>CM047805.1:180310707-180910707 GCA_026214975.1 Gentiana macrophylla | reverse complement strand
TTGAGGATCAACAGTTGTTGCAGTTGCTTGGAGTTTCGCTTCCAGTTTTTCTGTAAATTAATAACAGAATAATAGAAAAAGATATTGTATTGCATTGCTATGATTGAATACAATGATAGACTATTTATACTAATAGTCATAATGTGAACATAATAATAACCATAATGAGATTGATTACATAACCATAAATGCATAATATAAAATATAATATAAATCTAAATATATCTCTAATAGGCCCCTCAAGCTCATGGGAGCGCGCGAACATGAAGCTTGAAACTTGTAAGCGTGGATGGCGGTGAGAGCATCTTCAAACAATAACCGGGAGGAAGGAGTGGGTGGTGGAGGAATAAAATCATGGGACACAATTGTGGGATATACCCAAAGAGAACCAATGATCAACCTGTGTTAACAGGAGGGAGGATATACCTTGCGAGAAAATAAAATATTTTGGGATATACCCATGCAAAAAATAAAATTTGTAGGATTTACCTGCGAAAAAATAAAATCAACCCGTGTTAGCAGGAGGGAGGGATATACCCTAGCAGAAAAGTAAAAGTGTAGGGATATACCCTGACAGAAAATTGAAAAAGTGGAGGGATATACCCTAGAATACGTTCCCAAAATTTCCTCGTACCCCAAACCTTTACCTCCCATTATTTGTGGTGGTGCCGAGATGTTCTTTGGGCCAGGGTGTGGGTCACTGCGATCTTTGCGGGATGGTGGGGCTATCCATGGAGCTGTAGCCATTGATGCCGGCGATGGTGCCGATGGCGGCTAGGGTTTTATTCAATAAAAAAAATCTGGATATTAACTAAAAAAAAAAAATTGCAACGTGAAGAAAGAAAAAAAAAACAATTTGGGAGGGGTGAGGGTTTGATCATATTGATGTCACAAACCCCCACCCAAACATTCTTCTTCGTAAAGCTTGCTCA
This sequence comes from Gentiana macrophylla, assembly GCA_026214975.1. Classification (NCBI taxonomy): domain Eukaryota; kingdom Viridiplantae; phylum Streptophyta; class Magnoliopsida; order Gentianales; family Gentianaceae; genus Gentiana; species Gentiana macrophylla. The sequence continues at coordinate 180,909,775 of CM047805.1, read as the reverse complement.
GGATCGAAAAGACGTTAGTGCAGAGCTCTCGATACTATAATGAGAATAATAGAAAAAGATATTGTATTGCATTGCTATGATTGAATACAATGATAGACTATTTATACTAATAGTCATAATGTGAACATAATAATAACCATAATGAGATTGATTACATAACCATAAATGCATAATATAAAATATAATATAAATCTAAATATATCTCTAATAATTAAGGTAAGAGGCTCTTCCTACGAGTAATTACGGTTTTACAATGTTAGGTTGAGTATTTGTATTGAATTGTGATAAGAGGGTCTTCATATTGAATAGTTTGTGTTTTCTGACGGTTAAGAAGTAGTTTGTTTTCAATTTGGTGTTGTTCTATGATATAGTATATACGGCTGTTCTGCTAGTTGTGGCTTGGAATGGAAGTGCAGAAAAAAAAAATAGTGATGCACGACAACATGTTTAATTATGCATTTAGAAACTAGAATATTGTAGTGATGCATAGTTAGCTTATTTTTGTATATACAAAGTTTTCTTTTAATATACAAAGTTAAATGTGCAGACTATTTCCTTTTACATTAGCGGCCCAATTATACTTGAATTGATTAGTAAGAGTAGGCTAGACAACGCAGCAATAATTTTTGCAGGTACATATGCAATGAAAAATTATATATAAAAAAATGATCTATTAAGTATAATTTATAGTTGTGTTGTGTTATTTCTATTTCAGAAAATATGAATATACGATTTGGTAGACAGTGTATTTAGTGGCTAGTGTTACTTTGATACTTAGCTTGAATTGTAGTTTATTAATGATCTTAAATAAGATTAAATGAAAATGAACAAGCCTCGATTGAGTTTCGATGCGTTTGGTTCCGGCACGGACGTACTTCTAAAGGAGTTGAAGTTCGGGACCGTCGGAAAGGCATGAAAGGGCTTGTGCTTTGATGAATTAGTATTCATCAATGCCATGTAATTCTTGGCGCCGTTTATGTACAGTGGTCTAGGAAGAGAGTAGTATGTGTGAGGAGATTATTTGAAAACACTTGGGTGGCTAGTTAACTATTTAATAAATACGTACTTGCTTAGTAAAGGTTAAACATCATGAGAGCTTGGATAAGCACAAGACAATATCGGCAATGTGAGGTTTGGCGGATAAAGTGGTGATGATCACCGCCGGATTCTAGACCCGCCAGATAAAGTAGTGATCATTCCGCCGACAAACTCACGAACGAGATAGACATTCATCGGTCGACTCTCAGGTTGGCCGACAAAGTGGAATGACTGCCTCGGGACCGCTAGAGATTTATCTCTATAGGGTTGCGTCTTTTGTTTTAGTGCATATCTCACTAAGTGTAGTGCCTCAAAAACATCTTTGTAACAAAGATAAGTTAAGTTAGAAGCGTTTAGTCATGACATTTTGATGGGCGTAAAGTGAACCTGGGATTGAGTCGGTCTCATAATGGTAATTTAATAATCATAATAATAACCTTTCGTTGTATAACTTAGTTATTCATTAGCTTCTCACTTTTACTAAGTACTTTGTACTTACCTCCTTTGCATTTTCTTTCGTATTTATCGTTGTGGGGTGAGAAGGCGAAACATGTTGAGCGTGTTTACGAGAAGGATTTCGATGACGACGCCTCGTTGAAGATTTATCTTTTATTTATTTTGTTATTCGTTTAATAGACTTTTTAGTACCTTTGGAGTAGGCTTTTGGTCTTTCGAGACTTGTTAAATGCGTTTATTTTGGATTTCGATTTTCCTTTTAATGTAATAAAGTTACATTTCCATCTTTAGTATGGTTAATTTCTATTCATAAGTAAATTTTATGTTTTTGCCCAGTCTTTTTAAACTTCATTTTTATTTGATACGACGACGTAGAGGCTGCGTATAATATTAGATTTATTTAATCTTATATCTGCATGAACGCTTTCTTCCTGATAAGCGCCAGTATCCTGGGAATGCAGGCGTTACATTACGTGTCAAATAATAATAATACTCCATCCGTTTTTATATATATGTCTCAGAGAGAAGATTCACACAAATTATGAAAGTAGTTAATATGCCTCAAATATAGTGTTGGAAATGTATTTTTTTATCAAGATGTAAATCTTTTTGTTGGTAAATGCGTTTTTAGTATTGAAAATATATTCTTTTTATTGGAGATGTAAATATTTTATTGGTAAAGGAGAAAAAAATAATAAATTATGCATTGGAAATATACAATGATAACTAAATAAGAAAAGAGCAAATTCTGAAATATGATAGATAAAAAAACGGAGGGAGTAATATGTGTAAATCTGCAAATATTAAAGCCATTTTGTCACGCTTCTTATTGTAAAACGGTAGAAGTCGTGTCAAGCTTAACTCTTTATTATACTTTTTTTGAGATATTGTTTATTATACCTAGCACGTGCAACAGTTTTAAACTTGCTATTAAAAAAAAAATGATGTTTTTTTTTCCTTGACAAAAAAATGTACTGATATTAATACTGATTTATAATAATACTGATATTTTTTAATTTTTAGTTGAGAATAGTGTGTTTCTTAGAAACCTCCTCATCCTGTATACGCATTATACTTTCTAGAAGACTTTCAACAATTTGACTGCTGCTCTCTGGTCAAAGAAAGCAGGGAGAATCCAATGCGATCAAATATAAGAAGAGGGAGGTATAAGATTTATTAATTCATGTTTCTGTTATAATTGATTATTAAAGTATAAGATTAATTAATATATATAAATTTCATCTATGTCTCACTATGATAAACGGTTATAATGAAAAATGTGGTTTGATAGACATAATGGATACTATGAGCGTGTACATTGCTATCCAACAGAGTAATGCATTTTCATAATAAAGTGGTCACAATAAATGACATAATATATACTCATAAATCATTTATAATTATTTAAGAGTTTTTATTGATAAGTGTCCAATAATGAACAGTGATCCGAAATTTATTTTGTTATCATATCTTCAATTTCCTCTACAACCTATTATTTGCGGAAAACAGGTTGACTAAGCGAAATAAAACGAACGTCAAAGCGAACGTCTGCAGGGTCTTTATTAAAACCCTTGAATTCGGAATATGGTAAAATAGTCCCTGGGTGGGGAACAACTCCTTTGATGGGCGTCGCAATGGCTCTTTTTGCCATCTTTCTATCTATTATTTTGGAGATTTATAATTCTTCCGTTTTATTGGATGGAATTTCAATGAATTAGGTCTATAAGAATTGTAAAGTCATACATTTTAATTATGAAAGTAAAATATATATATTTCCGTGTCCAAAATTGAGGATAGAGTTGAGAATAAGCGAAATGTCAGCTACCTGTAATCTGTGTTGTGTACCAAAATTCATGAAAACAATCAATTTTTTCTTTGAGGGGAAAAAACAATCAATTTAAAAACGGGTTTCCACCCCTCAAAAAAAAAAAAAAAAAACAGCTTTCCAATTCACATTCTTCTTGCTCAAAGCAACACCATCTCCAATTCCTCCATGCTTTCTTCTTCCTAGCATTTTCTTTTTCAGGGATAGTTCCCACCTTCCAATCGAACTAAAACATGGCTACAAAAATCCCATTATTATCTTTCCAAACATCCATTTTCCTCCTTTTGTTCACCTTTTCTTTTCATGTTTATTCACAAACAAGCTTCAACAATCAAGAACAAACCATTCTGCTGAAAATAAAAGACTTCTGGTTGAATCCCAGTTCCCTATCCCATTGGACAACTTCATCAAACCCCTGCAAATGGCCTGGGATCACTTGTACAAACAATTCAGTGACAGCTATTAGAATCGTCAACCAAAACATTACCCAACCAATCCCACCCTCCATTTGTGACCTAAAGAATCTTGCTGTTCTTGATTTGAATGATAATGAAATTCCGGGTACTTTTCCAACAGCCCTTTACAATTGTGCCAACCTTCAGTATCTGGATTTTTCTGATAATTACTTTACTGGGTTAATCCCTGATGATATAGACCGTCTTTCGACCCGGTTGGAGTTCTTGTATCTTGCAGATAACAACTTTACAGGGGATATCCCTGTTGCAATTGGACGTTTATCGGGTTTGAAAGAGCTTAAACTCTATGGAAACTTGTTTAACGGCACATTCCCTAAAGAAATTGGCAACTTGGTGAATCTTGAATTGTTGGTGTTGAACAACAATGGGTTTGTACCACAAGAAATACCATCAAGTTTCATGGGGATGAAAAATTTGAAAAATCTCTTTATGGAAGAAACAAATCTGATTGGAGAGATTCCACAAGATATTGGGAACCTGACAGCATTGGAATTCTTGGACTTATCTACAAATAGGTTGAGTGGTAACATCCCACCTGGTTTGTTTCTGTTAAAGAATTTGAGTAATCTTTTTCTTTACAAAAACCAGCTTTCTGGGACAATACCTCCTGTTATTGAGGCCTTGAACATGCAAGTTCTTGATCTTTCTTATAACAGCTTAACCGGGTCGATACCGGATGATTTCGGAAAGTTAACTAAGCTAACAGGTTTAGCTTTGTACGTCAATCAATTATCAGGACAAGTACCTGTGAGTATCGGGAGATTACCAGCTTTGGAAGATGTTGGGCTCTTTAGTAACAACTTATCAGGTGAATTGCCACCAGATTTCGGGAGATATTCGCCGCTTCGTAAGTTTCAGGTTTCTTTAAACAAATTTAGTGGCAATTTACCAGAGTATTTGTGTTCTAATAAGAAGCTAACGGGTCTGGTTGCTTTCACCAACAATCTTTCGGGAATATTGCCACAAACTCTTGCTGATTGCAGTAGTTTGCTGCATGTTCAGCTTTATGATAACCGGATTTCGGGTGAAATTCCGGTTGGTTTATGGTCATCAAACAGTCTAAACCAATTGATGATAAGTGATAACTTGTTTACAGGACAATTACCAGGAACTTCTGGATTAAACTTATCTTCCCTCCAAATCGATAACAATCACTTTTCAGGTGAAATTCCTGCTGGATTGTCTAAATCAATTAACTTACAGGTTCTTAATGCAAGCAATAACTTCTTGAATGGTAGCATTCCTCAAGAGTTGACTCTTCTTCCTATGCTAACTACTCTTTTGCTTGATAATAATAGTTTTTCAGGTAATTTACCAGAAAACATAGTTTCATGGCAGTCTTTACACACCTTATATCTTAAAAATAACCAACTCTCTGGCCAGATACCAAAATCCCTTGGTGATTTACCGGTTCTTACAGATTTGGACTTGTCTGAAAATGAATTTTCAGGTGAGGTTCCACCTGATATCAACCCTCAAAGGCTAAATTTCCTCAATCTTTCCTCAAATAATCTATCTGGTAGATTACCAACGTCGTTCCAAAACGGGGCGTTCGATACGAGTTTCTTGAACAATCCTAACCTTTGTACAAGTTCTCCATCTTTAGGCCTCAGAAGCTGTGATCTTCCTGATACAAGAAATACCCACAAGCTTTCTCAACGTTTCATCGCAATAATTTCAAGTATTGCAGCAACAGCCTTCTTTTTAGCTTGCATTTACGCGTTCTTTTTGATCAGATGTCACATAAAGAAGAAGGATAAGCTTACTTCAACATGCAAATTAACCTCATTCCAGAAGTTAACTTTCACAGAATCAACAATTCTGTCAAATTTAACAGAGAACAATCTGATTGGAAGTGGAGGATCCGGGAAAGTCTATCGGGTTCCTGTAAATCGTGCCGGTGGTGGATATGTTGCGGTTAAGAGTATACTTAAAGACAAGTTTATGGATCAAAGGCTTGAGAAACAATTTCTTGCTGAATTTGAGATATTGGGAAACATTAGACATTACAACATTGTAAAGCTAATGTGTTGTCTTTCAACTGATAATTCCAATCTACTCGTTTATGAGTATATGGAAAACCGAAGTTTGGATCTCTGGCTTCATAGAAAGAAGAATAAATCCACCATGTCCGGTTCCGTTCATCATGTTGTCTTGGATTGGCCAAAGAGGTTGCAGATTGCTGTTGCAGCTGCTAGTGGGCTTTGCTATATGCATCACGATTGCCCGACACCTATAATTCATCGCGATATGAAATCAAGCAACATTTTGGTGGATTCTCAGTTTAATGCCAAGATCGCAGACTTTGGTTTAGCAAGAATTCTGTACAAGGATGGCGTGCCTAATACGGTTTCACACGTGGCTGGCTCATTCGGATACATAGCTCCAGGTAAACCCTTTTATGAAAATCTCACAATCACTCGACACAAAAACATGATGTTCCACTACCGCATCATATTGTAGCACTACTCTTATATGTCTTTGAATTTGACTATTGCGGCTTTGATAGTGATCATGTAGGTTCTTATTATAATATTTTTGTGACATGAAACAGAGTATGCACAAAGCACAAAAGTGAATGAGAAGATTGATGTGTATAGTTTTGGTGTCATTCTTTTGGAACTGGTAACTGGGAAAGAAGCAAACTATGGAGATGAGAATTAAATCGCTAGCAGATTGGGCAAGACGACTAGTACAAGAAGAGAAGCCAATACAAGACATTCTTGATGAAGACATAAAAGAACCACTCCATATACAAGACATAATACAAGTGTTTAAACTAGGAGTATACTGTATAAATGTATTGCCTTACAAGAGGCCTACAATGAGGGAGGTTCTACGAGTTCTGCAATCTTTTCAACCACTTCCTCTCCCACATAAAAATGCCAGGACCGAACACGATGTCGCCCCATTACTACTTATCAACTCGAAGAGCGAAAGATGCTTAGATGACGACAACAGCCTTGATTCACCTGTATAAATGTTTGCATACGGGAAATTCGGTGTAATAAGGAGATTTCATGCAAGTAATTTCCATTTTCAAGGGCACTATATATAGCCAATTAGCATAGGCCTTATGTCCATAGTTGTAGGGGATAGAGTGAATTTGATTTCAAAGTCCTTAGGTTTATCAAAATAATGCCTACAATATATATTTATTTCATAGAGCTAGAGTTGAGTTTTACCTCTTGAATACAATTATAAAAGGAATTATACCAAGCTACATGTAACTGTAACATACCGGCATTTCCCAAGTGCTACGAAATACCCACGTAGCTTTGAATTCATGACTTTTCGTGACCCAAGTTTATCTTTTCAGAAACCTTCTATTCGCTACGCTTTAGTGAAGCTTTTGCGACGCAATTGCAAGTTGCGATTATGTGATGGTTTCAAAAAGTTTTGTATTCGTGACAGTTTTTGTGACGCTTTCATGATACATTTCGTGACAATAAAGTAAATTGAATCGTTTTTAGCTATGAACGTAAGTGTGAAGTTTTTATGTGCCGGTACGAAATAGCCTTGCAAATGCCACGAAATCATATTTTCCAAATTTATTTTACGGGGCATATACATCACACAAATTTCTTTTTCTTTTCGGTATATTTTCAAGTTTCCCTAATTAATATATAGGGAAATAACACTTTATCCTATGTGATTTTGCATATAATGTTTTGGGATAAGGATCCTAAAAAAATAGAATATGAAAGATGTCACGTAAAAAATAATATAAGAAAATATTTTTGTCAAAAAGAACGTTGATTTTCATTACAAAACCAACCTAATGCACTGTAACGCCCCGTCCCGGACACCGAGTCCTTATCCGGAAAATGGGACGTTCGGCACGTAACATTTAGAGAAAACCCTAAACCTCACGTAAGCCTTACGTCATATAAGAGTAATTAACAATAAATGCGAAGTAAAACAAACCAAAGACTCGGGATTAAGACCTCGTGGTCTTACATATAACAACCCAACCGTAAAGCTAATCACAAACTATATCATAAATAATCGAAATAAATGCTAGCATCCCAAATGAACATCCATGTCTAAAAAGAAAGGAACGACCGTAAGAATCGGCAACAATGCCTTATTCAAAAGGTATTAAAACAATAAACTAGAACATAAACTCCATAAGCTCCAATCCTAAGCCTGATCTTGAACTCTTCCTCGAAACATCACCAACCTGCATATCTTCTTATTCCAAAGAGAGAGTAAGCTCATGCATAAGCTTAGTAAGGAGAAAGAAGATCAAAAGTGAGATTCATGGTTGTCATAAGTCGGAAGACACGACATGAATCTACTATATCTACTTTCACAAACAGTTTAGAACAATACTTTAAACAAAAGGAGAAAACCACTTTGGAATACATAATCAATGCATAAGAAAACATGCCTATTTGCTATCCGTTTATCTTGCACATACATGTTAGTTACATTAACTACTTACACCTTACTTAACATATTCATGTCCTTGTCTCTGCTTCCTATCCATGACTCTTGTCTACTAGCTTTAAGGCGCAGGATACAACTCGGCTAGCACAACTAACTACACCTCCAACATGGGACTTACTTGCCCAAGGTACCCCGTCTATTCGTGCTTATTAACGAATACCACCTGCTAAGTAGATTCGATAACATGTAAATCAAATAGAACACATAAAGCACATAAATCTATACTAAAAATCCATGTCTAACCTATAGAAACATGCAAAGCCATAACCACACCATACTACCAACCTATCTCCTCTACACGTAAAAAACATAACTCGAGAAAATTATCCCGAACCCAAATAATATCTGAAAACACTATTGGCAAGTATCCGGCAACAAATAATTATGTCCAGTTTCGTGCAATTTAACATAAACAATATTAAAACAACTTAAAGGCTTGATCTTTAAATTAAAAACGGATACTTTTGATAAGAAGAACTCATTACCTCTTAACCTTCAAAGTATTTCTAGCAATTTGCTGAATTCAAGCAATCCTACGGACAACCCCTACACAACGATTAATTTCTATATCAATTCTATGTCAAAAACTAGGATTTTACGATGATACGATGACGAACCCTAATTTCAACCATAGGGCCGAACTGAACAGTTCAGATTGGTAAAATACCTTGCTGAAAAATCACAGATTGTTTAGGTAGAACCGTTCTCCTCGTTACTGTGATCGTTTTGACTGCTTGTATCTGCAAAACGGATCAACGAAACCGTCAAAAGCTAAATATTTTCCTTCCGCTGTAGTCTTCCGTCGAGCAAAGGCTGCGCACCTTTATTTTTTTTGTTTTTGCTTTCTGAGAACCTAGCAGGTACGCATATGTATATATATATATATACAATATGTTTGCCTTTACCTTTCTTTTTCTTCTATTTTTTTAAATAAAAGGTTTTAGGAAAACAATAATTAATTATTATTTAATTTCCTTTTATTCCCTTTATTTTTAATTTAAGAAAATGTTGAAAAGAGAATACTTGAAGTGATTTAAAATACCCTTATAAGGATCACGGGGTTTTACATTCTCCTCTCTTATAAAAGTTTCGATCCTCGAAACTTAACGCACCTGGTAAAGAAGGAAATTCTGGGTAACGATCGATCATTTCTGCTTCTAGCTCCCAAGTAGCTTCTTGAGCCGTGTGATTACTCCACTGCCCAAGAACTAGAACCGAAAACTTCTGCTTAGACCATTGTCCTTTCCTACCCAAAATCCTTATCGGCCTCTCTTCATAAGCCAAATTGTCTTGCAAAAGGTCATGATCAACATCCGCCACTAACCCTGGGTCAACAAAGCATTTCCGTAGCATCGACACATGGAACACGTCATGCACTCTAGCCAATGACGGAGGCATCTCAGAGCCGATAAGCTAAAGGACCAACTCTCTCCACAACCTCAAAAGGTCCTACATATCTCGGACTTAGCTTGCCTTTCTCGCCAAAACGTCTAACACCCCTCGTAGGAGAAGCTTTAAGATACACCTTCTCACCAACTTCGAACTCAAGCGGTCTACGGCGTTTATCTGCCCAACTTTTCTCGACGGTCCTGGCTTCTTTCATTCGTTCTCTTATCAACAAGACTTTCTCTTTAGCTTCTTGAACTAACTCGGACCCGTAATTTGCTTCTCACCGACTTCATCCCAACATACCGGGATCGGCACTTCCTAACATACAATGCTTCGAAAGGAGCCATCCCAATACTCGAATGGTAACTATTATTGTAAGCAAACTCCGCAAGCAACAAGTACTTAGTCCACTTACCTCCAAACTCAAGAATGCAAGCACGTAGCATATCCTCGAGTCCGAATCGCCCTTTCGGATCGTCCATCCGTCTGTGGATGAAACGCCGTACTAATATTCAATTCACACCCAAAGCTTTTACGCAAACTCTTCCAAAATCGAGCCACAAAAGCGACTATCTCGATCGAGATACTATTGAAACTGTGACTCCATGCAAATGAACCACCTGATTAATATACATCAAAGCCATCTGCTCTAGTGGCGTACCTTTCTTCAAGGCTAGAAAATGAGCACTCTTTGTCAAACGATCCACTATAACCCATATCATATCAACACCGCCATCTTGAACGAGGTAACCTCAGAATGAAGTCCATAGTAATCTTCTCCCATTTCCACTGGGATTTCAAGAGGTTTCAACAAACCTCCTGGTCTCTCGATGTTCGCCCTAACTCTCGACAAACATCACATCGAGAAACATAACTTGCTATATCATTCTTCATTGCTTTCCACCAAAAGTGTTGACATAAGTCTCTATACATCTTGGTAGAACTCGGATGCATAGAAAAACCCGATGATGGTGTTCTTCCATGATTTCTTCCTTAACATTCAACACCTCGGGAACACACAGACGTCCTCTAAACCAAAGTGAACCATCATCCGCAACCTCAAAACCCATATCCGAAACATCAACCGACTTTTGCTTCATCTCTTGAAGAAAAGCATCATTCAATCACGTCTCTTTTTAATCCTATCCAATAGTGTTGGTCGAATGAAAATTGCGTAAAATGACGCTTCCTTGTGGAACTGGATCACAAACCTCTATCTCAAGTCGATCTAAATGCTTGATAATCTCTTCTTGGCTAGTTAAGGTCGAAAATGCCCTCCTACTTAAAGCATCTGCAACCACATTTGCCTTTCCAGGATGGTATTGAATATCAATATCATAATCCTTGACAAACTCTAGCCATCTTCTTTGCCTCATGTTCAATTCTTTCTGTAAAGAAGTACTTAAGACTCACGATGATCACTTTGAAAATCCGGTCCGCACTCCATATAAATAGTGTCGCCAAATCTTCAAAGCAAAAACAAGCTGCACTAACTCCAAATCATGTGTAGGATAGTTTTTCTCATGAATTTTCAGTTGTCTCGAAGCATAAGCAATTACTTTACCCCTTTGCATCAAGACACAACCCAAACCCCGACCTGAGGCATCTGTATAAATATCAAACTCTTCAGAAGAAACTGGCAATGACAACACCGAGTGTGAATTAACCTCTCTTTAAGTGTCTGAAAAGACTTTTCACAGTCACCTGACCACTCGAACTTAACTCCTTTCTGAGTCAATTGGGTGAGAGGCATAGCAAGCAATGAGAAATCCTGAACGAACTTCCTGTAATAGCCTGCTAAGCCCAGAAAACTACGAATCTCGGTAACTGAAGTAGGTCTAGGCCACGCCACCACTGATTCAATCTTAGCTGGATCCACTGAAATTCCATCTCCTGAAATGATGTGACCAAGGAAAGCAACCTGATCCAACCAAAATTCGCACTTGCTAAATTTTGCAAACAACTCTTTATCCTTTAAGGTCTGCAACACTATCCGTAGATGCTTCTCGTGCTCTTGTTTATCCTTAGAATAAATTAAAATGTCATCAATGAACACAACGACAAACTGATCCAAGTAAGGGGAGAACACCCTATTCATCAAGTCCATAAAAGCTACTTTGGGGCATTAGTCAAACCAAAAGCATGACCAAGAACTCATACAACCCATATCTAGTAATCGAAAATTTGTCTTAGGTACATCTGTGGCCGGATCTTCAAATCGATGATAGCTTAGCGGAGGTCAATCTTTGAAAACACCTTTGACCCTTGCAATTGATCAAACAAATCGTCTATCCGGGAGAGGATACTTGTTCTTAATAGTCAACTTGTTTAACTCCCTATAATCCACACACATCCTCATAGTGCCATCTTTCTTCTTTACAAACAAAGACCGGTGCACCCCAGTGGTGAAGTACTTGGTCGGATTATCTTCTTCTCAAGCATATCCTCTACCTGTTCTTTCAATTCTTTAAGTTCTGCTGAGCCATCCTATATGGTCGCTAGAGAATCGGTCTTGCATCCGGAACTAGTCAATCAAACTCTATTTCCCGGTCGTGAGTATTCCCTGGTAAATCATCTGGGACACTTCGGGAAAGTCCCTAACCACTGGCACATCTTCTACCTTTAACCCTTCTTTTGGCTTAGGTCCTTCTTTAGCATTCATTGCAAAAACCCAAAACATACCCAAAACATCTCGCAATCTTCCCCGAGCGCCTCACAACTTCTAACGGCCGAGATGATAGGAAAATTAGGCTTGAACTCGGAAAGATTTCCATGAAATATAACTTCTGAACGCAAAGGTGATCGAAAGGTAACTTGCTTAGCCCTACAATCGAGATGCACATAATGGCGTGTTAACCAATCCATGCCAAGTATGACATCCAGATCCATGGTATCCAAAACTATCAAATCTGCATCAGCTCTCTTCTTGCCAACTTCGATCTTACAACCACGAATAACTTCATCTACTAGCTTCTTGTTAGATGTAATATCGTCGGATCAATCATGGATTGACCCGATTGCGCAGCGGAAGGCATCAGATCTAGATCTAAACGAAACAAAATACATAAATAAAAGATCTAATCCTACAAGGGGGTTGGATTTTTACCTTTTTATGGTGCTTAACTCCAAGAACAAAGTAGTATCCACGCAAGTTGAGAAGCCACAGCCTTCCAACGTGTGTCTCCCAGCAACACCAGGTGGATGGTGTTTCCCGCCGCCGGACCTCCTTGATATGCTACCGGAATAATCCCAAAGATTATTCCAACTCGAAATCCAAAGAAAATAGCCGAAAAATCTAAGCTACTTTTCTTCCAATATGGCGTGATTATTAGTGTGTCAAAAGGCTTGGAAGAACTCTCTTTATATAGGAGAGTAAAACTTAACCTCCAAGGATTAAATAATTAAGAGATAATTATTACATTAATCCTTTTTCCAAATAAAAGATAAATAAAATAATTATCCCAAACAAATTAGGATAATAAATAAATATATTATCCAATATTCCATGATTTATCATTTAACAAATAAAAGATAAATCACATATTAAATAATTATCTAAGAAAACAAATTCCTTAATAATTAAATAATATAAAATATATACAAAAAAAACATGCGCACCTTTTGTTGAAAAATAAGGTCCATGCATATTTTTCCTATATTTGACCAAAAATGGTCAACACACCAATTCAGAATTTGAATTCATGAAAAATATCTTTTAGTGTATTTAATTATTTAAATTCAACTAAACAATTAATCCACATATCAAATTAAATATTCCAATCCAACTATTTAATTATAATTGAGGTGCAACGACGAGAAACCTATATCTTTATATTAGGAGCTCACGTCGGGGCACAATGGGCCCGTATTCGATAGAAATTACAATAAATTAGATAAAATTATTCATCGATGAGAATAATTATATCCAACCTATTAATTCCGGATTACACCACCATAAACCCGCCCGAACTCTATCGAATATAGATGACTTACACTCAATTTATGAGTCGAAAGCGTCCATCGATATAATCATTACATACGGATAAACCCTCCATGATCGCTTCATTTCGATTCGGGATATTTCCGTAAACCCTTCTCAAAACATCTTATCCTTATTTACCATTAACCCCTAGTGATCAATTAGTTCATATTCAATACAATATGAACTCGGCCGATCGATCGCTTTCTGGGTCAACAAATAAGGAAATGTCTCTACTTCCCGAGGAAGGAATGGATTCCATATTCATGATAGCACGGACCACTCACTCATTCCGAAATAGAGCCAACGAGAAGTGTTGGACCACATACTTCAAGTGATCCTTACTAACACATCAAACTCTACCCTAGTCTAGCGTTAAATGCGTGATCACCTCGATTAAGATTAATCCATATATGATCATCTTATGATTCGATAAGACTTCCCGATTACGGAATTATATCGAGAACTCAAATCAAATCGGTCCAAATTTCATATGATTATCATCATATATAAATGCCCCATTAGGTACTTCCTATTACCGACAAACCGGATAAGATCATCACACCTAAAGTGTTTCAGGCGCATTAATAGCAAATTAATCATGAGACCCATACTGATTAATAAACGCTACGGACTAAGTTAATTTTAAGTACATCTCACTAACTCAATCCTCTTGTGTATAGCATACACCGAGTTATGTGATTACATAAACGAGGTACTTAGGGTTTTCAATAGTGTCTTAATATAAGCATAACTGCATATAATTAAGATGAATTATTTATTCTCGTCCTAAAACAATTATATAATTGTCTTTCGGGCACTACACCTAACAATTGACACCCAAAGGAGTAGAGATAACTAAATGAGGAGAAAACTTGCTAGGGGAGCACTTAATCTTACAAACTAAGCGACTGGAGATAAAGGAGTTGGATGCTCCCGTATCAAACAAAGCGATTGGCAGAGACAGAATAACAAAGATAGAGCCTACACATAAGTTTGGTTTCTGTGCGTGAGCGTAAAAAACAAGGAAGACATGATATCAAAGAAAAACTAAAAAGTACTGTCACAATCAATCATCTCGCTTGACCGCAAAGATTCTAAAGCAAAAACCCGTGAAGATCCACCGACTTGCCTTTGTGGGTCAGCTGCTTTGGAGGAGTTGGCCGAACGCGCTATTAGGACACTCTTTGAAACGTGTCCCGGCCGACCACACGATAACAAACCGTTTTACCAAACTGCATTCTCTGGATGACGTTTAGAACACTTGTGAGCACAAAGGAAAGGATGGAGTGATCGACTCGGCCTCTTAGCGAGGGGTTGGACCTTGTTCTTTCCTCACCGCTTCAAAAGGTCTCTTGGATCCCATATTGTTTGTAGAGTTCCGGTAAATCCGCTCAACTCGGTAGCCCGATTCAACAAATCGCCATATCTACTGGAGGAACACCTGATAACCTGTTTTGAACGTGTTGACCTAAGCCTTCCTCAAACTTATCCGTTAGCATCTTTTCGTCAGTTAACATCCCGGGTACATACTGACTAAGTTCATCAAATTTGTAGGAGTAATCAAGAACCGACATAGCTCCATGTGTCAACCTGAAGAATTCTGCTGCTTTTTGGGAACGAGCTGACGAGGGAAAATACTTACCATTAAATAAGCTCTTGAAAGTCTGCCAATCTGGATACGGCCCTCTAGTAGTCACTACTGTCTCAGACCACTTCTGTGCGCCCTCTCTTAGAAAAGATGCAGCCAAACTAGCCCACTTGTTCTGGGGCACTTCCAAAATCTCGAGAAGTCTCTCAATCTCCTTGACCCAATACTCTGCTCTCTCGGAACCACCTGTACCATTAAACACTGGAGCACCATTCCTTTGCAAGTCTCAGATACCAACTACCAAATTTTTTAGGAGCTTGTGTTGTTGGTCTGCTATCACGAAAATCCCTATACATCCTCTCCTCTCTGTCATCCCGTTCTCTCATGTACTCCATAAACATGTGCATCATAGAGTCACCCTGAACACCAGAGCCACTGCCTACACCTGAGCCGGTATGAAAGGTTGTCGTTCGTGGAGTGAACTGTGTCCCGAACAAGCCTGTAAACGGAACCTGTTGATATTGTGCTGAGGTATGTTGTGGGAACCCTGCTGACTGACCTGGCTACTGATGGATGTGAGAGTTATGTTGTGTTCGAGAAGAGGGTGGTTGCCTTTCCGAAGTAGTCCTGGAAGGGACATATGATGTATGATGCTGAGGCCCTTGGGAAAGCCCTTGGGAAAGACCTTGGGAAAGCCCTTGAGAAAGCCCTTGGGAAAGACCTTGAGACTGGCCCTGAGATCGGCCCTGAGTTCTTCCACGCCGCTGCCCTGGGGCCAACGGTGGGAGTGAAGCTATAAGAGGGATCGGTTCTGATGATGCTGGAAGATCCTGGTCAGAACGGTTAGATGTAGAATGGGTAACTCTCTTATTGCCTGCCATCACTAAAAAAAAGGAAAGGTTAGAACCACTCTTAGACTAGGATTCAAGATTCACAACTTAAGATTAACATCCTGATGCGAGCCGACGCCAAGTTTTTTTTTAACTTAGGCTCGATACCAATCAGAACGCCCGTCCCGGACACGAGTCCTTATCCGGAAAATGGGACGTTCGCACGTGACATTTAGAAAACCACCCAAACCTCACGTAAGCCTTACGTCATATCGAGTAATTAACAATAAATGCGAAGTAAAACAAACCAAAGACTCGGGGATTAAGACCTCGTGGTCTTACATATAACAACCCAACCGTAAAGTAATCATTGTCAAACTATATCATAAATAATCAAATAAATGCTAGCATCCCAAATGAACATCCATGTCTAAAAAGAAAGGAACGACCGTAGCAACTGGCAACAATGCCTTATTCAAAAGGTATTAAAACAATAAACTAGAACATAAGCTCCATAAGCTCCAATCCTAAGCCTGATCTTCAACTCTTCCTCGTAAACATCACCAACTGCATATCTTCTTATTCCAAAAGAGAGTAAGCTCATGCATAATCTTAGTAAGGAAAAAGAAGATCAAAAGTGAGATTCATGGTTGTCATAAGCCGGAAGACACGACATGAATCTACTATATCTACTTTCACAAACAGATTTAGAACAATACTTTAAACAAAAGGAGAAACCACTTTGGAATACATAATCAATGCATAAGAAAACATGCCTATTTGCTATCCGTTTATCTTGCACATACATGTTAGTTACATTAACTACTTACCTGCTTACTTAACATATTCATGTCCTTGTCTGTTTCCTATCCGTGACTCTTGTCTACTAGCTTTAAGGCGCAGGATACAACTCGGCTAGCACAACTAACTACACCTCCAACATGGGACTTACTTGCCCAAGGTACACTTATAAGCACACCGCCCTAAGAACGGCTTGGCTAATATAGCTAGTCACACTCTCCGACATGGGTCTTAACTGTGCCCAAGGCACCCCGTCTATTCGTGCTTATTAACGAATACCCTGCTAAGTAGATTCGATAACATGTAAATCAAATAGAGCACATAAAGCACATAAATCTATACTAAAAATCCATGTCTAACCTATAGGAAACATGCAAAGCCATAACCACACCATACTACCAACCTATCTCCTCTACACGTGTAAAACATAACTCAGAAAATTATCCTGGAACCCAAATAATATCTGAAAACACTATTGGCAAGTATCCGGCAACAAATAATTATGTCCAGTTTCGTGCAATTTAACATAAACAATATTAAAACAACTTAAAGGCTTGATCTTTAAATTAAAAATGGATACTTTTGATAAGAAGAACTCATTACCTCTTAACCTTCAAAGTATTTCTAGCAATTTGCTGAATTCAAGCAATCCTACGGACAACCCCTACACAACGATTAATTTCTATATCAATTCTATGTCAAAAACTAGGATTTTACGATGATACGATGACGAACCCTAATTTCAACCATAGGGCCGAACTGAACAGTTCAGATTGGTAAAATACCTTGCTGAAAAATCACAGATTGTTTAGGTAGAACCGTTCTCCTCGTTACTGTGATCGTTTTGACTGCTTGTATCTGCAAAACGGATCAACGAAACCGTCAAAAGCTAAATATTTTCCTTCCGCTGTAGTCTTCCGTCGAGCAAAGGCTGCGCACCTTTATTTTTTTGTTTTTTTGCTTTCGAGAACCTAGCAGTGCGCATATGTATATATATATATATAGGGAAGTAGGGAACCCGTGCGATGCACGGAGAACGTTTATTTTGAAAAGTCGATATGTGTATGTAGAAATTTGTAGATACTGTATTAATTTAAGAGCTAATTAAGTGAAAACAGTACGTAAAAAAATGGCAGAATCGAGTATAGGAATAAGAAAATCCGCCATGTCATTAGCATCTTGCTCATTGAACTCATATTTCTCCATTAAGACTTTATTAAGATGCCAGAATCGTAATCTACGTATGTGCCTCAAATCCCCGTATCTGGTAAAGAATTCACATGAGTAACGGCCACCTAAAGCGATCTGCAAAGCATCTCGTGAAACTAAGGAACATCGTGATAGAAGGGTAACTTATAATCCGAGTTCATGTTCAAGAAATGCATAATAATCATACATAACAAAGAAAAAAAAGTTGTAACGACGATGAATTCTCTCACCTTACGTGGCATCATACCGAGAAGTTCCATCATTAAGGCCAAATGGTCCTGCAAAGAACTCATGATTTAAATGCAAGTCCAACAGTAAAACCAAAACATAAAGAAGTAGCATTTCTTGAGTCTTTTCGGGCCCGGAATAATGCACGCTTTCACCGTTAACTATAACGTCGGCTGCAACAACGCGTGATCAACACACATCACTAATACCTAATTCAAATTTTTATACAAAAAAAAACACGGATACCACATCACATTGCGAAGCATAGGATGTGCACCAAGCCCAAACAACTCTTATATGTTCAAAGATGGCCTCCAAGCAAATGTTAAACCAAAAACACGAAACCGAACTCACAAAGCAAAGCATAATTATTTATTCACTTAGTACGACGCAAGGGTGGCATGAGTTCGTACCTCATCCCTGTCGTAGTTATCACCACTATGAGGATCGAAAAGAACATCACTGGTTGCAGGCTCAAAGCATATGCAAGCAAATGACCATAAATCAGATGAAGTTGCTTTGACCCAAGAATGACCTCTGGACATCTATACTGTCTTGTTAAACTTCGATCGTAACTTATACGTCCAACACGCGTTTCCAAAATCCACCAATTTGCACTTAAGATCAACTTCCCCGAGCAGTTTCCGCCTCATGGATTGACTACCCCTCTTACTACTTCCTTCCGAGCGGTAATCGTTTACTTTCGAAGATGAATCATTTCCTTCATGATGAGAATGATCCGGACTAAATGCTTCATTCTCTTGCTCGATTTCATCCAAATCATCGTCCTAGAACCCTTTTGAGTGGCACGCTTAGCCTTTCTCTTTATCTTACTCTTACTCCAAGGAAGAATAATCGCTTTACCGAATTCCTTGGATCCTTACTCGGATCGATCATTGACAAAAGCAATATATTCTCGTGCTTCAAATCCGTATGAATAATCGAAAGTTCACGATGCAAATAATCCAAACCAACTAAAATGTGAAAGCAAATTTCTTTAACCATATGCGAGAGAATCCTCGATAATCCGAATACTTAACCAGTGTCAATAGATTGTCCCCTAAATACTCGAAAACCATACATACATGTTGCCCATTAGGATCTGAATGCTTAAAATGATCCAATAATTTCACCACACATTTCTTATTCTCCAAATCTCCCTCAGCTATCTGCTTCAAAATAGTAATTTCATCCATTGCTGCTTCAGTATAATGCTATGCACTCTTTTGTATTTTTAAAGCTACATATCTGTAACACCAAGAAAATGAAAATGAAAATTCAACAACTCAGCTAAAAAAAATTGAAAATTGAAATGGAAAGAGGAGATTAGGGAGAAGAAATTACAGATTTCTTAGTGTCCCAAGCTAGCCAAACGGTTGATTACGATTGGGAGAGTTTGTAGATTTGAAGTGAACACGGGATCGTTCAATCGAAAGTCAGATTTGAAGTGAAATATGATATGTGTTCAGCAGAGTAAGTAAATCACAGTAGAGTAAGTAAATCATTTTTAAACATTGATGAATATCACAAACTATAGGTGTGGTGGATCAATCAACAAAATAAAACAGTAAATAGGAAATTCAAGGATTTGTACATATCATCTACCAAAAAGGATGCGATTTCACAAAACAAAGAAAAGAACTTACAGAAGTGCTGATAGACAAATAGGTTCCATGAGAACCCTGTACATTCACACTTCAAAAATCGAACACCGTGACTGCAGGAAAAGAAATTGGTAGAGCAATCCGGTCAATAATCGCCATCTCTTACCGGAAAAAAAATCATCTGTAGTCATAATGAACGGCAAAAAACATTATGGTTCGTGAAAATACCTGAAATTTAGTGTCCCAATAACCTAAAACTTAAGCCTAGCCTCTGTGCTCTCCCTCCGCCTCAAAATCCTCTGCCGATAAGGTGAAAGTGTGTTAAACAAATCTGAAACAGAAATATATCATCACAACAAATAAGATGCTTACTTCAATCGGCGATGAGGGTTTTGGCTGGACATCAAAGGTGGTACTTGGTAGATAAGATTCAAATGATTAAAATCAATCTGAATCAGAAATGATTTCGTTAGATAAGAAATTGTTAATTGGATCAACATGGAGTCATCATGATCTCCAGCAATCTAAAATCTAAATGTCAAAAATAATAAGATTCATCCGCAATATACGTAATTAATTTTTTTTTTTTTTTGAAGAAATCAAATTAATATTCAACAAACCAATAATTACTTTCCGGAAAAAAAAATGTACCATGAATTTTAGTCACTTTGAAGCAGCTACCGCCGTTAGACTTGCCGGTGAAATTACTTTAAACCTCCTGGTCGGCGTCCAGGCCACCACGCATTTGATATATTGGCATAGAGGACTGGGAGTTATCCTCCCGTTTGTGGCTTTGATCGAGGAGATGGTGGTCGTGGGGAAGATAACCGATGAAGAAGTGAGGAAGAAGTGAGGAAGAACGTGGAATAGGCAGAGTTCTGAATTGTAGGGTTTTTTTTTTTTTTTTTTTTCTGAACGCGTGTTGAAAGGCGGGTTTGGGCCGGGTCAATTGGGGAAAATGGGTAATCTGACAGTTATTTACTCTAAAATATATATATAGATACAATATGTTTGCCTTTACCTTTCTTTTTCTTCTATTTTTTTTTAAAATAAAAGGTTTTAGGAAAACAATAATTAATTATTATTTAATTTCCTTTTATTCCCCTTTATTTTTAATTTAAGAAAAATGCTGAAAAAGAGAATACTTCGAAGTGACGAAAATACCCTTATAAGGATCACGGGGTATTACATGCACTTTCAAATTTACTTTCACTAGTAAAATGTTATTTTTGACAAAAATCGTATTTTATAGTCCTAAAATCCTGACATCTTTCTAAATGTGACTTAATTGACAATTAACTATAATTTTTTTACTCTTATGATATAAAAATATATGTTTACCTAATGTGGTTTAATATATAAATCATCTACTTCCTTATGGTAGGTATATGAGAGTGATTTAGACACATAGGCGTACACAGGATCCCAAGAGACGGGGTCGATAATTTTAAAGATTTTTTGCAATCAAAAAAATTTGTATATATATTTTTCCTATCCCCTACTATTCAGAAAAAAACACTACTATGCATTGCAAAAAAAAATACGACAATACATTTCTTTTATATGAAAAAAAAATTACTCGCATTATCCGAACACATTAACACTTTTACTTCTATCAATAAAGATTTAAAACACTACAAACAATATTTTTCAAGGAAACCAATATTTTTTAATAAATGCCCAAATTTTCTTTTACTCCAATTGATAAAAGTCTCAATAAAAAAATTACTTGTCCCCAAAAAAATAGATATACAAACACGTTTTTTTTTGTTTTATCTATATTATTATATATATCTATATTATATAAAAAAAAAGCACACAGAAAAATAAATAAACAAACAAAAATAGAACTCATTTCACTCCTAAGTAAGTAAGTAACCCTCCGGCCCTCCCCTTCCCCTCAGTCCCCTGCCTTCGTTTCCACTTTCTCCTCCCCAGCTGCGATGCCTCTTCTCGACAGCGCTGTTGAGCTGCTGTTTTTTTTTTCTATCTTTCTTTCATTCCTTTCCTTCTTTCAATTTCTCATTCATAAATTCTAATCTCAAATTCTCAATCTTCAAGACTACACAAGCCCTAACTGTAACGACCCGTTCCCGAAACTAAGTATTTTTCGGAAAAAACGAATCGTTCGGCCATGCTTCGAGATAAAATCTCAAAACACGAAGCCTTCCTAAAATAATTGATCTATTGAACCATTAAATTACTATACCCAAAATAAAAGAGTCATTACAACAACCATATTCTACTCACCAATAAATTACAACATACACCTCCAAATAATATCATCAAATACACAACTCCAGAAATAACTGCAAATACACTTATCGCTTTCGGTGACGCTTAGCTAGACATCCAAGTTCATCATCATCTGCCATATACTATGCTTTATCTGGAAAAAATATGAAATGAAATGGTGAGCTCGAAAGCCCCGTAAGGAAATAGATTATCAAAAGGGAACTAAAGATGTCACTGGCAGACTATCTAGAGTTCCTGGTTTTATAATTCTAAAATAATACTAAAAGTAAAATACTAGAAAATAAATAGCATAAATGAAATAATGAAATGAAAAGACAATAAATTAACCGAACATCTAACATGCTGAAGTATTTATGCTAAAATGATAAATATGACTACCTCCAAAATGAGGAGCATAAACTAATATTACTGATGTTACGGTTCTCATGTCACAACTGAAATAACTGAACTAGATGCAGACCGGATATCCATTATTCTTGCCCATGGACGGGGACTAACCGGCTCCGGCAAAATAATCTCACATCTACTACCCGTGAGTAGGGGCTAGTGCCGGGGACCCTCGATGATTCACTGCGAACTGAAAATAAATACATAGAGTGACATGAACCATAGCATTTTTCTGATTGTCTACTGCTTCGTGTTCATCTTCTTATACTCTAAATAACTCATCGTATCCTCAAAATACATACTCTCTTATAATTTTAATATAATGTTTATAAGTCATATATTTTACTTACAATAAAATCATATATTTACTATTTTAATATAAGTATTAAAAATCTATATATAAAACTTGAATCCTAAACTCATAATTCAAAATTCCTTCCATATAACTATTTAATGCCTAAAAATAAATTTAATATTTCACAACGCTTTTATAATTGAAATATATATATTTCTTCGAAAATCATTATCATGATATTATTATAAATATCATAACTTATAATCATTCTAACAAAATATAATATAATTCGTATTGCTTATAAAATAATGTTGTTAGAGAAAAACATATTTATGGTAGGAAATTAAATTATATGTTTGGAAAATTATCTTTTAAAAATAACAATTGCATCAGTGGTCTAAAATTTCTAGTATTATTCTTCTTTTTATAAATACATATATATCATAATGCCAAGTGTATATAAAATGGTGATGTTTATTTTCTAACTATTATATATGAAAAATTTGCATAAAATAAAATATATTAGAACACATATTTAAAACATCAATTGATAATAATTTCCTTACCTTTTTGGATTTATGTAATAATCATCATTTCTTTGCTCCAAGAAATCTCATGAATCACTTCTCCTAGCATGGCAAGAAAACCTTTGGGCTTGCTAAGAAATTTTCTTCAAAAAGCCTTATCTATTGCTAGTAATTTCAAGTGTGAGAGTGTTGGAATAGGATTTTGCTAGAATATGAAAGAAATGGAATGGAAGATGTAATGGAGAAGGTGGAAGATAAAAGAGGGTGGTTTTATGGAATGGGGACTTAAATTAATGAAAAGTTTTTTTTTTATATTTATTTTTACTTCAAGGTTTGAGCTAAAAACCCAATTATTCCAACTCTAAGTGTTGATTAATCAAATAAAATAAATAAATAAATTTATTTTTTTAAATATGGGCTAAAAGTGATACGGGTCGTGACACTAACTCCTAACTCCTAAGTTCTTAAGTGGAGGTAATTTTCTATTCTTCTTATAGTAATTTACTATTTTTCTTATAGTTTAATTATTTAATAATGTAATCAACTTTTTAATTAGTAAGATGAATAGTCAGAATAGATGATTTAATGTCTCTTGGATATCATAATTTTTTTGTATGTAGAAAGATTGGAAGATAACATAGCAAGGAAGGATTAGGAACAATGGAGAGCCGAATATGGTTTTCATTTTGACTGAATAAGAGAATCACATATTATAGTCATTACATTAATCAATTATATTTTGTTTACTTGATGGGTGCATGCTTCCGTGATTCGGTGATTGGTCTTGCCGGCATACTTTATGTTTTGTTTACTTGATGGGATGATTTGGTGATTGGCCTTGCCGGCGTACTTTTTATTTCGTTTAGCATTTGCATTTTGTTAGTGGAGTGACTTTTATATTGATGTCAAATTATTTTGTGTTTGTAAACTTTTTTAAAGTTTAGGAATCTTTAATTTGAAGTACCGAGATGGACTTGTTGTCTATGGTCTTCATATACATGATGAATTGTTTATAGGTTGTCTATGGTTTTCATATACGTGCTTTGGCGTTATCAATAACTTGAATTTTGTATTTCCGGATGTTAAAAACGCGTTAAGTATGTTTTTAAAAAACAAAAACAACTTCAACTAAAAGGCCAAATTTGAGGACTTGACCTTAAACCCAAAAAATACGAGGGCCGACCTTGTTAGGCACACACACTTTATCCATACAAAAAGTCACATAATGTTAATATAATATTTTTTTTCTTCTGTTTATCTTTGTTCATTAAATACATTGAATGATTTGGATTATTTGTTTACACATTTTGTGCGGATATTTTCTGTTCACAAATACTTTTCCATGTTAATATACTTTTGTGGTTTGGCGTAATTAAAGTATTTAATAACAAGGGAAACGCATACTATTATAGTTAGGTTTTATATGTTAAATCACGGGAAGGTAAAACGTATTAGGAAAATAAATAATGTTTTCATATTATAACAATATATTACCCTCGTTCTAAAATATAAGTCATCATATAATATTATATTTGTCCCACAATATAAATCATTCTATATTATTAATACAACATTTATAACTTTTTTCCCTATCTTACCTCTAATTTATTATCAATCAAACCACTTTTTATTACTTAATAAGTATTGTATTAAGAGTAATGATACGGGCACAACGGTTGTGCCACAACGGTGATCTGCACCGTTGATAATAATGTGTCTAACTTGAAATCACATGTAAATCTACATGATCAATCTGGTCATGAGATCATTTGTTGTATATTTGTTATAAGAGACAATCATTTGTGTCCGTATCATTTTTATCATGTATTAATGATAGTCAAATGATACTTTAGACATTAACCTTCAAATTTATGATATTCAACATCTTTCTTAATCTGTATAAAAACCTACGATAAGTTATATTTTGGGACAGATGTAGTATCATATACTATCTTAATACTTATATATGATAAACCACATAGATAAAGTGTTATTTTACCTAAAATATAGTACCTTCGTGTAAAATCAACGATTGAATAAAATTGCTAACCTTAAAAAGAAGAAGAATAGAATTGCTAAGTGCTTAAAGCATTACCTCAACGTGTTTTGGTCTCTAGCACATAATAAGTCAATGTGTATGGGTATGGAGAAGATTCAGAGATGAGGTACAAATGATTAGAATTCACAATTTGCTATTTATTCTTCTGGAAGAGGTATTAAAACTGTGAAATTAATGCATGGTACACACTTACAAGAAGATAAATTCTACGCGCTTTAATTCCCGCTATATCGCTTTTATAATTGGATCTGAAATAAGATGATTCTAATCGTTTCATTCGTCACTTCATCCTTATTACAATTTCCCATTAAAACTTTTATTCAAAGCTCCACCAATTTTTAATCGGTGACCTGAGGTTGACTAATAATTAAACGAGTAAAATTCAACCAAAAAACGAAAAAGCAATAATGCAGTCTGTTATAAAACAAATTAAATATACAAAGTAAAGAGACACAAAGAGAAGAAATAAGAAGAAATATTACTTGTATTCCATTATTTGAAGGTATACGAGTATTTATAGTATTTTCCAAAAAGAAGAAGAAGAGTATTTATAGTATAATATAGGAGGTAACATATTGATAAATGATTGAAATCATAACTTACATATAATCAATCAATATCAATAGACAATACATCAATTATATTATTACGTAATATTTTTCTTTGAATGTCTATTGAACAAACACGACATACGCGTATATTTCTCATTAAAACCTTTATTAAGAAATAACTCGGAAGAGAAAAGAATATATTTCCTTCCAAAAAAAAAAAGTATATATTTATTCGTGTGTGGCTTACACTCCCTAGATGAATACATCATTTGAATCGGTGATCGTAGATCTTCTTTTCAAAATTTTGTAGTAATCAATGCATCTTTGTAAAAACAATTGAAGTGATTACTACATCTGAGTTGCATAATTTATTAGCCATGTTTAAAAACCTTGCTGGAAAAACTCTGTGGCAAAAACCAGACAAGGAAAAAAGTTTACGGCATATATACATGATTTGTTGCAATGGTTGTCTCATTTTAAAACATTTAACTAAGAAAATCATGTGAAGAAACTTAGTAATGAAAAATAGTATATACATCTATTGGTCTTCAAGACCAAAAATATTCATATAGCTTTAATTTGCGCACAATGATTCTATGTAATAAACTCAAATACTTATAGTATATTATAAACTACGGTAACTCTTCAGGAGTTCTATTATCATAAATATTGATCCAAATTTTCCATTAAACCAGGCAATTTATTCAACTTTTGGAATACTTCGAGGCAGATCTTTCTAGGTTAGGGATATATTCCATCATTCTTCTAGATTATATTAATCAATACTCTTATCAAGTTTTCTAACATGGTTTTGAAACTTATATTTATCTGTCGAGCATACCGTGAATTTTCTAAAATTCACATAAATCAAATAGCTATAACACTTTTCTAGGGTAGGGTGTACCTTTTTCTTTTTTTAAAGTGAAAGAAGTATCAAACGTACTCTCACGGTAAAAGACAAGATTGTCACTTAAGCTATTGTATCATTGAGTTATGCCTGGGGCACGCAGTTTTTATTCCAACAAAAGATTGATTCCAAATTTCCGATGGAACATAATATAATTGTTCTCTTGATTCCTTTAATGGAATTTATGCCTCTAAAATCATTTCTGATCACCTAAACCTTCTACTTTAAACACATCCATATATTTTCAAAAAAAGCAAATTTGTTCTAGTCTATTTAATATTTGTTTTGTCACGTTTAATTTTAAATGACTTGTATTTACTCAAAATTGCCCTGACAATACTGTGAAGTAGTCGTCATACAGTGAAGTAGGGGAAATTCTAACATGAAGACTCTCCTGTAGGAAGTGATCTATGTGGACGATTTTGGACCACACGCTTTATCATAGAATGAAATCACAGAATTCGTAAATAATCCACACGTAGGTTCTTCTCCACGAGATGCCCCATGGTAGAACTTCCCGTGAAGTAGTCGTCTAGAAGGCTTTCAAGTCAAAACAACTGGCTGCTGATCTCTAGTCAAATAAAGTAGGCAAAACCAAATGCGAAAATTAATAAAAGGAAAACCCACTTAAAATTTTAATAAAACGACAAAGTATTTATTCTAGATATATACATCATTCATCACCCCACACGTTTCTAATTAATCATCTGCGGAGTGGAAAGTCAACAAGAAGTAGGCCTACCCTACCAGTAACTAATCTGTGTACAAAAGTTCATGAAAATCATAAATTTTAAAAAACCAGCTTCCATTTCACATTCAGTCTTTTGCTCAAAGCTAACTCCATCTACCATCTCTCCATGCTTTCTTCTTCTTCTTCTTCTTAGCATTTTCTTTTTTCTTTCTGGGATTACCCCCAACTAAAATATGGCTACAAAAATCCCATTATTATCTTCTTTCCAAACATCAATTTTCCTTCTTTTCTTCACTTTCTCTTTTCATGTTCATTCACAAACAAACTTCAACAATCAAGAACAAACCACTCTGTTGAAAATAAAAGACTTCTGGTTGAATCCCAGTTCCCTATCCCATTGGACAACTTCATCAAACCCCTGCAAATGGCCTGAAATCAATTGTACAAGCAATTCAGTGACAGCTATTAGAGTCGTCAACCAAAACATCACCCAACCAATCCCACCCTTCATTTGTGACCTAAAGAATCTTGCTCATCTTGATTTGAATTATAATGACATTCCAGGTACTTTTCCAACAGCCCTTTACAATTGCACCAACCTACAGTATCTGGATTTGTCTGATAATTATTTTACTGGTGTAATCCCTGATGATATAAACCGTCTTTCAACCCAATTGGAGTACTTGTGTCTTGCAGATAACAACTTTACAGGGGATATCCCCCCTTCGATCGGGAGTTTATCGGGTTTGAAAGAGCTTATACTCTTTGCAAACTTGTTTAATGGTACATTCCCTAAAGAAATTGGCAACTTGGTGAATCTTGAAGTGTTGGTATTGAACCAAAATGGGTTTGTACCACAAGCAATACCATCAAGTTTCATGGGGCTGAAAAAGTTGAAACATTTATGGATGTATGGAACAAATCTGATTGGAGAGATTCCACAAGATATTGGGAACCTGACAGCATTGGAATTCTTGGACTTATCAACAAATAGTCTGAGTGGTAATATCCCACCTGGTTTGTTTCTGTTAAAGAATTTGAGTACTCTTTTTCTTTACAAAAACCAGCTTTCTGGGACAATACCTCCTGTTATTGAGGCCTTCAACTTGGAAGTTCTTGATCTTTCTTATAACAGCTTAAGCGGGTCGATACCAGATGATTTCGGAAAGTTAACTAAGCTAACAGGTTTAGCTTTGTTCCGCAATCAATTATCAGGCCAAGTACCTGTGAGTATTGGGAGATTACCAGCTTTGGAAGATGTTGGGCTCTATAGTAACAACTTATCAGGTGAATTGCCACCGGATTTCGGGAGATATTCGCGGCTTCAGACGTTTCAGGTTTCTTTAAACAAATTTAGTGGCAATTTACCAGAAAAATTGTGTTCTAATAAGATGCTAATGGGTCTGATTGCTTTCAGCAACAGTCTTTCGGGAATATTGCCACAAACTCTGGCTGATTGCCGCAGTTTGCTGTTTGTTCAGCTTTATGATAACCGGATTTCGGGTGAAATTCCAGTTGGTTTATGGTCATCAAACAGTTTAAACCAATTGATGATAAGTGATAACTTGTTTACAGGACAATTACCAGGAACTTCTGGATTAAACTTATCGAGGCTCGAAATCGATAATAATCAGTTTTCAGGAGAAATTCCTGCTGGTTTGTCTAATTCAATTAAAATACAGGTTCTGAAAGCAAGCAATAACTTCTTCAATGGTAGCATTCCTCAAGAGTTGACTTTTCTTGAAGAGCTAACAACCCTTTTGCTTGATAACAATAGCTTTTCAGGTAATTTACCAGAAAACATAGTTTCATGGAAGTCTTTACACACTATAAACCTTAAAAGAAACCAACTTTCTGGCCCAATACCAAATGCCATTGGTAATTTACCAGTTCTTACAGATTTAGACTTGTCTGAAAACGCCTTCTCGGGCGTGATTCCACCTGATTTCGACCCCCGGAAACTGAATTTTCTTAACCTCTCCTCGAATCATCTGTTTGGTAGACTACCTATGTCGTTCGTAAATGGTGCGTTCAATAGAAGTTTCTTGAACAATCCTAGCCTTTGCACAAATTCTCCATCTTTAGGCCTCAGAAACTGTAATCTTCCTGATACTAGAAATCCCAACAAGCTTTCACAACATTTCGTTGCATTAATTTCAAGTATTGCAGCAATAGCCTTCTTATTGGCCTTCATCTACGCGCGTTTTCTTGATCAGATGTTACAGAAAGAAGAAAGATAAGCTAACTTCAACATGGAAATTAACCTCATTCCAGAAGTTAACTTTCACAGAATCGACTATTCTTTCAAATTTAACAGAGAACAATCTGATTGGAAGTGGAGGATCCGGGAAAGTCTATCGGGTTCCTGTAAATCGTTCGGGTGGATATGTTGCAGTTAAGAGTATATATAAAGACAAGGGCATGGATCAAAGGCTTGAAAAACAATTTCTTGCTGAATTTGAGATATTAGGAAGCATTAGACATTACAACATTGTAAAGCTAATGTGTTGTCTTTCAACTGATAATTCCAATCTACTCGTTTATGAGTATATGGAAAATCGAAGTTTGGATCTTTGGCTTCACAACAAGAAGAAAAAAACCACCATTTCCGGCTCAGTTCATCATGTTGTCTTGGATTGGCCAAAGAGGTTGCAGATTGCTGTTGCAGCTGCTAGTGGGCTGTGCTATATGCATCATGATAGTCATACACCTATAATTCATCGCGATATGAAATCAAGCAACATTTTACTGGATTCTCAGTTTAATGCCAAGATTGCAGACTTTGGTTTAGCAAGAATTTTGTACAAGGATAATGTGCCTAATACGGTTTCAAACGTGGCTGGTTCTTTCGGATACATAGCTCCAGGTATACCCTTTTATAAGAGAATAATAATACTATCACAACTAATATAACACAACAAATGTCTGACATTTATTGTTTTAGGTCGGCTATGGCAGTAGCATTTCTCCTTATGAAAACATTTCATTTCATTGATTATTGCATCTCTGATAGTGATCATATAGTTTCTCATTATAATATTTTTGTGAAATGAAACAGAGTATGCACAAAGTACAAAAGTGAATGAGAAGATTGATGTGTATAGTTTTGGTGTCATTCTTTTGGAACTGGTAACTGGGAAAGAAGCAAACTATGGAGACGAGAATTCGTCACTAGCGGATTGGGCAAGACGACTAGTACAAGAAGAGAATCCAATAGAAGACATTCTTGATGAAGATATAAAAGAACCACTCCATATAGAAGAGATAATCCAAGTGTTTAAACTAGCAGTATACTGTATAAATGTATTGCCTTACAAGAGGCCTACAATGAGGGAGGTTCTACGAGTTCTGCAATCTTTTCAACCACTTCCACTCCCACGGAAAAATGGCAGGAAGGAACACGATGTCGCCCCATTACTTATCAATTCTAAGAGCGAAAAGTTCTTAGATGGTGACGACAATCTTGATTCACCTGTATGAATGTTTGCCACATGGGAAATTCAGTCAGTGATTGGGTCTTACAATAATAGCTAGATACCCGTGTTTCTAGGATCAACGAGGATAAGGACTATCCATACAAGTATTTTCCTTTTTCAAAGGCACTGATTGGGTTTTCAGTATCTTTTTTTCGCATCATGTCCCTCTCCTATTGTAAAGCCAGCAAAAATTCCATCTCTTACAGAATTTTTGAAACTCCCGGTTAAGGGTTCCAGACAGCATATCAAGCATTATTCAAGAGCAATTTGTTGATGGCAGCAACTGCCATAATTGATAGAATCCACACACACACACACACACACACACACCCCCACCCCCCGGTCTTGCTCCATCTTGTTTCCTAATGATTAGGGTAAACCAGCAGGACACATGGTGGTAATGCAGAGGGTTTTTTTTGTTGCCTCTTGCTGCTTCAGATGAAATTTTGAAGATGATATGCTGAGGTATATAGATGTACATATTCACTGATCTCTTACCAAACAGCATATTAAAACATGGAATTGTTAGAAGTTCAATCGAATAACAGAACAGAGTCAACCTTGCGCCTACTTGGATTTGTTTGAGAGTAATAGCTATTTCTTCTCCAGGGCATAAGAAGTGTTGGGATATGATTTTGAACCCGATTCTTCATTTCCCTATCAGAAACACGTTTATGATATACCGATTCGGTGTTCAGATCCATATTATATGCACTTACACCATTGAATGAAGATTGAAAACAGACACGGAGGGTCGTATCAGCAGTATCATAAGAATAGCCATGTGTGCAATTAAAGAAAAGCATTACACAAAACATAACTAAGTATGCATCAAGCAAGTAAAGAACTTATTGAAAAGAAATTGAAGCTGACATATTCTTTTTCACTTTAAGCATAAAAAGGAAACACGATACAAGAAAACATCCCGTGTATGCAGGTTTTGGAGAAGGGTCATGCCCTTTATCCAAAAATGACATAGATCTTACGACATAATACTCAAACCATTCCGATGTAAAACTCCTACTCAGAACATAAATCCAGTATACAAGAAGATCTCTAACTACCAGGAGAAAGTATAACGGCTTTTCTAAATAAAGCTACCAGTGCAATCAACACAAATGAGAGCAAACAAGCTAACCACTAAGATCTGCTCGAGTTGGTACCACAGGAACTAGGTAATTACCAAAGAGGGAATCGAAAATCCTGTAGTTCCCTGTACATTTCTCTTGTTGGGCCTGAGCTACCGCAAAGTTCCTTTCTTGTTGAATCTTGATATCTACCCCTCTAGCATTCCCTGGAAACTGAAATGCCAACATTTACAAACATCAAGTCATATTATTAGCTGTGAACGGTTAAAATGGCATAAACCCTAGCGCTTAAAAAAGCTTGATGAGAAAGTGCATACTTTTGTTTTACTAACAAGTGCATTAGTTTTGTCTTTGTCTTCTGGCACATGAACTGAAGCCCTGCAAAAGAACAAAACTTGGTCCTCAAGCAACAACGATCAAAAAAACCCTAACAAATCTTATATAAGTCGATACAAAATATCTGGTCTTCCATGGACAATTGTATTTGTATGTATGGCTGGCCGGAAAATAATTTCAGTGGCAATTACATAATTCCTGTAATTTCAGTCATTCGTATTAGATAACGGAGAATCATACACATCCTAATGATAAACAAAACGAGAAACTTCGCAGAATGTCTAACATATAAACAATGTACAATTATAACCGGTTGAGAGAGGATAGTTCAGGTATAAAAAGAATTGAGGAGTGGCCAGGTATAAAAATACTCATATCGAAATAAATGAGAAACCGCCATCAGAGTTCCAACTGAGTTAATAACCTCCGTGCAGGCGCTTCATTTCCGCCGTCGACTTTCCTTTTCTTCAGTTCCGGCTGCATTTCTGTTGGAGCCCCGATTGTTGAAAGTTACTAGACCAGCATCTTGGCGGGTTTTACTTTTACACCAGCCCTTGTATACAATCTTTTACTTTTTTGGGTAGATGGCCCAATTTTAAGAAAGCTGTATTACTTTCGTCCCTAAATATTAGGCATTATTATAGGGTCTAAAATACCTCTTAATCTCTAATATCTCTATCTCTATCTTTACTATTCTAAAATTGTGAGTGTGTTTCTCCAAAAAAAAAAAATAATAATAATAATAATATTTTTCCTTAATTAAAAATGTGAATGTGTTTCCCCAAAAAAGTGTTGTGAGTGTTTCTCCAAAAAAAAAAAAAATCTCTCCCTAATTAAAAATGTGAGTGTGTTTCTCCAAAAAAAATATTTCTCCCTAATTTAATATAATTAAAAAAAAAATTGAGAAGAAAAGAAAATTTATTAAGCAATATCTGCCAAATAGACAGTTTAAACGTCATCAGGGAGTGAGGTACCCCAAGATGCCGAGACAGGAATCAATAAAGCATGTCTAGCTAAAAGATGCGTGAGAATGTTCCCCAAACAACGAATAAAAGCAAAAGAAACAAATTGTAAAACTAGATGCAGAAATTCAAACGATTCACATTAAGAGCGTTCTCAACAATGAAATCCTCCACCGGTCTGCAGCTGTTAATTAATTTTAACTAACAATATAAAAACGAAAATTAATAAATTACAACTAGAAACACAAAATAGAAAAATCATCATTCAATCAATGCAAATAATCGTTATTACCCCTAAAAAATCATTATTAAGTAAATGCAAATATATAAAACAAAAATCCTTGATTTAAGTAAAAATATAAAAACTAAATAAAATCCTGGATTGATTATCGAATCATTATTAAGTAAATAAAAATAGAAAGAAGAAATAAAAAATATAAAAAACATCACGTATATATTGTAATTTTTTTAAATTAATTTATTAAATAGTCAATTTTTAATTAAAACCAAATATAATTATTAGGGTTAATTACTTAAAAGTATACTTTTTATACTTATTAAATTTCATGGGACATAAAATAATCATTTTGAACATATAGGACATAATATATATCTACATGTACTAAAAATGTCTAATCTAATAAAATAAGAATAAGCTAAACACACGCAGTGGTGTCTCTGGAAACTGATTTCTTTTCTCATGGAAACGTTATATCATCTGATTTCTTTCGAATGAAGGCCCTTCTGTTTAAGTACTTCATGCGCATCAAGTGTTCGACAAATGGTTCATTAAAGTCGACATCAACAAAGAAAGTTGTGAATTATGTGCACAACATCTCCGAAGGTCGAGTGCGACAAATTGTAGAAGGAAAGGAAGGGATGGAGCATTTGATAGATGATACATTGTACCTATCAAGTGCTTGACAGAATTCCCGAACCAACTGAATAGACAAGAAAACGAAGATGACGTTATGCACATCAACTGCTTGATAAAGTGCAATGTAAATGTTCACAAACAACAAAATGAAGAGCTCTTTGGAAGTGGAAGCCACAGAACATGTTATCGAGGTGATGAAGAAACAAGCGTAAGACTTAAAAGAGGAGTGAGCTTTGTTGAGGGGGTGTGAAAAGAATGATGAGAAATCCTTGATAATGAGAAAGACTCTAATAATGGACGATCCAAGGAAAATGAAGAAGAATCAATTAAAGTACCACTTGCTCGTAAAATCGGTTTCAATTTGGAAACATCGATTCGAGAAAACCTCCTACGATGTTGTTGCAAGATGTTGTGCCCAACAAACATAATGACAATCCTTCGCAGTACTTGCTATGGCTGATCTTCTAGGCTCACATCAACAGAATATGGAATTGAAACGCAGCAAGCTCTACCGCCAAACATGTTAGGCTTTTGTATTTTGTGTTGTAACCTATAAATGAGGTTTGTTCCCATGATAGGTCCAAATAGCAACTCACTTTCTTAACTTCGAATGATCCTCTGAACCCGAATCTCGTGCTCCCGATTTACCCGCAATTGGTCTTCAATCGAATGGTGAATCGTTGGCGCTCCCGTAATCCTACATCCGTATCTGAGTCGCTACAATTGCGGTTGAAACACAAATCAACCCATTTTACAACCTGGGCCCGATTACATTGAATTATCTCATCTTCGTGCAGCGTGGAATCAAAGACTACGTATGCTTACTGATCCACTTCAAGGTGAAATAGATAAGATGTGGAAGGATAGGGAACAAGTGATTAAGATGCACGAGGATACGGCGAGTTTTCCTTACACTTATCTTCTGTTTCAGAACATGTCTGGATAAGATATTTGTTTTCATTTAATTTCCTTTCTTGCTTTATACAGAAATCGCATCTCAGAGCTGAGTGTGAAAAGGAAATTACAGAATTGACCGTTCAGATACGCAACAAATATGCCAACCAAAGTAAGGTTTTCATGAACAAGTTATTAGCTGAAGCATTTAGATCTAGTTGCATCAGACCTGTTGTTGCTGTATTTTAATCAGCCTGCTATATCTGTAATATATATTTTTAATCTGCTCTTTTGTAACTTTGAACAGTGAACCTTTTGATAGTGTATACATCTAATTAGTGAACATACAGAAACCAAAGACTATCTAATTAGTTGCATCTTAATCAATTTGTTGTATTATTTCGCATTTGACACAATTGCTTGCACTTTATATTATTTTGCTTTAATACATCAAATTTACTTGAGTTGATTATTAAAGGACTATGCATCTCATACTGCTTTATTATTAATCTGATCTTGAACAAGTTGCATTACATATCAACTTGCTGTTTGCCTAATTTTATTAGCTTGGTATACTTGATTAATTAGGATATAATTTGCCTTAGTGCTGTTATTGTTTTTGATCATCTTTGCACAATTTGCAGTAACATATCATATTGCTATCTCATCTAAACTGAACCTGCTTTTTGATCACTTCGATCACTCCCTAATTCATCTGCTTCATGCAATCATGCTAATCAAACTGTAATATTTGGGAAGAGAAAGTATTAAATGATATATTGGTTTTCTAAGATGACACTTTTTATTGGACATTTGGTAGATTTGATGCTTGTTTCTGATTAGCAATTGGGAATATTGATACATATACAAATTAAGAACCCACAGGACATTAGACAACTAATGAAGTGACATTGATGTCACTGCAGATGTCACTGCATACATTAGACAACTAATGAAGTGACATTGATGTCATTGTAGATGTCACTGCATACATTAGACAATTAATGAAGTGACATTGATGCCACTACACAAATCGATACAATAAGACGTCACTGAATAAATCAATACAATAAGCCGTGTCTCTGCATTGCCGTGTCTCTGCATCACGGTGTCTCTGCATCGTGGTGTCTCAGCATCACGGTGTCTCTGCAATGCGGTGTCACTTCATCGCGGTGTCTCTGCATCTGGGGTGTCTCTGCATCGGGGGTGGTCACTGCATCGCGGGGTCACTTCATCTCGGTGTCTCTGCATCGCGGTGTCACTTCATCGCTGTGTGCATCGCGGTGTCTCTGCACCGGGGGTGTCTCTACATCGGGGTGGTCACTGCATCGCGGTGTCACTTCATCTCGGTGTCTCTGCATCGCGGTGTCACTTCATCGCTATGTCACTGCATCGCGGTGTCTCTGCATCGGGGGTGTCTCTGCATCGGGGGTGGTCACTGCATCGCGGTGTCTCTGCATCGCGGTGTCTCTGCATTGCGGTGTCTCTTATCGCGGTGTCACTTCATCGCGGTGTCTCTGCAATGCGGTGTCACTTCATCACGGTGTCTTTGCATCGCGTTGTCACTTCATCGCGGTGTCTCTGCATCGCGGTTTCTCTGCATCGCGGTGTCTCTGAATTGCGGTGTCTCTGCATCGTCAAATGTTATAACATCGCGATGTCTCTTCAATGCGGTGTCACTTCATCGTGGTGTCTCTGTAATGCGGTGTCACTTCATCGTGGTGTCACTTCATCGCGGTGTCTCTGCATCGCGGTGTCTCTTATTCGCGATGTCTCTGCATCGTCAAATGTTATAACATCGTGATGTGTCTGCATTAGGGGTGGTCACTGCATCACGGTGTCTCTGCATCTGGGTTGGTCACTGCATCGTGGTGTCTCTGCATCGGAGGTGGTCACTGTATCGAGGTGATCA
The DNA here is from genome assembly GCA_026214975.1 of Gentiana macrophylla. Classification (NCBI taxonomy): domain Eukaryota; kingdom Viridiplantae; phylum Streptophyta; class Magnoliopsida; order Gentianales; family Gentianaceae; genus Gentiana; species Gentiana macrophylla. Next base: position 180,872,679 of record CM047805.1, on the reverse strand, counting down.
ATGGATCTAGCATGGCCAATGCATCGTGGTGTCACTTGGGGCGCCTCGCGCATCGCTGGTGGTCACTACGTCATTTGTCACTTCATCGAGGTGTCTCGCGCAATCGCGGCGTCTCGCATCACAGTGTTTCTACATCGGGGGTGGTCACTGCATCGCGGTGTCTCTGCATCGCGGTGTCACTTCATTGCGGTGTCTCTGCATCACGGTGTCGCTTCATCGCCGTTCTCTACATCGTGGTGTCACTTCATCGCGGTGTCTCTTCATCGCGATGGTCATCGCATCGGGCGTCGCGGTGGTCAATGCATCAGGATGGTCATTGCATCGAGGTGGTCATTGCATCGGGGTGGTTAATGCGTCGCGGTGGTCAATGTATCGGCGGTGGTCATTGTATCGCGATGGTCAATACATCGTTAGAAAAAAAAAAAAAAAAACCGAATCCCTGAAAAAAAAAAAAAAAAAAACACATGAACAGTGCCAAAAAAAAAAAAAAAAAAAAAAAAAAAAAAAAAAAAAAAAAATCTTCAGCGCCTCTTCTACCTCTTTTTTTTTTTTTTTCTTCAAGTATTTGGAGTATCTATCTATCTAATTTGTGTCCTTATAAGTCCATCAGATTTCTTTTTGTCCTTATAAGTCCAATAAGTCCGTTTTGTGTACTTTTGGGTCTTTGGCCCAAATTATTAATACAAAATCAATTAAAAACCGAATATAATTATTACTATGAAAATCAATTAAAACCCTTAATTGATTATATATTTAACCAAATAACCTTGATTGATTTATTGATTATTAATTGAAACCAAAAAATTTAAACAAATACATATTTAACTCTCTCTCAGCTATTGAAAATCCGGAAACACAAGAACAATATGGTAAAAGAGACATAATCTACGGAACACGAAAGTAACACATTATATCTCATTTTGACCCATATCATTGATGTGAAAATTAATTTTTGTAAATTTTACAATATAGTTAAGCACAAGATGAAATCTGCATCATACACAAGTGGAATGAAAAGTATATTCTTATTTATTATTATCATCTTCACTCTTAACGCTTTAATCGCTATACTGTGAAGGTTTTTTTTAGAAGGTAAAGAAGACGATTTGCACAAACTAGAAGTTAAAAAAATAAAATATTCTAAACAGACCAACGATTAACGGTGCAATAAGATTAATAGTGTCGTGGAAAATAGAAGCAAAAGAAAAGCTGAATTGATACATGCTTTAAATCGCAATGAAATGTGAAGATTTCTTATAAATATGGCTAAACCTTTTAGTTCTTATATAAAAATACATACATACATAACACAAAGCAGAACATATAACATTCTCATCACCCCATTTAAATTGGAGATCAATGCAAGTAATGATTGACAGTGTCATTATACAACTATCAAAAACTTGAGCAAAAGAAAGAAACAACAAGAATAATAAGAAATTAAAACAAACAAACATGTCAAATGCAATAACCTCATCGCATTTATCAACATCAATTGCATAAACATTTATGTGAGTCAAGTCTATTATGTTATTTCACCGGTATTAAAGAAGATGCAAATAAAAGAGGTTTATTAGAATCTGACCAGATCATCTCGTAATGCTTAAATAAAGTTTTGATATGGTTGTTGGGCTACAACAACCAAGCAAAGCACATAGCTAAATCAAAACAAGTATGCCATCCATTACACTAAGCAAGTGCACGCCATAATCGGAGGGATACATGGGGTGCCAGGTAAGTCCTTAATCCCAAAGTCAATTTCAAAAAAGAAATAAGTGTTGAATCCCAAAATCAATTTCAAAAAGAAATAAAAGTACAAATGGAGCGAGTACCACTAACATCCGTAAAACATACAAGTTTTTCAAAAATTCGTATAAATGAAATGTTTTTAACAAAGACAAAGAAGTGCAATCAATTATGGCCATCAAAGTTGTGCTCCGTCGAAGGAGTCGGCTTAGTGCTTCGAGGGGCAGGTCGGCGTCTAGCATACTTGGCCCCGATGTCCTCTCCTTCCTTAAACTCTCTTAGGCGGTCGTCATAGATCTGGCCTGCACCCGCCTTGTACATGCTTTTATAATGCGGAAGCTGGGAGAGGACTAACTCGGCACGTTGCTCCTTCGCCTCATCAACCCCAAGAGTATAGCCATGCTGCATGACTGGGTTCAGTAAATCCTTCAGAGCTCGAGCAAGGTAGTCAGAAGACTTATACTCGTGTATAGCCTGGTTGACCCGAGCAGGGATAGAGGCTTCCAGAGCATCCCTTTCACCTCGAACTTTAGCCAAAGCCTGTCCCAGCTCAGAGTTCTCAGTGGTGTACTTGTCGAATGCGGCTTGAAGTTCCGCTGTACACCGAGTCTTGACCTCCTTGAGCTGCTTCTTTAGGGCCTTGATCTCCTCGTCCTTAGCCTTGGAAGACTCCTTGTGCCTCTCCCGGCTCGCTTGCAGCTCCTCGATACTCTTCCTTTGAGCTTCTTTGGTGGCCGACGACTCAGCGAGTCTGTGCAGAAATTTCTAACCAATTTGGGCTCCCTGAAAAGGTTAACCAATTAGATAAAGAAGAAAAGTACTTGAAAGGTCAAGACACCAAAAAATGACTTACACCGCAGCTAAGTCTTGGTCGGATAGTTCAGCTAGACGCCCTTGACCCACGGGTGCATCTTCCTCTGGATGAACATCCTTGATCTCTTCAACGGGACGAGGAACAATTTTCTTTTTTCTTGGATTTACCCCGTCTAGGGGTGTCCAATTCCACCACTTGCTTCCTTTTATGAAGCCGGAACTCATCTCCTCTTTCCTCATCATCCTCCACCTCCAGTGGAGTGAATGGAGAGGAGGAAACCGGGCCATCCTCAGGGAGCCTAGATAGGATCATGGTCGCCTCGGAACTCAGCACATTCCCGGCAGATCGAGCAGCACCCAGGTCGGTGCTCACAGTCCTCTCTGAGTCCTGTTCTAGATGGGCGTCAACAGGAACCTCATATTCCTCATCAACATCAGCCACCAACTCAGCAAAGGAATGTTGAAATAGTGTCCTAAACCCAATCGGGTTGGACCAGATCCGACCGGGTCGGATCATTTCTACTATTTCTTTATGTTTGTACATATATTAAATGGCTTTTCTGTTGTCATATATCTGTTCTTTTAAAGGACCAATTATGAATTGTTATATGATAACGTCCTTAGTATTAAACTGTGATAGAGAAACCATGATAGGCGATTATGGTTGATGAGATCTCTAATCACTTTAATAAGTTTGATACTTAAATGTCTACTAGGTGATGTACTATTAAACAGGGCATTGATAGTATAAACAGACTAGCACGTATTAGATGTCTTCTGTCTTTAAGCGGCGAGGATAGATCTCGCCTATAGAAGTGTAGACACTTAGGTATCAGACGGGGACGTATTAGAGAATGCGTCGTTAGATGACCCCACTTACACGGATAAGTGTCACATTATGTGACGGTTGTGTAATTGTCCTTTGGACCGGAGTCTTCATGGCATCACGGTGTGGATTGTCATGCTTTGACACTATTGAGGTTTCCCCTAGCCACGGGGCGATCATGCGGTAGTGATTGGGTATGATATTGAAGCATGCGGAGTATACATGATTGGTCGTCCGGGAATCGCGTATCCTATGATTGGGATCGAATATCCGAAATGGCCTTCTTATAAGGAATGTCTAGCTCTTGTGAATCTTTGCAAAGTGGGAGTAAACGAGTTACTTCGAGAGAGCTTGATATCCAGATTATTAGATACGGTCGTTGATGTTTTGACACTCGACTAACGACCGTATGTATATTATTACAAATGATAGGATTGTAAGTTACACGGCAATCGTTTCACATGAAAGGTAGTAGTCACTGCATTTGACTCTTCCGATGATTGGGGGTCACGGTGTGTTGCTAGACGCTATCCCGTTATCGTTAGGTATGAAGGGCATTTTCGTAATTTGCACTTTGTGTCTACGGCCAACATATTCGGAAGCCTATCGGGTCACACACATAAGAACATCTAGACGGATTAAAATGTGGTTATAGTTGATGACCAAATAAGGAAAGAATTTATCTCGTACTATAAAGGTTATAGTGGTAAATTAATACGGTGGTATTTATTTATTATGAATAAATTAAATACAAGATATTAATAGTATTATATTAATTAAAAGAATATTCTCGATGCCAGTTTATTGGCAATATAAGCGCCACATCAAGTCAGTGTATAAGATACAACTTGGATTGTGCAATTTAATTAATAGTATTACTAAATATTAATATTATATATATATATATATATATATATATATATATATATATATATAATGCATGCATGTGGCGCATCAATGCAAATTGGAGATTTGCATGCGCACTCAACTGTGTGTGTATATATATAATATATAGATTTATATGTGTAATATATATGTGATATATACATATGTATAAATTTGATTTATAGTAATATAATAAAGATAATAATATAAGATATTGACAATATCTTGAAAATATTCAATATAAGATATTGACAATATCCTAGATTTATTTAATATAAGATATTATAATAAATAAGATAAATCAATCTATTATATTTTCCTTATTTTATTGAGAAAATGTTTTCTTCCTTTCTACTCTATTTGGGGCGCCACTTCTACTATAAATAAGAGGTGGGTGTCAAGCTTTCTTTTAGACATCACAATTGCAAGAGCTCATAGTTCTTGTGTAAAATAGAGCATCCTATAAGAGAGTTGGAGAGAGGGAAAAGGCCGGTCTAAAGAACCGAGTTTTCCAATAGCAATCCATGATGGGATTCCGGCGGGTCGCTCGTGTGGACTAAGCGGTGAGGCCGAACACTTGGGCGGCTCTATGCGAACTACTCTCCTTAGACGGTCAAAGCGTCGATCTTTTAGATCAACCAAGGTAACCACCGTCTACTACTTATTCGTTTATTGCTTAAACGAAGTCGATCTTAGGTAAAAGGAAATCAAATTTTGAATTCCATTGCGTTCCCGCGTAGATTTCTAACAAGGAAGACACTTTGTCAAAGGAAGGCATTAGAGAATTAGTACAAGTATTTCACAAATTCGACAAAGAAAAGCACAAAGAAAGCGAAGGTCCTACAAGTTCTATATTCCATACTCGTCAATTCCTATAAGGATCGGGCCCAAGAGCCGCCAATCGGGCCGATTCGATCAATTGAGAGGAAAATTTCTTCGCACCGATATAGACGCCACTTTTCCGAATGTTGTTTATCAGCTTCTTGTCAACATCTGTAGGTCGAGGATCGCTTCCCAGGTCGCCAAAACTCCACCTACCCAGGTCAACTTCCACCTTAGGGCAAATAAAGAAAAATCGGGATTTCCATCCTTTGTAGGAAGATTCGCCTTTTTCGGTAAACTGGACCTCTTTGTAAAAGTCTCCTCATCGGAGAAAGCAGTAGTACCCAGCCTGATCCGGCACTTGTTTGGATTGATAGAAAAGTCGAAAAGTTTGAACGGTGAAGGGGATGCAGGCGCACCGGCACCAAATAACGAAACCGACTATCGCCCTTATGCCGTTTGGAACAATCTGGGCTAGGCCCAACCCGTAATGCTCTAAGACGGCCAGTATAGCTGGATAGATGGGAAACCTTAGGCCACAGAGGAGCTGCTCCTTATAGACGGCACAACAGCCGGCCGGAGCCCGATATACATAGACACCAGGGGCAGGAACGGTAGGTTTGAACAAGGGATTCTCCAGATTATACTGCTTACAGAGGGAAGCTATGTCTTTTTTGGTCAGCTTGGTATCGTTACCATGACAAGCAGTTTGAGATTTCAAAGCCATGTGCCCTTTTAGGTTCAGAACGAATTTTGAGGCGCCAGAAAAACGCAGCGGACTAATGTAGTTTGGATCGTATCGAGGGGCTAGAACCAAGTGTTCGAATCCCCTGCGATTGATTAAAGGTTTGGGAACAGATTTTCCGGCCGGTGGAAGAATAGGTTTTTCAGGATTAACCCTAGAATGGGAGGTTTCGTTTTCTGACTCTGATTTGGATTCAAATAAAGCTTCAATTGAACTATCAGTAAGAATAATTGGCTCACTCATTAACCATAAAGGAAATTAAAATAGACAAAGTACAAAGAGCTTACTTGTTCTGAAATGGTTGGAGGTGAGAATGGCAACTGTCCGACTTCAGTCCTGGTTTTAAATGGAGTGTAGTAACGTCTGAAAGGACGTGATGAGACTAGGGGGGTTATAACGTGTAAAAGAACACTTCGTTTTGTGTGCCTGTCATAACTAACTAATTGCAAAAACGCAGCCACATGGCAAGAACAACCTCGACTCTGTGAAAAGACAGAGTTGCATCCCTCCTAGGTCAGGTCTACCCGACCCTAACGGGGTCTGGTCAGACCCGGGGGGCTTATGATGATGGCCAAAGTAGACCTCGCCACGTGTCACTCAAATAGTGGCCTTGTAATAAATACATGGAAAAATATTAGGGCCAGGGTCCCCATGTTAATCAAACCCTACCCCAGGTGGGAGGTCGATCTCGGCTTCGCTCGACCCGACCACCGCAGAGCGGCTCGGTCATGATGGGAGGTCGAGACGATCTGAGGAACCTGACGCAGGACGTCAGGGTTTTCCCTTATAAGTGTAATTCAAGCACGTGCCTATATTATCGGATAACGATGGGAAGAATCCCTGGATTATAGGACACATATCTTATAGTTTAAATGCATGCGTAATTATCTCTTAGTCAAAGGTTTACGCGTAATAATTCTTAGGGTTTAAGAGTCCAATTCTTGTCCAACAAGAAATGGGCGAGAGCGACTCATTATATAAACTACCCTAAGCGAACTACGGAGACTTGATTCCAATCACGTATATTGGATACGTAGGCAACTTGAGAGGCACCAACTCTCAGGCTCAGTCTAAATCACCCCCGAAATCATCATCCTCATTGTTAAAGAGCTCTTGATAAATCATTCTAGGGTGAACTTAGGTTCGGATTATATACTCGATGATATCCAGCATCGTCATACTCAACGGAGGAACCTTGATTTCAACCTTCTAGATTCTTTGTTTTCCTCTATTTGGGCTTCAACAACATTGCTCAAGCTCGGTCGATAGTGAATTACAAGTATTAATCACTATTAATCAGTATGTTGTGAAAACAAACCACTATTTTGCAATCGTTATAGCTATATTGTTTTGTTACAACAAAATTATAATCCTCCTACATAAGGTCTATTGTTACCAACTGTAAGCACTGAATTTACAGATGGATCTTACGTAAATTACTGCGATATATGCTTGTTCATATCAGTGACTGACCCATAAATCTTTTTCAGTAGGGACCGAATTCTCACTAAAATATGATAGTGAAATTTTTTCTTTAAAAATTCACAAATGTTAATAAGAAAAAAGAGAAAACATATATATCAAACACTAGAAAGGAAAAAATAAAACATAAATTACAAACCAGGTAAGGTAAAAAACAAACAAAAAAAGGATAAAAAATATATGTAGCAGCCAGGATTCGAACACCTGACTGGTTGGTTAAATGCTTAGGCAACATGCCAATTGGGCTACAAGGAGACTTTTCTTTGAATGTTCGAAATTATATACATACACAGGTATTTAATATTATTGGAGAGATATACTAGTAATTTCACTCTGAAATTTGAGTGGGGGCCATGCACCCCCTCCTCCATGCTGGGTCCGTCCCTGGTTCATATAATTGTATAGGTCGACCGGCATTCCAACTCAAATCCAAATAAATTAAGCAGAGACTTACAAAAAATTGTTTAAATTTGAAATCAACTGACAAGTGATCGAGCGGAATGAATACCTAACCGGTCAATAATTGCATGCACCATACATTATTCAGTCTCCTCCTCTTCAACTTCAATTCCAGAAAACATTTCGGTTTAAAAAATATTGCAACCTGAAGCACACAAATAATGAGCATGAAAAATATCAACAATTTAGCATTCTAAAGAACTATCAACATGCATTAATCCACATGATATACAATTAAGTCATAAATGGCATAATTTATGACTATTTTTTTTTTCTTTCTATAATCGGTATACAACATCACTCAAACCGGTACTAAACATGCAAGATTCAACTTTTCCAAGATAAATAGAGCACAATAACAATTAAAATCGTGAATCAATTAACCGTAACAGAAAAAAAAATATATATATAAGAATATAAGAATAGATTTAACCTAATTACCCGGAATATTGATCCAAGAAATGTGGCACATCATTATCAAAAATGGGCATGAGAAAATAATTCCATATTGATACTGAATAAACCCATATGCTCCCAGACGGAAAAATGCATTGAGTACCGATGTGTATCATGCATCCGAATTTACATATGGAAATGTGCATCTATTACCAAAAACTATAGTCCCACTAGCTAAACCTATTGATGGTAGGGGTGTGGATAATATTCGACGAAAGGCAGACACAAAGGTGTACAATCCGGTCAAAAGATGCGGTTCTTTAAGTTCATTCACGTCACAGATTCTTCATATCACTCGTTGTGAACATCCAGTTGTGTATGTATCATCGTTTTAGCAAAACTAAGTCCATGGTTTTCATTTGGGAGAAACTTTCTTCTCTCTTACTATAATATATCGGTAGCCACTAGAACTTTTAAGGCAATGTTTTCTATTTCACATTTTTATTCTCTACCCCAAATTAACTCATAAATACTACCTCCGTTCTAAAATATAAATCAACCTATAGGTTTTCATAAAGATTAATAAAATGGTTGAATGTTATAAATTTGAAGCCATCTTTTAAAACGCCTCCGACTATCATTATATAATAGTTGTTATGTAATGAAAAGTTGTTAGATTGATAATAAATTAGGGGTAAGATAGAGAAACAGTAATAAATATTGCATTGATAATGTAGAATGACTTATATTGTGGGACAAATCTAAAAGTGTATAATAACTTATATTTTAGAACGAAAATAGTATAAATACGTAGTCGTTTGACATTTACTAGATTACTTAATCTACGTGCATTTAACTAAGATCAATATGTAAGTACCGGAGACTAAGATCAATATGTAAACATTTAGTCAAATTACGCATATACATAGAAAAACATTTGCAATAAAAACTCTGCTCTGATCAATAATAGATAGAATTCATAAATCCTAAACCAAAAATACAAACTCTTTGTTTAAATTTTATGTTATAGAGAATCAAAAATATTTCATCCTAAATAGAAATTTGATATAATAGATAAAAATGACATTTAATTAATCCTGTAAAAAAAATTGAATCAGTGTAAAGCTACTATATTAAAAATAAAAAAAAAAAAAAAAAACTACTAATGCAATCTTTCTAAGATATTAAATATGTATCCAACATTTTATAACCAATAAATGAAATTATGAAAGAAATGGGAAGTGAGGTTATGTAGCGTGAAATAAGTTGGGAATGTATGAATATAATATATGTTATTTGAGATAACTTATTTACGACGGATATAAGATAAAAAAAATTAACTTAAACTATTTTATAGGAGTGAAGGTTGTGATGTGTAATATAATATTGACACAATCACTTAATCCAACTTATACGCTCAAGTCTCCTTAATATCCACGTGACAATTATCCGACGATTATTTATAAATAGAAGTTCATGCAGCAAAAACATTGGAATGTGTTCGTTACTCGTAAGATCGGTCCATTATAACCAATCATTATATAATTTTAGGGAAACTTGAAAATTTATGCTTTAAAAGGTATTTATTCGTGTGTTATACCTTAAAATATAAATTTGATAAATATGCTTGAAAAATATTTGGTAGCTATTCCGTAACTATTCTGCAGCGAAAATTTTATTCTCGTCCAACCATAGATATGACATGATGGACATTCTCCAATAATATCCAGGAATAGATCTTTTATTTATAGAAAAAATCATCTCAAATTTACAATTTTGCCCCATTATTTTGCATAATATCGACATAATGTGGTTGGACCATAATATATCTACTTATTTCGCAGCAATCTACAGCGAATACATAAGAAAATGATTTTCACATATATTTTCCGAATGTTATAATTTAAAAACATACAATATCATAAACTTTTGAAGCATATCTTTAAGTTTCCAATAATTTTATCTTCACAAAAGAAGAGACGTGCATCACATGATCCGGCAGAAGAAACACTTGCATCTTCTCACAGAAAACGACATTTCACTTAAAAACAAGACATGTCAAAATCATCTTTTTCACATTCCATCTCACAAACACCTTTATTTTTGTGTCAAATTTGTTTCCTTCTTTCTTAACTTAACAGCGACGTTGGTCACAATGACATAAATTGACGTGCTAATGAAATCAGTGAAGATGTGGTAGTAAAATCCTTTAAATAAATCATCATATTATTATTAAATGTTTCATCAACATCATATCATATTACGATATTTATCGTGTATAAATATATATAGAGATATAGCATTAGCATTAGCCTTAGCCTTAGCCTTTCCTTAAATAGAGATATTGGGACATCCAACCTCAAGGACCCCCAAGTAGATGAAATGTTAAAGCAAATAATCTATGGCTTCATAGCCATATTCACTTCCATTCCTTTTCTTTTGCTTACCTCCAACTCCAACCAAGCATTTTTACCATTCTTCCTTCCTATCTCTATCTCATACCCAAAACTCCAACGATTCAATTGCTAAACATCTCTTCATCCTCACCCGCCGTCCCCATGTCGCCGGTACTCAAGCCAACGCCGAAGCAGCTGCATATGTTCTATCCACTCTTTCCTCCTTCAACATTCAATCTCGTATCACAGCTTATGACGTTGCCCTCACTTACCCAGTTTCCCGTTCTTTGACACTAAAAGTCCTAATTTAAGCTCCCTGTTCAGTTTGATCTCCGGCAAGAGATTTATAACGGTGACCCCTATGCTGATGTCGCAAATGAAGTCATGCCGACGTTTCATGCTTATGCCAAGTCAGGCACCGCAATTGGGCCAGTTGTGTATGCAAATTATGGGCGTCTGGATGATTTTACAAAGCTGAAAGAGATGAATGTTAACGTATCAGGGACTGTTGTGTTGGCAAGGTATGGGGAGGATTATAGAGGGGACATAGTGGCGAATGCTTATGCACACGGTGCTTCAGGTGTATTGATTTTTACTGATAGGAAGGATTATGGAGGTGGTGGCGGTGATGATGTAAAATGGTTTCCTGAGGATCGATGGATGCCACCAAGTGGGGTCCAGGTGGGTTCAGTGTATAATGGAGAGGGTGACCCTACTACCCCTGGATGGGCTAGTACTGATGATTGTGAGAGACTATCAGAAGATGAAGTTGAAAAGGGTGGGGATGTACCTCTCATACCTTCGTTGCCTATTTCATGGTCTGATGGTTATACAATCCTTAGGGCTATAGGTGGACATGTGGGCCCTGATGATTGGCAAGGAGGGAAAGATGCACCTGTTTACAGGCTCGGACCAGGACCTGCAAGTGTTGAACTCAATTACTTGGTAAGTAATTGGTCACTTTTAGTGCTACTACAATGTTAAGAGTTTAGGATTTAGGGTTTAATGCGGAGAAGCAATCAACTGGTGAAAACTCGGGTTGTAAACAGATTTTCAAATTGTTGATCAGTTTATCAAATAGAGTCTACTGAATTTTGTAGGGAAAGCAAGTGATAAGCGCAATCCAGAATGTTATTGGAGTGATTGAAGGAGCAGAAGAACCAGATAGGTATATTTTGATTGCCCCTGTCATTTGTCAAGCAACACTGTGATATTAGTTTGTTAATGGAAATTGAACATAAATTTGAATTCCAAATAAATGATTTTGAACAACAAACTCACTTTCCTGAAAGAGATGAGATTACTGTACAGATTTGTCATACTCGGTAACCATCGAGATGCATGGACATTTGGAGCTGTTGATCCGAATAGTGGAACAGCCTCTCTGCTTGAGGTATTAAGATTATGCAGAACAAAATGTAGGAAATGTCACAGGTTTTATATTTTCTGAATTGATTATTGAAATTGTGCTCATAGTTTGGAGATATTTAGGTAGCTGAGAGGTTGATGAAGTTGCACAGTAAAGGTTGGAGGCCTCGTCGAACAATAATCTTCTGTAACTGGGACGCTGAGGAGTATGGTCTGGTATACCCTTCACTACTCTTTCCTTCATGCACTGCAACCTTAAACTCTGCATCAGAAATTTGATGGACATAGGAACTAAGCATCAATGGTCAACTTGCTTTAATCATTTCATTACATGTCTGAAAGTTGACATTTAGTACTGTCAAGCCTGTGGTAGTGCTGTACACCCTAGTTTTGGAGCGTTACATTCTCAAACAAGTGTTCTTTAACAGGGGGGAGAACACTATCTGATTGAATATTGTGTCCACTTTCTACAGGTGGGATCAACAGAATGGGTAGAGGAGAACCGGGAATTGCTGGCATCGAGAGTCGTTGCCTATTTGAATGTAGATTGTGCAGTAACAGGAGCAGGATTTCATGCCTCAGCAACTCCACAGCTTGACGACTTACTAAGAGAAGCTGCTATGCTGGTATGATGAAATTGTTGAACATTAATTATTTGAAGATTATGGTGCATTTCATAATGTGTCATCTTAGCTATATAGTCCAAGGGAAGGTCAAACGCAGAATTAGAGCCAGAAAGTGTCATTAGCATTTTAAGTGTCGGTCATGTTGAGAAAAATATAAATGTATATATTGCTAGTCTTTCTAAGCTTTTTAGGTGACACGGTGAATTATCATTGTGTTATAGTAGAATATCCAATGGTCGAATCCAATGGTTTGCTTAATCTGTAACTACAATACTGTTAGCTGCTACTGTTGCTAATACTGGACACGCTATGGCTTAAAATTTATCCGAGATGGTAATTTTTCAATTTAACGATTTCACAATCTTTTTATTCTGACGAGTTTCTTCTTCAAAGGTTGTGGACCCGGATAATTCGTCACAGTCCATCTACCAATCCTGGAATAGCTTCGGAGGACAACCTACGGTAAGCAGGAGAAACAATGAGAAGGAAGGATGAAAGAATGAAACTATGTGTACACTTTTAGTACAACCTTAGCTGCTTTTCTACAAAGAAATGATTATGTATCGTTAGGCTAAGAGGAGGAGAACTCGTAACTAGCAAATATAAAATTTTACTGCAAATCAAATTAATAAAACTTGCTGTCCTCTAAGCAACTATGTGAAATAAGTCAATCTGCGGCTGTTGTGCTTCATTCACCAAACACCTAAGTTTTGACAAATGGTGCAGTCGTCTTAGGACCATCAGATCAACATCAATGCGTATGATCTAATGGCTTTCAAGCTGGCGGCATGTATCAATGGCATTATAAAACTATTCCCTGGTAGTTCATTTTTTGATATTTTGTATTGTAAATATCAATCGTTTTGTTGCAGGTTGGAAGGTTAGGAGCAGGATCAGATTATGCACCCTTTCTACAACATGTTGGTATTCCAGCTACCGACATGTCTTTCGGAAATGGTAACAAAACACACTTATTCTATCTGTATATATTCATTGTCATGAAGCAGAATACGCCTGTTGAGCAAACTGTAGTACGCCATCTCTGTGATCTTCATCATGGTGCAGTTGCATCAAATCCTCTGTTTTTTTGTTTTTTTCAGTGGATAAAGACTTAAACACATGGCATACCAAACCCAAAACAGTATGGATTTTAAAGCATCCATGGCAGCAGCATAGTTAGTCGTATGCAATGTATGAATATGACTTGAAAATACTTGCTTATTGTAGGTTATCCAGTATATCACTCGATGTATGATGATTTTTTCTGGATGAGTAAATTTGGTGATCCGACATTCCAAAGGCATACCGCAGGTATGCTATTTGTAGTTTCCAAAGTAGTCGATAATGAAATAGGGTATGACCAAAAAAGAATGGAGCATACTTCGATATATCTTACCATATATACTTGACCACAAAAACTTGCTGGTGCTTATACATATGCCGATATACGTAATGGCAATATGAAGGCCATTGCCTTTTACAAGTCTCACGTGACTTCACCGGTAATCCTCCTAATAAACGATAAAATACACCGGTTTGCTTTCCATCTCAATGTATTTCTTCCTTCTTTGTATGGTAGTTAACTCCCCCGTTTTGATAAAACTCACAAGTTATACCACTTTCGCATCCTCTTTCAAACAGCGGCAAGCTTGTGGGGTCTGATAGCTCTGAAGCTGGCTGATCAAGAATTTCTTCCATTTAACTATCTGTCCTATGCGACTGAACTCCAGGTAGATTTCTTTATCTGAGATGCCATGCATTTATGTATAGGTAAACTAAACCAATACATCTAAAAAATAAAATAATATAAAAGTACCATTTACGTTACATGATACTTTTGGAACAGACAAAAGCAGAAGAATTGCAGACGGAGCTAAAAGATAACAGCATAACGCTCGTCCCTTTATTCAAGTCTATCAAAGAATTCAAGAAAGCAGCAACCAAAATAAGTAAAGATATTCAGGTACGTACATTCTGACTCGAACTATATATACAGGTTTGATTAAAACTAATTTCTCCCTCAATAGACCTTTCTGATACAAGTAAAACTGGTTTTGCAGATACTAAAGGACAAAAAAAGCTGGGTATCAGCATGGAAAACCGAGCAGTGGAAAGTGAGAGAGGTGAACGATAGACTAATGATGACGGAGAGAGCATTCATAGAGGGAGAAGGACTTCCTGGAAGGCCGTGGTTCAAGCATTTAGTAAGTGGTTTTTGTAGTATATATAAGAGAGACACACACATCTTGATTTAAAAAAAAAATAGGAGGCGCTCGGATTATGACTGTTGTTTTATGGCATTCAGATATATGCACCATCGAAGCACGACGAGTACGGGTCCAAATCGTTCCCAGGAGTATACGATTCTATTGAAGAAGCTAAGGTTCAAAATAGAGAGGAGGCATGGCGTCTAGTGCAGCATGAAGTATGGAGAGTTTCTAGGGCTATTAAACATGCATCATTAGTACTTAATGGTCAATTAACATGAATGCTCATAATATAAACTACTACATTTGTATCTGTGTTTCATGTTCATTTTCACCGTTAAAAGAAGTCTCTTTCATATTTTTTCACGTTGAATCTGGTATGTCTTCTCAACTTCAATAGGGATAGGTCCACCGAAAAAGTGGAACGAAGGTGTAGTGCACTGAGGGGGGTTGGGGGTGTAATTTCTTTTAAAGGGGTGGTGAACACGCATACAGGAGGGCTGTGACGGAGTCCAGCAAACTGGGTGGTGGATGGTCGGAGGTGGTGGTGGTTAATGGGATGAGGTGGGGTGGGATGGGATGATCAGGGGCGATTTTTAAATGTTTACATGGGGGGTGTGAAAGATCAGTTCATGAGGGTGTGAACATTTCGTCAAATCTGCATGACAATCCCCTATAAAATATTGGGATAAATGTGGAAAAGGACAATTTAGAGGTAGTAATTGGTATTTAATCCAGTGAAAAAACAATTAAGGCATTAAGGACAAATTTTAATTCCACTGGACCATTTTACCCCTTTCCACATATTTTTCCATTTATAATTTATGTATTCCACTTGTCGAGATATTATCTTCTTTCACATTAATTCCACCAAAAAAAGTTAATGGATCGAACCATCACATCGTTTCTCTACTATACTCTGTTGCGTTCAATCACAATCAAAGCGAGCTACAATAGAAAAAATATGCGGAGAAGGGTAAAATGGTCCAAATGGAATTAACATTTGTCGCTTAATGTCTTAATTATTTTTCCACTGGATTAAATAACAATTACTACCTCTAAATTGTCCTTTTCCACATTTTTCCCTAAAATATTCACATGGGTCACCAAAGAAGGATCCCTTACAGAAAAAACAAAAATAAAACAAACAAGGACGTCCATATGCATTTCACTAACTCAAGTTTTCTTTTAGGTAATACACCGGCTTTATCTCTTCGATAAGGAGGTTTAATTTAACACTTAAGCGATGGGGCATTTACCGTCTCCATTGATTCTACGCAATAAACTATGCTTAGACTTGCGCGATGGGGCATTAAGCCGTCTTTTCATCTAATTATTCTTTCATTTCTGTTGATTCTACTTGATAAAAATCCTCGTCCCAAAATAAGAAAAACAATGGTGAAAATTTACCTTCCACTTCTTTTTTTTTTTCATTATAATCTACGGGATATTTGTAATGATTATACTGAAGTGGCATTTATTATAATCACCCATTTTTTACTTTCTTTCGGCATACACTCTTTTATGTGCGGTTATTATACATGTTATTTATTATAAACAATGCTATAACTCTAGCAGGATATACATTCTCATTGTACATTCTCATATCAGAATATACATTCACATTCTCAATACTGTATATCTATTAAATTTGAATTGATCATATGAGTTATTATAAATTTGGACGTATAATTTGGCCCTTTATCAATTTAAGTAGTTTTTAACATATTATATTAGTGAGATTATAATTTAGGTTTTATCAATTCAAGTAAAAACACGTAATTTGGGTTCACTGACATTGGGCCTTCAACTGCCGCCTAATTTGCCTTAGCGTTGGGCGGCCTTGCCGATCAGCAAAATTACCCTAACAATAATCAGGTATTAGTCTCTTCTCAAGTAAAATATACTTTTTTTTACGCTTTTTTTTTTTTTAGGTAAAGGTTGTAAGAATGAGTTTTAATCTAAAATGATTGAGAATAACAAACATGTAATGAACACATATAGTATAACACATGTATAAAAATGTAGTAACACATGTAATGAATCGTCATTCTCAACCATTTAAGTTTAAAACATGTCGCTTATGACTTCATTTTTTTTTTTTTTTTTTTTTTTGGAGTAAAATACATTTTGCGTTAGTATTATATAGGGTTAATTCCTTAAAAGTATAGTTTTTTATACTTATTAGCCCCATAAAGACATAAAGGAATCTGTTGGACTTATAATGACACATTTTATTTAGCTTACCTAATTTACCCTCCCTAATCCTATTTGTAAATTGTCAGAAAAGAAAACGAAAATACTTGACATTCATTCGGCGCTTTTACACCAATCTCCCAATTAGTTTACCTGCAAAAGATCTTGAAAGCCGAGACCATGTCCCTGATATTTCTTAGCAATATGAACAACCAACAGGTAATTGGCATGAATCAACTTCTCTCTGCTGACGTTTTATATCCGAAGTTGTATTGCAATTCTCGAGTGAGACCAATTGCTTTTCCCACTCAACCATCATAGGTTCACGGGTTAATTTGATTTTAGTCCTCTAACTTTACCTGATTTTGTAAATAGTCCTCTTTTTGCTCCGGTAGCATTTTAGTCTATAACTTTCTTTTACGATTTTTAGTCCTTTTGCCAACTCATCACCGGAGCTCCGGCTAAGAAGTGTATAAAAGACTAAAAATCCAGAAAATAAAAGTTATAGGACTAAAATCCGAAAAATAGAAAGTTATAGGGTCAAAATTAGCACTTCGCGGAGCTCCGGTGATGAATTGGCAAAAGGACTAAAAATCCGAAAAAAAAAGTTATAGGACTAAAAATGCTACTGGAACAAAAAGAGGACTATTTACAAAAACAGGTAAAGTTAGAGGACTAAAAATCAAATTAACCCTAGCTTCACGGCCTAATTTACCCTCCCTAATCCTATTTGATTACCGTTGTTTCGAGATACTAACGATTGCATTAGTGAAGCCCATTGAATTCCTTCCATTATATCGTAATCCAATATATGAATTCTCCTATGATTCTCAACAGCTTCAAGAATTGCTTTATTTACAGTAAAATGACCGAATTTCACATAGGGAGACATGTCTTGAAGCAACTGGAAAGCTGCAAGAACATCACCTTTGTTATGCACATCATCTGTTTGATAAAATTTCTTACTGGAAATTGTTCCGGAACCACATAAGACATCGCGATGTTATAACAGCATCGTCAAATGTTATAACATTTGACGACAATGATGTTGTGGTCATCGGCGGCGGTTCTGGCTTTGCAGTTTGTTTGATTATTGAGGATCTTGTTACGTCTGGCGCTTACATGCTTGAAGCGGTTTGCTCCATTTACGTCTTCTTTGGATTGAATCATTCTTTGTTATTATGATTGATAGATATGATTAGCTTGAATAGATGTTTATTGAATGCGATTTAGGGATTTTTGTATGTATTTGTGTTGTTATTAGTTAGATTACGATTTGGAAATGAAGCATTGAGGTCTTGTTTTTGAAAGTTAATGGACGATGAAAGACTTAAGTAGCTTTCTTTTGTTCATTATTAGCTGTGTTCAGTTTAGCTAATAAGGTAACAACGTTGTTTTAAATTCCATTTTAATGAAAAGTTGAAAACTTTAAGCTTTTGTACAAGTTTGCAAAGATTCCTTCAGTTCATTTTTTTGCAACTTTACTTGGCTTTGAGTTTGCTTTTGGATTCCATATTTAATCGTTGTAGCTGAAAATTAATATAGAAAAGGATAATGCTACTTCCACAACCACTGAAAATTATGGTAGAAGATGTCACTGCTGAAAATTATGGTAGAATCAACAATCTCCAATTTCCTTGGTGGCCTCCCTTACTAAGCTTTGCAAGAAGTGGTGGTGGTTCTGGTGGTCAAAATGCCAACATAGGTTAGCAATGGCTTAATGGTGAATGGTATATGGATTTTTTGTCTTCATGTTTATCTTAGAGTTTTGTGTAAATATTTGATGAAATTTCCGTTGGATTTTCTTCATTGTATAAATCGATATAATAAGACGTCACTGCATGATGTCACTGCATAAATCGAAATAATACGACGTCACTGCATGACGTCACTGCATAAATCGATATAATAAGACGCCACTGCATAAATTGATACAATAAGACGTCACTGCATAAATCGATACCATAAAACGTCACTGCATAAATCGATATAATAAGACGTCACTGCATACACCGATACAATAAGGTGTCTTTTCATCGTGGTGTTTCTGCATTGCGGTGTCACTTCATCACGGTGTCTCTGCATCGCAGTGTCTCTGCAATGCGGTGTCACTCCATCACGGTGTCTCTGCATCGGGGGTGGTCACTGCATCGCGGTGTCTCTGTATTGCGGTGTCTCTTATCGCGGTGTCTCTGCATCGCGGTGTCTCTTATCGCGGTGTCTCTGCAATGCGGTGTCACTTCATCGCGGTGCCTTTGCATCGTCAAATGTTATAACATTGCGATGTCTCTGCAATGCGGCGTCTCTGTATTACGGTGTCACTTCATCGTGGTGTCTCTGCAATGCGGTGTCACTTCATCTCGGTGTCTCTACATCGCGATGTCTCTGCATCATCAAATGTTATAACATCGTGATGTCTCTGCATCGGGGTGGTCATTGCATCGCGGTGTCTCTGCATCTGGGTTGGTCACTGCATCGTGGTGTCTTTGCATTGGAGGTGGTCACTGTATCGAGGTGATCAATGGATCTGGCGTGGTCAATGCATCGTGGTGTCACTTAATTGAGGCGTCTCTGCATCGCGGGTGGTCATTACGTCGCTGTATCACTTCATCGAGGTGTCTCTGCAATGCGGCGTCTATGCATCACAGTGTCTCTACATCGGGGGTGATCACTGCATCGCGGTGTCACTTCATTGCGGTGTCTTTGCATCATGGTGTCACTTCATCGACGTGTGTCTACATCGCGGTGTCACTTCATCACCGTGTCTCTACATCGCGATGGTCATCGCATCGGGCGTCGCGGTGGTCAATGCATTAGGAGGTCATTGCATCGAGGTGGTCAATACGTCGCGGTGGTCAACGTATCGAAGGTGGCCATTGTATCGCGATGGTCAAATAATCGGTTAAAAAAAAACTGAACAACGCCTGGGAAAAAAAGAAAAAGAAAAACAACAACCAAACAAACATCAATTTCATCTCATAATAATAAAAAAATATATATAAAAAAAAGAATACAACAACAACACCCAGGTACGCCTCTTCTCCCCTTTTTTTTTTTTTTTTTTTTTTTTAAGAGTATTTGAGTCTATCTATCTAATTTATATTCTTATAAGTCCAACAGATTCTTTTTTGTCCTTATAAGCCCAATAAGTCCGTTTTGTGTACTTTTGGGTCTTTGGCCCTATTATATATATAGATTTATTTTTTTATTTATTTTTGGTCGAAATATATATATATATATATATATATATATATCTATACTATATATATATAGAGGAAGGGTTTTAACCCAATTACCCGCTATTGACCCGCTATTGACCTGAAAAATACACACGTCTGACCCGCTTCCCACGACCCAAACCCGGATAATAAATCTTTTCTTTAAAAGAATAATTAACCCCCACTCGCCACTCCTCAAACTCTCCCTTCCCACGTTCACCGCCTAAACCCTCCCCCTCAAACTCCCGGCCGCACTATCTCAGACTCCAACCCCACTATCTTCTCACAACCGCAACACTCCTAACCACCCAAAATCATGTTCCCACGATTCTTCTCTTGCATAAAGCTTTTCAGATTCTGTTTTCCACGATTTCACTTTAATAGATTTCCGGGAGCTTTTCACGATTTCACTTTTTGTCGCCGGTGCAAGACTCGCGGGAGAAGAAGACCCATAAGTGTGTGAGGCGGACATGGTTGTAGTTGTGCGAAGAAGATGATGAAGAATTTAGGTTATAGGTTCGACCTAAGTGGGTGATTTCACATTGAGGTAGGATTCTCTTTCTACAAATTTACATTATGAGAATAACAATCAAGTTTCTCTCTTTTGTTGTATTTCGATTCACAAACCGTAAAGGCGTTTTTGTGCGGGATGATCTTTGTTCAAAAGTTTCTTCAATTTACAAACCGTAGGCCATTTTCTATGGGTCGATCTTTGAACTAATTTTTAATTTATGTTTGTATTTTTCTATGATTTTCCATGATGGTGGATATGGCGGATGAAGCAGTTGATGGTTATGAAGGCGATGGATGGATATGGTGGTGGCCTTGAGCAAATGGGAATTATGATGGGAATTGGAATGAGACGGGTTTTACTATAAATTTCTCAGTGTGAATGTTACTTTTATTATGATTTTATTTTAATTAATTTTCTCGAGGCTTCAAAATATATATGAAACAACTAAGCCCTCAAGAAATCATTCATGATGTATACACAGAATGTGATCTTTGAAATAATCAACAAGGTGAGAACAAATGATTTTCCTAAGCATCCAAACTAATATAGCAAATTTCACGATTGAATTGTATTACATTCTACGTTGGCTTGGATGGGGGGAGGATTAAAAGCATCCAAACGAAGGTGCTTATATAATAGCGGAGGATCCGAAAAGAAAGAGACATGCTCATTCACTCGGTAAGAGGAATTTCGAATGTTCGGTCACTTAAATTTCCAATGAGTGCCGATCGAGGTTGATGGATGTCCAATTTTTTGCTTCTCAGTTTCTTTTCTTCTATTGATGTACTGCTATTTATTTAATGTATTGAAGTATTGATGTGAGATTAGTCTTGCTGAGATTTGCAAGTTTGCAATCATCCATACCCATTTTTCATATTTATCCTTTTCATTTTTATCGAGATTACATTTTCAATTGTTTTGATTAAATGGTTGTGTCCTTGCATAGTCTTTAATTCCGCAGTGCGTGAGCCATTATGAGGTTTCCCCTCTCACTGTTTTCGGATCAAAATGCCTGCTTTGCTTTGAACAACACTGTAATTGAATGTATTGTCATTTTGACAGGTCAATCAATTCAATCTTATTTTTATGGAATTTTGCTGATGTTTGCATCATTGTATTTATTGTTCATCGGGTGTGCGCTCTTCTCTCATTGTTGTCTATTTGTTGGCATTTTGCTTCACTGTAATTTTTTTTTTTAATTTGCTGTTGTGCTTATTATGGTTTGGATGAGCAGTTTTGGAAGGCTTCTGGTCAGTGTTTGGGGAACATGAATGGACCTATAATGGTGGGATGAGTAAGCGAAATTAGTGTTTTTGTTGTGACTTGGATGTATTACCTCATTCTGTTTATCTCCGATTAGACTCTTACGCCCCATCTGATCTCAAGTAAGAGCTCATCTCCAAATTGTCTTTGTTTTTTTCTGTTTTTTTTTTCTTTTTTGTGTATTTTCTCAAAGTTTATTTTTATGATACATTTTTCCTTTACTTATCTTTAATTTTTGGATCGTAATTGAGCTGGAGGAATGACAGTCTTCTCTTTGTTAATTCGAAATTTGCATTAATGCAACATGGATTCGTGAGTGCATTTCTTCCTTGCAGAGGCCAAAGGAAGCTATGTTTCTGCTTTTGTATTGCACTTAGTTGTTCTTTGTGTGGAGAAGGATTTTTACAAGCACGAACCTGTGGTTGACGAGTATTGTTCTCTCTACCGCCTCTTCTATACTCTCCTTTGTTTTTGAGACATGGATGGTTGTTGAACATGACAATGTTGATTTTCAAAATTTTCAGTCATTTTGCTGATTATGCGTCTTTGTAACATTTATTTGTATTTTTTTCATGCATTATAGACAGTTGTTTCATGCGTTTACGAATCTACGATGCAGCATTTTAGTTACTGTGATTATGTTGTATTATGCAGGAGGGGCAGAGGCAAGATACTTTGAGTGACATGTTTTGGTTAATGACTTTAGTGGGATGTGCAACATTCATTTTTACTCAAGCACTTGGTAATTGGTTAATTTTCATTTTTGTGGTATTTTACCTTTCTTCTTGCTCTTTCTTTCATTCAATCCCAATGAATATATATGCTTTGTGTGGTGTTCCTTTTTTTTAGTGCTTTCTATGTTTAAGTATGAAGCTTGGGATTTTTTTAAATGCACCTCTTTTTATTAGTTGTAAGTTGTTAATTTAGTTTTGCAATGTTTTAATGGTTTTATGAAAATACTACAGAGAATTTGTTATCTTCCTATATGCTATTTGAAATTGTGAATCTCCTTATTGTCTATAGAGCTTAAAAAGTATTTGGTCAGTTTTAATTTTTTTAACCTAAACCCTCTTAGAAACCTCCCGACCTTAATACTTAAGCAGGAAATGGGTGTCAATCAGAAAATGTAATATGGGGAAAAAAAAGGATGGTGGCGGCAGCGGCACCGACGAAAAAAGAGAAGTCGTGTTTTGAAGATTGATTTCCATTGCCAAGGGTTCTTCCAACGTCATTAAACGCATTCGAGCCTTCGAAGGTATATTTTATATTTATACTTTTGTTTTGACAATTTTTATACAGTTTTCAATTTTCAGAGTGGTTTTACAATTGTTGGTCTAAAAAACCTTTTTTTTCCCTCATGAATGTAAGCAACCATTCGTTGAGATAAACAACACATGAAAAAAAAAACAGATGAATGGTCATGATTAGAATTCGGGGATGTTTCGTCGGTGAATGTAGCCTTCGTGAAGATTGCAATACCAAAAAGTATGGTCCAGCCAGTCCAATTGACCTAGAGCTTTCTTTACCATTCCCCGCACTTGCCAATGCAAAATCAAAGTCGGTGGACGACATTGACGGTACTCTTAAGCATAGGTATGAACTTTGTCCTTCCCATTATTTAAGCAATCAATATCATATGTGTTCTCCCATTATATGCATTCATATTTCATGTGCGAAAACTCGATGTTTGTGTTATGGTCAGAGTTTGAACTGCATACTTTCTAACAAGATTTGACATTGACATTGGTATATGTGATGCAGACCTGATATGGGGAGTAAAATAAAGATGGCATCGCACTTGAACAGAACATGAAATATGAGTGCATATAGTTGAGTACCCTGGACTCAAAAATTCAGTGCTTTCAAGACAAGAGAGGTAGGTGATACTCCTCAACTGCATCTATTTGAGGTTTTAGAATTTGGTGCTTGCATATCCTTATTCAATGAGAACACATACATTGGCTTTTTGGTAACAACTTATTCTTATTGGATGCTTTCGCTTTGTGTTTCTTTAGTTGTTTTCCTTTTGTTATGTCCACATCAAAATGGACGTAACATATTTTACACTATTTATGATAGTTACATCATCTAACAATAGGTCCTACTCCATAATCAATTGTGTAAGATTGTTTTGTCGATTTGTTGTACACATAGCATTACTCTCATGCAATGTACGTAGTCATGATATCTCTTACGTGAATTGTTGACATTTTTTGAGAAGGAAAATAGTTTGTGCATTCTAAGTTGCAGGATTAAAAAAATAGACAAAATGCATAGTAGATATACAACCCATGTGTTTAGAATATGGTACATATGGTGCTTTTATGTTTGTGAGAATTTAGCCGATGATGTATGGCGGATGGACCACAGACAGAGTTTGAAGAGAACCGATCAATTGGTTTAAGAAATTTCGATAGCATGTCATAAAGCTGTCCATCTCGGAGAATGGTAATTGAAGACATATTTTTAACACAAAATGCTTTCATCCTATTTTCTTTTTACCCAAATATTTTCCTCGGAGGAGATGCTTTCTACCATTGGTGACTTTTAGTGATGAGTCATTTTTGTTTCTTTTGCCCCTTTATATTTAATCTTGCCTTTGTTTTTGTAGGCTTTCAGAATATTTATTTCTTACGGAATTTATTGAATACCAAAATTGTGTATTGTCTTGATTCCAGACTGCTATAGGATATAAATGGTGAAATATTCGTGTTTTGATAACGGACAAGAAGCATGAAGAAGCAACAACAACAAATATGGCACAAATGCAATAGACCATCATAGCTCAATAGCTCAAGCATTACGAGATTGATATCTGGATCATCACAATACATAATAGATAAGCGGCTAAATGAAAATGGTTGTTAACACGATTATTTACATAGCATCTACTCCTTTTGAAGCGATCATAATGTAAAGCGGATATATAAGTTTGAATGTTTTCTCCTTGGATTTAAATTAACACATCTTATATGTGCATAATGCTACCCACGGCAGTTTCTCTATCTTTTTCAATTAGTTGTATCTTGATTTATATTTGCATCATTGGATTATTTCGTTATTGTTGTTGTGGTGATTTTTTTAACATGATTACACGGTTTTTTGTAGAGATTTGTACTACTTAGATTTGTAGCAATTTTTATATTACATTTAAGTTATGGTTTCTACACGGTTTGTCACTCTATCAATTATGAAATTTTCAAAGCAATAACTTTTTTAATGGTTTTGTCATTTTCCTAAACAAACCATTTTAATATTTTACGCTTTCCCCATTGCACTTGCAAGATTTTGTAACAGATATATATATATATATATATATATATATATATATATATATATATATATAGAGCATTTATTCACACCACAGCAAATCTACCCTTACACCACTTTATAACTCACACCACACATAAAAGTAAAATCTACCTTAATGCCACATTAATTTTCAAACATTTTTAATCATTTATTTACACCACATTTTCTATATTCACACCACACTTTCAGACTATAACCACACCAATTTTTTTATTACGAATTAGTCCCTCAATTTCACCTAACTTATATCCCACACCTTATAATTTCCTTAACAAATATGTTCTTCCTCATAAAACCCAATTTCACAAACACTTCATCTTCATAAATTATTCTCATCATCATTTTATTTTATTAATCACCCCAAAATCCTAGTACATTGAATACAAGTTTGGTGATTCAACGTTGTAAAAGTTGAAGCTTTTTAGTTCGCCGGCGGTGAACTGAAGCAGTGACGGCGGCGGCGGCGGCGGCGGATTGGCCGGAAACCTAAACGGTGGGAGAAACGCGGTACGTGATCTAGACTGATCTGAATCAGAAGAAAGAAAACATGAGAGCAGACGTCATTTTGGTGGGATTATGATATATTTGGTACTTGGTAGAGACTACAAAAAAGATATAAGCAAGATTCTGAATCTTATGAAGCTCAAAAGGAAAGAAAAGTAAAACCTATGTGGAGATTGTTGTAAACATAAAAAGGGGGGCCACTGTAGAGTGTAGACACACTCGTGAAAATAACATAACTTTTTAGGAAACAAAAAAAAAAACCTTCTGGCAATCTATATAAGCATCAAGCAATTTTGGGTATAATGGATGAGAAGCAATTTGGGTTTTTATTGCTTTGCAAGTTTCTTCACCATATCCATGAATATCTCTCCTTCAAACTTCTTTTGATGATGATGATGATGATGATGGATTTCAGGAGCAATTGAACCGGATTCTGATATATTAGCGGTCGACCCGCTTTCTCTTTCTGATCCAAACGGAGATAAATTCCGGTGATTCAATGTTGCAAGAGTTCGCCGGCGCCGGCGGATTTGGCCGGAAACCTAACCTAACCTAAACGAGAGCAGGCCTAGGGGGCTGGATGAAGATGAGCAAGGGAGGGGATGGTTTTAATGAGTTAATAAGAGGGGTGATTTGTAAATTTTAAAAGTTTGGGTAAATATATGATGATATAATAATTTGGTGTTACTAAAAAATAATTGGCAATATATATATATTTTTTTAAACTTTGACATTTTATGTGGTGTAAATGTAGTTTTTGAATTATTGAAATAGTTCGCGTGGTGCAGCGGTAGGTTACATTCTTTTTTATGTTATTGTGGTGCAACAGTAGGTTTGCTGTGGTGCGGATAAAAACTCCCTATATATATATATTTAATTTCGTTAAATCGTACTGGCACCGACTTTGCCGCACCGTGGGTAGGGAAAACAGCGCGCCATTCTTTCTCTAATTCCAAAAGGAAAAGCTCCTCCTCTTCAGAGGCAAATCGCTTGAAAATTAGGTTCCAATACAACAGCCAATAACTCAATAAGGTTAGTCGAAGTACCAAATTTCCAATCTATTTGTTTAGATGTAGGATTGTGCTGCTCAGCTGCTGTGCATTCATGAAATAATCCAATCAATTTACTCCTTTTTCCTATTAAAAAAAATTAAGGACGAATAGATCGCAGGTTCATAAATTGTGCAAATCGCCTTTTTTTTTTAATTTTAATTTAATTTTTTGTCTTATTGTGTGCATACTTTGTGAATAGCGGCTAGCCCGGGCTATTGCTTCTGAAATCTGAATAGTGGTTGGGCACTTGGGCAGCTCAATCGTTGCTTTGAGTCCAATTCGGTTTTACTGTAATTTTACTCCCCACCCCTCTGTATTTGTGTTTGGTTGTAGAAAGTTTGTATATCTTCATCATAGGATGATGATTTGAGCATTTCTTGTGGACCCCCTTTTTTGTGTTTTAAGAGCTTGATTTGATGGATGATTCAAATTAACCTCACAAAACTGCACCATTTTTCACCCACTTGTATTTTTTGGACCCCGCTGAATGCTTTTTCTAGATCCGCCACTGGTTGTGAGTATTGGGGTTTGAAAGAGATGGCAGCATTGAAGGAGCTTCTCCCTCCAGCAAAGTTGACTGGGTCTACTTTCTATGATCATTCCAACGATCCATGGTTCAAGCAGAGGGTACAGCACATCAGAGGCTGAGAAAACTGCATCAATCAAGGCCAATGTTGTGCCTCCGTATTCAAAAAGAGCGGGATTTAAGCCCTCCAAGCCTGAGGATTTTGGCGATGGAGGAGCCTTTCCTGAAATTCACATTGCACAGTATCCTCTTGATATGGGCAGAGCCAAGGACTGGAAACCTGGAGCTAATACGTTGCCTGTTCCAGTTGATGAACATGGTGATATTAGATACGATGCAATCGTGAAACAGAATGAGAATGCGAAAAAATTGTTTATTCTCAGCACAAGGATTTGATTCCGAAGGTTGTAAAAGACGATGAGGGCGGGGAAAAGATGGACTTGGATGAGGTGCAGAAGGAGATTGAGGAGACAACCCAGATCACTAAGGCTGCACTTGAGAAAATTGTAAATGTGAAGCAGAGTGTGGCTCAACTGAAGAATGTGCCAACCCAATCTTCAGATTCTAAGTTTCGTAAAGTACAAACCTTCACAGCAGTCCGTGGCTTTTAATTCAGGTGCCAAAGAGAGGGTTATTAGGATGGTGGAGATGCCTGTAGATCCCTTGGAGCCACCAAAGTTTAAACATAAGAAGGTTCCGAGGGCCGCTCTCCGCCTGTCACCGTAATGCTTTCTCCACCTCGTCCGGTTACCGTGAAGGATCAGCAAGATTGGAAGATACCTCCTTGTATATATCTAACTGGAAAAACACAAAAGGTTATACAATTCGAGGCTTTATACGTTGCAGAACAGAAAGCTAGAGAAGCTGTTGCTATGAGATCAAAGGTCCAGAAAGAACTGATGATGAAAGAGAAAGAAAAGAAAGAAATGGAACTGAGGGAATTGGCTCGAAAGGCTAGATCCGAGAGAACCGGTGCTCCAGCTCCAGCAGCTGTTCCTATGCCTCCTTCTGAAAGAGGTGGTATAGATGATGATGATATGAGCACAGATCATGATGAACGTGTAAGGGGGAATGTCACGCGGGAGAAGGAGACAAAAGAGGAAAGAGATGAGCGTTTGCAGAGGGAGAAAATCCGTGAGGAGCGTCGCAGAGAGAGAGAGAGAGAGAGAGAGAGAGAAGGCTGGAGGCTAAAGATGCAGCAATGGGTAAGAAGAGTAAGATTACGAGAGAGACAGGGACTGTGACATCAGCGAAAAACTTGCACTTGGAATGGCTTCGACCGGGAAGGGTGGTGAAGTAATGTATGACCAAAGATTGTTTAACCAAGAGAAAGGAATGAATTCCGGTTTTGCCACTGATGACTCGTATAACATCTACGACAAATGATTGTTTACAGCTCAGCCTACTCTTTCTAGATTATAAAGGCCTAAGAAGGACACAGACTCGGATGTGTATGGAGGAGCAGATGAACAGTTGGAGAAGATCATGAAAACCGATCATTTCAAACCCTATAAGTCATTTGTAGGCACCTCAGAGAAGTCTGGGCCTAGGGACAGACCTGTTGAGTTCAAGAAGGTTGAAGAAGCCGATCCATTTGGTTTGGATCAATTTATGACTGAGGTTAAAAAGGGGAAAAAAGTCATGGCTAAGGTTGGCAGTGGAGGTACTATGAAGGCTAGTGCAGGATCCATGCGAGATGGGTTTGAATCATCCGGTGGAAATCGCATTGTTTTCGAAAGAGGTCGTTGATTACTTGGAAGCTCCTTCACTCTCCAGTAAGTTTAATGTTGTTTAAGAGTGTTGAGGAATAGCTACTCAAACTGATACAACTATCAATTGACTCATGTCGTCTTTGAAATGCAACCCCGTTTTTTTTTTTAACCTAATTACGCTCGAGTGTTGCATGTGACATAGCTAGCATCTTTTGGCTCTGATTACTGATATTACTTTTAAAATGTGTGAGAAGGGCGATCTTTAAACAGTACTTTGTAAATATGTCTATGATTTTGAACTGAAATTTTCGTCTATGATTTTGAATTGAAATTTTCTTGTTCTCAACCGAAAGGTCCCTGAATTTCAAAAGGGCAGCCCTAGAACTGGAAGTGATGGTCATTACTGGAGCGGTGGCTTAGATACCATCAGATTATGTGTGTATTAGTATGTTGTTAGAGTCTATGATTTTTGGATTCGAATGGTTTACGAATCTACAGGTGGTCTAAGTGAATTTGGAAGTATGTTTAGAAGGTACGGGTTTATGAAAGACTAAAACTATGATCAGGAGACTAATATGATAAGTATGTTTGTATCTGCATGTGACCATGATTTATGGCAATGTACGAAATACATGCAATGAGTTCCTCGAGGGCTCTTGTCCATAAGGTCTTTGTCCATCGGAAAGAATAGTGGACGTTGGCCAGACCAGCTAGGTTCCCTTCCCTGCCATAGGCAAGAATGATGGTCATTCCGGATGGCAACCTTATTATTTTGAGATACTATTGAGATTGCCGGTGCGAATTGTGCTCTGATTCAGATGCGTTTGTAAAGGATGGTGTGTGTTAATAAATTGTTCTTTTTTCAAGGACACCCATCTCGCTCTCCGACATGCCATGCTTGTGGATGAAAGAAGGACTAATCGTTTTCAAGCACAAGTTATTGAGAAGTCAACCCAATGATATTTGCAAGTGTTATGTGACTTGTTGTAACGGTGATTACGGATCATCTAATAATAATGATTTTGAGATATCAGGTAATCGCTCTACTCCGATAACCATTATCAATCACGTTTTGCGTTGAGATTGGAAATGAGGGTGACCAATTGTTTAATATAACTTCGCTAAATCCTGCTCTTAACAAACTCAGAAAACTCCCCTTCCCCGACGTCCATGGAGGATTTTACACATAAGATCGGATTGGGTTATGATGATGCTACTCATGAATATAAAGTGGTTGTAGAAGTTAATTATTCTCATTATAAACACATAGCCTTGCAGATATGAATTTATAATGAGAA
Source organism: Gentiana macrophylla (assembly GCA_026214975.1). NCBI lineage: Eukaryota > Viridiplantae > Streptophyta > Magnoliopsida > Gentianales > Gentianaceae > Gentiana > Gentiana macrophylla. Next base: position 180,842,313 of record CM047805.1, on the reverse strand, counting down.
TACCACGGATACTATTACAACCGCTTTATATTCATGAGTAGCATCATCATATACCACGGTTTTGAATTATTACTTCTAGGTATGTTTCGAGGCTATTAATGAACTCGAATTTTGTATTTACGGATGTTATAAATACAATGTTGATATATTTTGTAAGTATGTGTTCAAGAGAAAAAAAAATTAATCTGGCGCCATCAGACTCGATTCGCCTTAAGCCTCGGGTTTGGTTGGGCCGGCCCTGATCTTAAGCCTTTGGTATTGGCGCAATGTGGAGTTTCACAATAATGAGATAAAAACAGCCCTCCCGGAGGTGGTCTTTATCTCAGATGCTTTCATGAAAGCTTGACTATAGTTTCCTTTTGTAGAGTTGTAGGCAACTTGTAATTTATTTGTATAGCTCTTTTTGCCCTTTGTTGCAGTTGTACTGTTTATTGCGTACAGTTTATCAACAAAAGATCCGGTTCAAACCCAAACAATAAGAAGAAAAACGTAATAAATATTTTATTGGCATCTTAAATGGATTTATATTATTAAATGAACTTAAAAAATTTTGGCTTTGATTTGTCTTTTAACTATTTTTTAGTAAGTATGCTTTTATGAATTGCATCACATTTATAAGTAAGTGAATTCATGTAATCATCTCCCGATGATGGAGCATGAATTCTAGTATTTGTGATGCTTATATTTCGTACCGTGCATCTTGTAAATGCTCACCTCTTTATTGTTTTTTTTCTTGATAAACTTCTGTTTTCATTTAAGTTGGTCTGTAGGAAGAATATGTTTAAGAGGAACAAAAGTAGTGAATATGATGAATTATTGTTTATGGAGTTTTTAGTTTTATGTCTAGATTTTTTGTGACTTTAATTTTGATTAATTCTTTCATGGATTGGTTTTAGTGCTTATGTATACTTTTAAGGATTTGATTGTCATTTTGAATTTACATTACGTATCATTTTTTTTGATCAGTAGTATTTTATTTAAGAGATTTTATCTTGGTTATCGGTCAGGAAATTTTATGATAGTGACTAGTAAATTCAAAATAAAGATTAAATTTGATGATTATTAGCCATCATAAAATTTGTCGTTATACAATAGTGTATTTGTAGGTTTTATTTTGGGACCTCAATGCTACAACCATAGGCGGATCTACACTTGAGTAAAGGGGATTCGCGGATCCCGTTACAAATAGAAATACTCTATATTTTACTTATAGAAAAATATTTCGGACCCCATTAAAAAATATTTATTGTGTTAAATATTTACGGACCCCGTTGGATAAAATTTCTGGATCCGCTACCGGCTACGACAATAGATATTGCAATCAAAGCGGTGGAACCAGTAGCAATTTTCCTTATTTTATATTTTATTTAATTATTCCACACAATTTTAAGATCATACTTCCCTTTTTTTTTTATCAGTCATTTTTTGTGTAAACAAAAAGTCTAAAAAAATATTGATGTGTCTGAAATAACAATTTAAATGACAAAATTACCCTTATAATTTAGCTTTTGAATAGTCACCTTATGTTAAATGGAAAATCATACATACTTGGTGACATGTTAAATACCCATCTTGGAAAATGTATATATTTATTGAAAATTTGAAAATTGCATTTGTTCACCTCGTTGGCAAGCAATGTAGTAGTTCTAGTATTGTGACATCTCAAATACCCATCTTGGAAAATGTATATATTTATTGAAAATATGAAAATTGCATTTGTTCACCTCGTTGGCAAGCAATGTAGTAGTTCTAGTATTTGTTGCCTTTTCATATGGGAAAGACATTGGAAATTGTATTTAGCTTATTTTTTATAACGTCCTGCACTCTGGATCGCTAATGCTAAATGAAATAAGTAAATGGTCCGGTCGATTCTTCGCTTAGACCGTCGTCGCTTTGCCTAAAAAAGTCTTAACCCAAATTGACAATATATTTATGTCTTACACTTATATGATGGTGATGCGCTTTCCCCACTTTCAATGTGGGATAATTCATTCTCTCCCCCCTACTTAGGTCCGTCTGATAGTCGGCTCTGAATACCATTTTGTAACGCCTTCAGAACTCGGGTCTGGTAACGCTAAATGAGTTATAAATGGTCCGGTCAATTGCTTAGACCGTCGTCCTCACTTTGTGTAAAAGGGCTAACTCAACTTAGACAAGACCTTTACGTCTCACACTTATATAGTGGTGATGCATTTTCTCCACTTCCAATGCGTGATATCACATTTTTATTCATTATGAATATTGAAATTTAAAAACATTGTTTGACCATTGTAGTTAATATGAGGTTAAATATGGAAAATAATAATAAATGTTGAATTGGTTTTCTAAAATAACAGATAAATATAAAAAAAATGCAATTGTGGAATATAACAATTAAAAAAAACGAAGGGAGTATATAACTGAAGTGAAATGTTTAATTATCAAGCGAGTTACACAAACTTTACAAAATCAGGAAAAATATGAACATAGTATGGGTAGTAACCTCTTAGCAATATCAAATGAGGATAATTCTGATGATGTAGGAAGTATTATTCGAGTCAGTTGTTGGATTTGTGTCACGTATATAAACAGAGAGGATAATTCTGACGTAGAGAGTTTTTATTCAATTCAGTCTGACGATACCGGGTTTCACCCCTCCACGTGTCGTCTTGCAGTTGGTCCCCAGAGTGCGAATAGGCCAAGTTACCCATGTCGAGTTCCAGACTCGGGGCTAAGATAATCGCCAATCGAGCAGTGTAGGACAAGGAGTCCCAGAGTCGAATACCGCATGTCGGTTATGTCGACATCAAGGACAGAGTCCGCGCCAGCTGTCAAGACCCATTAACAGTGTGATAACTTGGGCAAGGGTTAAGGCCCATCAGGGGTAAATATGACAATAACTCAAACCGACTTAATATTAGGGTTAAGGCATGTGTTGTCAATATAAATACCACATTCCAAGAACTACGTAACGCTTGATTCCTGGATAACGACAGGATACGTAGGCAATCTAAGATAAACTCTTAGACTCAGCCGCAAATCATAAAACCCCTCTTTAGGCATTAGGGTTTTGGTGTTCATCACTAGATCGACATAGCCCCGGAAAAATTAGGTGACGCAATTTGTCATCGTCATTGAGGCTAGAAGGGGATACATCCTTCGAGGAGTTGAAAGCCTACTTATCAGAGTTACCCACCCTCACTTCACCTCGAGAAGGGGAGAGGTTGTTGGTCTACTTAGCAGTATGCGAAGAAGTAGTGAGTGCGGTTCTAGTTCGGGAAGGGGTACATGGCCAGGTGCCTATTTATTTTGTCAGCAAAGCGTTACACGGCCCCGAGATCCGGTACTCACCAGCAGAAAAGCTAACATTATGTCTGGTACATGCGTCGAGAAAGCTGAGGCCCTATTTCCAAGCCCATCCTATTATGGTAGTCACTGACCAACCATTGAAGCAGATCTTAGAGAAGCCCGACACTTCAGGTCGACTAGCGAAATGGGTAGTAGAGATGGCACAGTACGATATCGAATTTGTTCCTCGAACTGCGATAAAAGATCAGGCCTTGGTGGATTTCTTAGCTGAAGGGATTTCCATTCGACTCGATCAAGAGAAGCAAAGTCCGGAGGAACGGTGGACCCTCCAAGTAGATGGAGCTTCGAGTAAAGAGGGGGCAGGGGCAGGTCTTCTTCTTGTTAGTCCAAAAAGCGAAGAATTCCCCTACGCCCTTCGATTTGACTTCAAGGCAACGAACAATGAGGCTGAATATGAGGCCATGATCACAGGTCTGAAACTCGCTTTGAAGTTAGGCGTCGAGAATTTACTGGTGTACAGTGACTCACAGTTAGTGGTAAATCACATCAGAAGGGAGTATGAAGCTAAGGAAGAAACCATGAGGACTACCTAACAGTGGTGCAAGGCCTCATACCTAAGTTCAAGACAGTGCAAATCGAGCAGGTCCCCCGAAGTCAAAATAATAGGGCCGATGCACTGTCTAAGCTCGCATCGAACTTCGTCTTGAATAAGAAAGTTTTAGTCGAACTATTGACCGACAGGAGTTACAAAGAATCGGCGGCCCAGCCGATCACTCAGCAGGCCATGTGGATGGACTCGATCGCCCTCTACCTTAAGGACGGAATTCTCCAATCTGATAAGATACAATCAAGGAAGGTCCGACTCCAATCAGTACGGTACGCATTCTTTGACGATGTCCTTTATCGAAAGTCTTTCGTGAGCCCGTGGTTATGTGTGTACCCGAGGCAGAAGGTGGGTATCTCCTGGAAGAAATCCACAGAGGAGCTTGTGGAAATCATTGCGGGGCCAGGATGTTGGCTCAAAAGTGTAAGCTAGCTGGATATTTTTGGTCGTCGATGCAACGAGATGCGAATAAACTTGTTCAGAGGTGTAAACCTTGTCAAATCCATGATAATATCTCCCATCAACAGGCCCAAGAAATGAATGTCATCTCGTCGGCCTGGCCTTTTGATCCGTGGGGAGTTGACATAGTTGGACCTCTACCCCGAGCACCGGGGAACAATCAATATGTGGTAGTCGCTGTGGATTACTTCACTAAATGGGTCGAAGCCAAGGCTTTGCCCGACATCCGAGCTGCAACCATCAAAAAATTCTCGTAGGTCGATATTTTATGCAGGTATGGCATCCCAAAGGCTCTGATCTCAGATAATGGCACCCAGTTCGAAGACCAAAGAGTTAGAGAGTGGTGCAATGAATATCATATCAGTCAACACTTCACCTCGGTAGCTCACCCACAGGCAAACGGTCAAGTCAAGCAGACAAATCAACAGATCAAGCTAGGGTTGAAAAAGAGGCTAGAGGCAGAAGGTTGAGACTGGGCAGTACAACTTCCGAGCATCCTATGGTCTTACAGGACAGATCATAATTCCTCAACAGGAGAGAAACCTTTCTCTCTAGTATATGGGTGCGAAGCGGTGATACCCGCCGAGATCGGTGTTCCTTCTCCTCGGGTTCTAGCCTATAATTTTGAAACAAATGCTCCCGACCTTCGACATGAAAAAGACAACACTGAGGAGCGAAGAGAGATCGCTTCAGCCAGAATGGCAAGATACAAATAGAAGATCTCACAGTACTATAACTCAAGGGTTAAGTACAGATATTTCAAAGTCGGGGATCTGGTTCTTAGAAAGAACGAAGCAAGTTGACAAGAAGCAGTTGGAAAATTGACCCCAAATTGGGAAGACCCGTACCAGATTCTGAAGGTTCACCCCAAAGGATCCTATCAACTTGGACGAGCAGATGGAACCACGGTTCCTCGACAATGGCACGCCAACAATTTAAGGAAGTATTATGTTTAAGTTAAGTCTTATTTCGATCAATTTCTGCTCTTTCGTTTTTAAGTCTTGTAATAAGTCCATGTGACAATTTCATAAATATTCTAATAAACATGCTTTTTCCCGAGATGCTTTTATGTTTGTTATGATTTATAGCCGTAACATTACAAGTCCAACATGATACAAAATGTTAAAGGCGATGCAGTCAACAACAAGTAGGGAAATCCGCATGTCGGACATCTCAGTACGGCCAAAAGCAATATAAGCCTAGTAGGCAAAAAATGCAAAGGCAAAATCACGGTTCGCATGGTCGGACCAAATGTCCTAGCCGAAAGCCAAACGAGCCTAAAAGGCGAAAAAGGCCAAGGCAAAGGATGGTTCGCATAGTCGGGCCAAACGTCCCAGTCAAGCGCCAAACGAGCCCAAGGGGCGAAAAAGGCCAAAGCCAAAGGACAGTTCGCATAGTCGGACTAAAACATTCAGCCAAAGGCCAAACGAGCTTATGAGGCAAAAGGCCAAGGCAAAGGCGCGATCCATAAAGTCGGGCCAAAATACCCTGCGCATCGACCCGCCCATAGCAAAAATAGTCCAAAGGACAAAAAATGCCAAGGCAAGCGGGTCGATCTCAGCTAAACTCACAAGTGCAATAGGAACCAAAGGTTCATAATACACTTGGGGGGCCAATGCTATTGATATATGAAAAATAAAGCAAAAGCAAAACAGAGCCAAGGCTCGACAGGAAAAAGCGACGCATCGATGTGAAAAAGAAAACAAAAGAAAAAGGAAACAAGCACAACGAAATCATGAAAGATAAATTTCAATTTCAATGCAAATTATACAAAATATCCAAGTTCAGAGGGTCGAATTAAAAATGCAACAAAAGAAGATTGCGAAAAGTAGCAGTCAAAGGCCTTCATCGAGGTTCGACTCTGAGATTGGGGCAGTCGGCTTAGCAGCAGGGGCAGAAGTTGAGGGAGCGTATTTCGAGGCCAGAGACTCTCCTTTTTGGAACTCATCGGAGTACTGATCATATATCTTCTCCGAATTGGAGTTGTAAAACCCGGGGGTCTCGAGCTTCAGAATGTCGAATCCTGGATAAGACTTCATAGCCTGATCGACTGCCAGAGTATAACCGCCCATCATAGCCGTGCACATCAACACCGTCAGGTCGGCATCAAGTTCATCTGACTTGCGATATCCTGATATCGCTTCTGCCTTAGCCGCCTCGATCCTTGCAAGGGCTTGTTCCCGCTCGACTCTCAAAGCCTCTCTCTCTCTCATTCCAGATCGACCTTCAAGGCACCCCTTTCTTGTTGAGCCAGCGCAGTTTCGGTTAGAGAATCATTGTGTGCTTGCTGCACTTACTGGAAGTCTGCCGCCAGCTCGACCAGTCTCTGATCCTGGGCCTGCCGATCGAACTGGGTCTTTGTCAAATCGTTAGCAGTAGCCGTCAGCACGTCCTGCAGTTTTTTGACCTCGACATTTGCCTCGCGTTTAAGCGTCTCGAATTGAGACTCTATACCGGCAATGGCTGCGCCTTTTGCAACATTATCCTCTATCAGCTTGTGGATTTCCCTCCGCGGATCCTCTTCTGAATCGACTGGCTTAGCCAATCGGCGGGCAGCCTCTCTGCTAAGAAGGTTACTCTGTCGAAAGAAAAGAGGCGTCAAATAATAAAGACAAGGCACATGCCTCGAGAGAAATCATCGCTTAAAGATAAGGAAAACAGTTGACTTATGAGGCGAGACGACTTCTGGAGTGCGTGAGACAAAGCCTTGTCTTCTAAGGTCGCACAATCATCCGCAACCCAGTTCACGTCGATTTCTGTCTCAGAAGAAGCTTCAGCAACTCTAGCCCTTTTGGCCTGCTTTTGTTGCTCCCTCACCAACTCGGGAACGGTTGGCCTTTTCTTGGTCTGCGCTGCTCGTTCCTCGACATTTCCCCCGACAGGTGGAGTTAAGTCGACTAAAACCTCATCCTCCTCCTCGTCCCACAACGAACCATAGCGAACGGTGAGTGGAGGATCAACAGACTGAGATTGTTGCGCAGTTGTCAACTCGACATGGGAGGATCCCTCCCCTCCAGCAGGGGATGCGGTCCCCCTCTCGGCAACAGTAGAGGTAGAGGCCACCCGACCCTCGAGTAAAGGGACTGGCACCTCCATCAGCGGAGGAATTTGAGTTGGATCGGTGATGAGTGCGAACTTCCCCACTGCAAAAAGAAAAGACAGAGTTAGTATTGACATTCTACAATATCAAGTCATGAATCTCGGCAAAAGAAAAACAAACAAAAGAAAATCCGATAGTTCTCTCGATCCTTAACATGGATTTGGGCGTAAGGCATCGGTCCTGCCTCTGCCAAGTTGGCTAGGCCATACAGAAGACGCAGGTCTCGGGTGACCACCTCGAGATCGGAGTTATCCATTATGTGGGCATCTCGAGGGATGGGGCCACTGCCCAGTTTGTCGTGTTTCTTGTTTCTCGACCTCCACTGGCCTATATACGGATTATCCATACCATGGCGAAGGAAGAAGAATCTCGGTTTCCACTCACTGTGAGATGAAGGTCCCTTAGACACAAATTCGTGTCGATTTGTTCTTCGTTGGAAAGTATACCACATCTTGACTGGCATACTTGCGATTTTGTAGTAGTAGCGGAAAAGTGGGACTGAAAAGCAGACACCAGTCACCCGACAAGCGATCACGAACCCCATTAATATCCTAATAGCATTGGGGCCCAATTGAGAGACCCCAATCTCATAGTGGTTCAGGATTGCTAAGACGGCCGGGCACAAAGGGAATACCAACCCACTGGAAAGCTGGGCTTCATACACAGAACAGAACCCTTCAGGAGGCTCGTCGGCATACTGATGAAGACCAGAGGGGAGTTGGATCTCAAATTGGGGGCTAGCAATGTTGAACTTTTTGCGGATTCTCTCAACATCCCCAAGGGTGAGGACACTAAGGCAACCTTTAGGACCTTTGCCATCCATCCTAGTGACTAATCTTTTAGGTCGGTTATTGGCAGAAGGAGAAGAATTTGCAGGTTCGTCGGAGACTGTTCGGAGAGGATGACCGGAAGGAATGGATACTGGAGTTTGACTATGGGAAGGATATCCGCTACCCCTATCAGACTCAGTAGCACTACTTGACATGGATGAATACAGGAAAAGAGGAAGAACACAAAAAAAAAAAGACGCTTACTTGAACTTTGGAGGTTAATGCACGATTTGGCAGGAAATTTCCTCTGTAGTCTTTTCTTCCCTCTTTTATGCTTGCACAATAACAAAATGGATTTGAAAAGACGTGAGTGATGGGGAGTTATAACCCCCTGTAAAACACAAGAATCAAGGCGGTGACGTTATGATTGATAGAATACGAAGCGTTAGTGCGCCATGACGTCATGCCACATAGCTACAAGCGGTTAGGGTTGCAGAAGGCGGGCTTTTTCCCACCCAAATAATGGCCCAACTCGAAGACGATTCAAGTAACAGAATTGACCTCGGGCAACGACAGCCACCTCTCTCAATTCTGGGGGGCTTATGACGATACCGGGTTTCACCCCTCCACGTGTCGTCTTGCAGTTGGTCCCCAGAGTGCGAATAGGCCAAGTTACCCATGTCGAGTTCCAGACTCGGGGCTAAGATAATCGCCAATCGAGTAGTGTAGGACAAGGAGTCCCAAAGTCGAATACCGCTTGTCGGTTATGTCGACATCAAGGACAGAGTCCGCGCCAGCTGTCAAGGCCCATTAACAGTGTGATAACTTGGGCAAGGGTTAAGGCCCATCAGGGGTAAATATGACAATAGCTCAAACCGACTTAATATTAGGGTTAAGGCATGTGTTGTCAATATAAATACCACATTCCAGGAACTACGTAGCGCCGATTCCCGGATAATGACAGATATCGTAAGCGTCTAAGATAAACTCTTAGACTCAGCCGCAAATCATAAAACCCCTCTTTAGGCATTAGGGTTTTGGGTGTTTATCACTAGATCGACATAGGCCCGGAAAAATTAGGTGACGCAATTTGTCATCGTCACAGCCGTTGAAACTGTGTCACGTGTATAAACATAAAAAATAATTTTCGTCTTATATACACATAACATAGATCCGACGATTGACTCTAATAGAGACCCCTGCATCAAAAAAATTTATCAAATGAACATCAAATGGCTATTAAAAAAGAGAAAATCAAATCAAATGTGTGAAAGTATTACATTCCATTTGTCTATTCAAAAGTCACTGATTGATGAAGATCAGTCCAACTCCTCCATGTGAAATGTGTATATGGTATATAATTGAGATAACATGGCCTAGAGTCTTCTTCTTAATTACATAAACAGATGGAGGTAAAGTCATTAAATGACATATTTGTAACATATAAACTCATTTGTCGAACGAGAATGACAAGAGAGCCATAAAATATTAAAATTTTACCTGTATCATCATTACAAATGTATCCAATTTAGGAAAAGGGTGAATGGCCTCGGAATCCATGCCAATTAATTAGCTAAATTTCGATAAAAATATTCCAAATCCGAATCCGGACATAGCTACATTACATTTTGCTGACACAACACTGCCCAACGGGAGAAAACACAGAGACAGAAGCAGCCTCATATCATAGAGAAGCGTGTTTACTCTGTTTTAATTACTATTATGAAATGCTCTCTCTTCTCTCCCATATCTCTCTTCTCTTTTACTCTACTCCCACCACTACTACTCCATAGCCGTACTAGTACACTCCCGACTTCCGAGTTGCAGAAGATATAGCCGTTGGAATTGGCCTATTAATCAAGAACCCCTCTTCAGAATTAGCTCATTTAACTTCTTCTTGTTGTGATAAAAGGGGTTGTATAAAGCTAAAGTTTTGATCTTGGACTAGTTCAAACATGGGGTATTCGTGGGGCTTCAAGCTTTTTCTTGCCACTTCTTTGCTGCTAATGCTTTTCGGTATGATGACTCCACATTGCTGGCTTTTTTGTTAGTGTTGTGAGCTTCATTTCCTCTAATTCCCAGTGTATTTCACTGTTTGTGTACTGAACAGTGAAAACCTACAGTGTTTTAGGTTTATGTTTCTTGCTGATTAGGGATTTGTATATTTTTGCATAAAGCTTGCATTTTTGTTTACTGTTTAGGCCCCTTTCTGTGATTGATGGAACTGATGTTTCTCTTCTACGTTGTAACTTGTTGCTCTGTTTTTCTTTCGGAAATTACATGTTTGTGAAGATTGTTCCTAGTGAGACTTTTTGTAGGAGGGTATATGATTGATTAGGTTTTGCATGCCCTCCTGAATCTGCGCTGTATATCTTGTATGTGTTCATTGTGTTGGTGACATGGTTGCCGGCAGATTACCAAGTGCTCCAACAAAAGGAAGACCTATTTCAATGTCAATCATTGAATTTTAGGATATATTAATGCTTCTAAAATAGACTATATAATAATGCATAAAGTTGGATAGTCACAATCATTGTAAAAGTTGAACTAGTTTTCATTTGTTGTGTCTTTCAAGTTGTGTCAAGTTGGGCTGTTTGTGTTTCCTTCCAAACAGTGTCTTCTTTGTTAACCCACCCCCCTCCTCTTGTCCTGCAGGAATGTCCACAGGAAGCACAATTGGAGTATGTTATGGAAGAAATGCTGATGACCTACCTACCCCTGATAAAGCAGTGCAGCTGATTCAACTTCATAACATAACAAACGTAAGGATATACGACGCAAACATCCAAGTTCTCAAGGCTTTTGCCAATACTGGAATAGATGTTGTAGTCGGGATCCCGAATTCAGATTTGTTACCTTTCTCACAATTCCAAGTAAATGCAGACACTTGGTTGAAAAACAACATACTTCCTTACTATCCAGCCACAAAAATTACCTACATTACCGTCGGTGCTGAAGTAACCGAGGCCCCTAATAATGTCTCTGCTTTGGTTATCCCTGCTATGCAAAATATCTATACAGCTCTACGGAAAGCCGGTCTTCAGAGACGGATCAAAGTCTCGAGTACTCATTCTTTAGGCGTTCTGTCACGGTCGTTTCCACCTTCTGCAGGCGCTTTCAATAGTAGTTTTGCATACTTTCTGAAACCTTTACTAGAGTTTCTTGCTGAGAATCAGAGTCCATTCATGGTTAATACGTATCCTTATTACGCGTATAGGGATTCTTCGAGTAATGTATCATTAGACTATGCTTTGTTTGAGTCGTCCACTGAAGTAATCGATCCAAACACCGGTTTGCTCTATACAAACATGTTTGATGCACAGATAGATGCTATTTACTTTGCTCTAATGGCGTTGAATTTCAAGACCATTAAAATAATGGTCACCGAGACAGGTTGGCCGTCAAAGGGATCACCAAAAGAGACAGCTGCAACTCCAGATAATGCCCAGACTTACAACACTAATCTGATTCGACACGTTATCAATAACACGGGTACTCCTGCAAAGCCCGGGCAGGAACTGGATGTGTATATATTCTCCTTATTCAACGAGAACAGAAAACCGGGCTTAGAATCCGAGAGAAACTGGGGACTGTTTTTCCCTGATCAGACAAGTGTCTATAATCTTGATTTTACGGGCAAAGGTGCGGTGGATGTGAGTACGGGTTCAAACATCACAAGCTCAAACGGGACGTGGTGCATTGCTACGTCTACGGCGTCCGAGGCTGACTTGAAGAATGCATTAGATTGGGCATGTGGTCCTGGGAATGTTGACTGTTCTGCTATTCAACCTAGTCAACCTTGTTTTGAACCTGATACTTTAGTGTCACATGCATCTTATGCTTTTAATAGTTATTACCAGCAGAATGGAGCTTCTGATACGGCGTGCAGCTTTGGAGGATGCGGAGTTAGAACCAACAAGAATCCGAGTATGTATATTTATACATCTTTTCTCACTGAACATGATAAAATGGACATGGACACTAACCTTTTACCTTCATTTCTTGTTCTTGGTTTATATGATACTAATAACTGACAAAATTGTGTTTTTATGTTTTTTTGAGTGCAGCCTATGACAACTGCTTGTATATGGTTGCTGGGTATGTTTCTTTTTATTTTTAATATTTGTAATGTAAGAACAACCCAGTAATTATTATTTTAGTAGCATTACAACAAACATACTTTGAAGATACCAAATTTTAAGTTCAAGATTCGACCTTTAGAAAGTTGAACCCTAGGGTCTTGGTATGATGTTGGTTGGTAGTGCCACTAAATTAAGTAGGATTTGTCATTGCTGATTTTAGTGCAAGTAAAATCAAACAATTAAATGACGGGCATTGCAGGAGTAGTAACAGAACTGTTGCAGCAATGAACACGACGGCGTCGATTCCAACAAAGACATCATCATCAACAGGGAGGAAAGCTTCATCTTCTATTGTTGTTGGATCCATTCTCATGGTTTTGCTCAATTTTCTTTGACACCCACAACACTCACCAATTCTTCTTCATATGGCTATGGCTATGGCTATGGCTATGGCTATGGCTCTGGGTGAATATATCAGTTTTGCAGATGATGAACATGGTAGCAATGGCTATGACAATCCCACATCCTCCTAAGTTGTAGATAAATATGATGTATGCTGGCTGCTTCATATTATTATTATTATTATTAATGTTGTTGTAATGACAAAATTGTTCCATGTGGTATGTTGTTGTAATGTATGCCATCATCAGTCATTATTAGCGCTCTTCCTCTTAAAAGGTTAATTGATTCATTATGTATTACTATTAACTTTGAAGAAGAATATGGTGGGTTTTTTTTATTATTGTATATTCCATTCCTTTGTTATTGTGAAGTTGGTTGCCACATTATTAATGTCAATGCGTTGCCCAAATGCATTGATCGATATATCTACTCCAGTGGCTTCAGTTTAATTGCCTTGGCCAGATTAACAAATCCACCCCAGAACACGCGAGTGACTCCACATTTCACTGATGGGTGAATCTGGCCAACTCCGAAAAGATAATTCCCTCTATTCCTGTTTAGTTAAACAAGTTATCATTTTATTTTACCAACTTTGTTCAGTTAATCAAAAACAGAGGGAGTGCTTCGCTTCACATAATCACAGGTATTTTCATCCGTGTGTGTGTGCTTCGCTTCACATAATCACAGGTATTTTCATCCGTGTGTGTGTGTGGGTGGGGTTTTTTATTAAAGAGAGCAGACATTCAAAACGAGCAATAATCAAACCAAACCATCAAAAAACCAAACCAAACCAAACCATCAATCCGACCCAAATACGTATAAATAAGAAATATTGTTACATTTGATAATGGCCAAACTTGATGAGATATTTAAGTCAAATGACTGAGGGTCCATCAAAGTACCCATCCACAACTTATAAATAATAGTATCTCACTTGGAGAATCATCACTGAAGCTCTGAAAAAGAAAGACAATGCAAAAACCACATGACTCCAAACCCACAACCTCAAGTTCTTCAACCACACGCTTTCTGAAACCATAAGGCAGAAAACAGGATTCATTTAAGCTATACTTACAAACTTAAGAGCCCAGAAAAATAAACAATAAGAGATCTTTCAAGTGATAATGATACCCACCAAAACAATTTGATTAAAGACCTTGCTCAATAAGGTAATCGCCAAGCCTTTCAACAACCATATTGCATTGTCCTCCAGTCATTGGCTCATCGTAGATGCCAATGATTAATGCTTGATTGGTCTTTTTAACAGTAACACCACCAGGTCCCTGAAGAAGAAGATGCCACAAAGTCAAAGATATGACACTGATATTAGACGAAATCCCTGTCAAGTGCAAAATTCGTTTACCCTAAACCCCTTTTCTTCTGGCTAAGTGATAAACCAAATCTATAAGCAAACAACCAGGATTATTGCTTTTATGTGATTTCTTGTACATCAATAGGAAACTGTATACAAGCACGCATTACAACATGAACAAACAAGGACATGACTATTATATTACTCTGTATATTCAGTTCAATATAACACAATACCATGGAGATGCTTGTACAGATAATAAAGTGGTTATCATACATGCATACATGCATACATGTTACTTACACCAACCAAAACGTACAATCCAACATTCACAACAAACCAAAGTATGCAATTTAGTGTACTAGAGTTTGTTAATATTGACCACATATATAATGTAAGACATAAGAGCAACATGACCGCAGATATTATGAAGCCAAAAAACAGAGAGCATTCAGCTACCTTTTTCCCACGAATGACTGCCCCAGGTTCTCCCTGAATCACCATGTATTTAGCGCCACCAAGAAATAATCCAGTTGGGGCAAGTGTACCAGGTTCATTAAAATCCTTCACTATTCCACTTATTTCCTCTGGCTTAAACTGAAACAGCCAAAAATAAAATCAGCACACAAATAATCAATCTTTTAAGCTCCCAAAATGACAATGCTATAGGTATTCCACATTTCAGTAGTAGAGACGCTGATTGTCAAACCATTCATGTTCCACAATATGGGTGCCCTACTCATAAGCGTCCACAAGGTTCTCAAGATTGCCCAACAGGGACTGAAAAGGCAAATCTAATTTGTGTAATTCCCACCAAATGCATCGAAAGACATGCTAGTCCTTGAATCACCACGAGATTCATCAGGATAACAAGCTTTAAAACCACTAGAACTAACAAATAAGAAAAGTCGGCATGAGTCCACTGAACCACTGAGTTTTCTACAAGAATTTATAGAATGTTTCGCAAGTCCATCAAATTGAATTTGATTATAGACAGATCATGACGCCGCAACTCATTTAAAAAACAGTATCTAATATTGAATCAGAATCAAATCAAATATACAACTTTGAAAACATTGAAAACACGAAACCGATGGTTCGCCAGAATGGATCTGATTCAGTAACAACAGCATACCTAAATCGGAAAGAGTCTCGACGGTACAGACAATTTTATAGATCCAAAAGTCATAAATCAAATCAGCAAGTGGCTTCAAGAAAAACGAGTAAAGAGAAAAAGAATGACCTGAGGAAAATTGGAACTCTGAGCCCAGACGCTGCCGTCCTGGCCAATGATGGCAGCGGCGGTGAGGTGGTTGCCCTCGATGTCGCACAAGAGGTGGTCGTCGACGTACACTTGCCACGACATCTTCCGTTACCAAACTATCTGCTTTTCCCCGCTGTGTGAATGAAAAAGAAAAAGGAAAGAAGAAAGAAAGAAAATGGAATTTTTCTGTCCGCGTCAAGCCTATCGCTGACTATTATAGGATCTGTCTGCGCGTGTGATTTAAACAAATTCTTTTTTTTAAGGGATTTTTTTATTTATAATAATAATAGTATTTAAAATATAAAAATATTGGGTGAGATATTTTAGACTCAATGCGGCAGCCCATTAGCTAACCACGGTCCACGGGAGAGATCACCCTGTATTAACAGATTGGATCCTCGTTCGAATGATGATCTAATAAACCTAACAAAAACTCTTTGATTTCGAGCTGATTAGTGTAAATAGATATCATACAAAGGTAAATGTTGGCGATTATTCAAACAATCCTCTCAAAAATCACATTTAAAAGCTTATCTAAAAAATAAACTGTGCAAGTGTTTTGGTTGTCAATATACGAGGTTATAAAATGATCAAAGTAATAAGATGTAGATCAAATATTTGTATAACATTTATTAGATTATATATAAGTCAATACAAGTGCAATAACACCTAAGGACAAGTCCAAAGATGTTCAAGACAATGTTCAAGTCTGAATCAAACAAACTGATGTTGTAATGTAAGTTATGGTGAATTTTATTGATGTAAATCACTAAATACTTGAATGTTGGATAATCAGTTCAGTATAAGTACATCATTCACAACATTCAACAATAAGATAGCAAGAAATACACTAGACAATACAAGTGTTTAGACATGTTCCAATAAACATATATGAAAAATCTCATCTTACAGTAAAGCTTATACAAAGTGTTGCATTGGATTTGAACCTCTCTTCAATAATATTTCTTTTATTACGATAGCTTTTGTTTACAAAAAAATGTTACAACTCAGCAACTTCAACTAAACCTCAACTGAACCACAAGATAATACATAAATCAATTGCCAACAAAACATTCGCC
Source organism: Gentiana macrophylla (assembly GCA_026214975.1). Lineage (NCBI taxonomy): Eukaryota > Viridiplantae > Streptophyta > Magnoliopsida > Gentianales > Gentianaceae > Gentiana > Gentiana macrophylla. The sequence goes on along the minus strand of CM047805.1, from coordinate 180,825,953 downwards.
AATGGTAATTATTGTGGTCTTTAACCCGGAGATTCCGAGTTTGAGTTCTAAGTGGGGACAAAATGTATGCGTGCGTATATTTCGTATCTGTCAAAAAATGAATACCTTGATCAATTCATTAACAATAGCACAACAGTTCCTTACTTATAATATGCAACCAAACTTTCTTTTCAACGGCTTTCTCATTGTATTAAGCTTGATTTTGCATTTCTATGTAGTTCCAGATTTGCAGCTTAGGGCTGAGCAAAAAACCCAATAAACCCGAACCAACCCAAAACCCAAACCGAACCAACCCAAAATAACCCAACCCAGTTGAAACCAAAAACATTGGGTTGGTTTTTGACCCAACCCGAATGCTATATGGGTTGGTTTGAGGTTTTATTTTTTTTCGGTTCGACCCAACCCAACCCAAATACATTACAATATATAATTCTAATGATAGCCAATGAAAAAGGTTATTGCTATTCATTTTCGATCAACATTTATTCTTGTGGTATGATAATTGAAAATTGAAGAAACATCTGTAGGATTGCAGAATTAGACTAAAAAGACTATTTGATGAATATAATATTTTTTCGAATGAATCATGGATCATTTCTTTAACTTTTAAATTTTCATGTATGATTTTCTTAATGCTTAAGTATTGTTTTTTGTTACAATCTCTATACGTTGTTGGTTGTGTCATAGATTATTGGATTCGTAATATGAAGTCCATAAAACAAATTGTCGTTAAATATTGTTCTCTATGGACATGTGGTAAAAAATTTGAATTTCGATAGAATACATGTATGAGTTTTATTACATCAAAGTTTGATTATAAATACATTGTTTATGGCTTAAAACCCGAAACCCAACCCAACCCAACCCGAAACCAACCCGAACCAAACCATTGGGTTTTCGAATAATTTGGTTTGGTTTGGGTTAGTATTTTTATAAACCAACCCGACTAATACTATGAAAAACCCAACCCAAACGAACCCAACCCGATCCAAGCTCAGCCCTACATTTGCTCAAGGATCACTGGTTGTTCCTCTTGCTCAACAACAATTGATTGCATTTTACACCAGGCTCGGTCCACCTTAACAAATAGCTATCAACAAACAAATTGCACAGACAACTATGTATCAGTTCTAACTCAAAGAATATGGATGAAGCCTTTTGGAATTTGAGCTCAGATGAAACATTGAAAAAGCCTTAGTTTGGCGTAAAGGGATTAGCATTTCATCAGCTCTAAAGTAGCTCTTTTATAGCCTAAGTTACAACACAACTTACAACACATAGAAAACTATATAGCCGTTGCATTTGAATTTTGTCTCAAAAAAATTTGCCCGTTTGGATTGCAACAACTTCCTCTATTTTTTCTCTCATCTTTATCAGCTCATTCTCTTCTTCAAATGAATCTCAAGGTCTCTTGTTTTCGTTGGGAAGAGATGGAGGACAGTGACGTCTCTGTCCAAATTTAGGCTCGGGTTTAAAAAAGAAAAATAGGCCCTTCTTGAAAAAAAGAATAGCAATAAACCCTAGTCACTTGATTAGTTTTCCAATATTGCTCATCACTAGAGTGATACATTGTTATTTGCTAGATTATTGAAGTTTAATATAAAAATACAAAATATATATGATATTGCATAAAAAATTGACAAAGTACTTAAATTTATCGATTGCCGTAGGCCATGACCCCGTTGGAGGAATGACGGAAGGAAAGTTGACAAGACAATGTAATTGTAATGTATTAACTTGTTCACTTGAGGTGCTTTGATCCATTGGATCAATTCTTGATCAAACGGTTGCCAATTCTTCTCCAAAAAATGATATACACTTAGTGTAGCATGTAAATGATACATGGTGTATCATATATTGACATCTTTAATTATAAGTTGTATTATATAAATTCTTGATGTCTTTATGTATTGGTGTCTTGTTTGAGACATCTTTGTGATAATGTATAATCATCTCGGTATCATCATTCTTAAAAGATCAACAAGTATTGTGCCATAGACAATCAAACTAGGGTAACGAGAAACCATTTCATAATTATATTTTATGCAACTTAATGTCACTTAAAATAAATAAACTAAAACTATTTTTACATTTAAATATACTAAAACTTAGTATTAGAAAAACAATTTTCACTTATCTTTTATATATCATATTGATAACCTTTGGCTCAATCAACTAGATGGAAAACAATTTTATAATCATATATAGATAACATTTGTCTCAATCAACTGTTGGAAAACAATTTTTTCATATCGATAATTGGTTTCTAATAACCAAGCCATCCGGGATCATTGACTATAAGAATCGTAAGTTTCTAATAAATCGATTAACTTTTTTTAGTTGAGTCATCCAACTTATTAACCTCGATGTCACATCACATATACTTGAGACTTCACACTTTCGGAATAAACACAAACACATCGCAAATAAAATAATCATCAAGAAACTACCCGACATGGACGTGCTAATTTTGCGGATTAACGGCCCATCTATATTACACTTCACAAGAAAAGTCCAACAAACATACTCGAGATTTCACTTCAGCATTGCCACGTGAAATGATGAAACTTCCTCAGAATGCAGGATTCTGATTGGCTAAAACAACACAAAAACACAAACAGGAAATGCCAATTAAAAAAATGAAACTCCGCTAAAACATTTGTAAATTATCTAATTATACATAATGTATTGGTCGAAATAAAAAATCTCATCAAATAAACATAATGTTTTTAGATAAACATCAAATGAACATATTAATCGTATTAAATTAATTTAGAACTCATCCAATTAGCTCAAAAAAAAAAAAAAATCATCCAATTACGTTATCAAAACACTTCTGTAAACAAAAAAACAAATAAATAAACGTTACGTTTATTTTTTTAATTTTCAACGATAAAAACATCGTCAAAATATTCCCTCAAAAAAAAAAAAAATCATCGTCAAAATATAAACCCAATATAAAACTCTGTTCGTCTTCCACCTCCGCCATTCAAGAATTCTCCGGCTCTTTCTTTATCGCTAAGCGAAACACAATTTCCCGCTATCTTCATCCACTGAGAAGCAATATACGTATAGATTTATCAAAGATCTTGCTCCTCATTCCACAATGTCATCTCCTGCTGAGTAATGTTTCTATTTCCTATCTGTTTTTATCGATTTTATGTGTATATGCGTATTTAGTATAGCGGTATCAGTTGTTAATGGAGTGTTTAGTATTTATTTATTTGAAATTGTTTTGATTATGGTGTAAGCTGTTTGCTGGTAATTATTGTACCTGTTTAGGGATACTGGTGTTTGGGAATTAATCCAGCGGTTTTTCTTCAATTTAGTTCTCAATCAAAGCATTAGATGAACAAACCAAGTAGCTTGACTCAAGTAGTAAGTGACTTGAGAATGCCTAAGGAGGTCACTGGTTCGATTCTCCTTTGAGGCGCCATGTTGAAAGAGGTCTTGGCCAGGCCTTACCCGACCTGGGCTGAACTCCGGATTAGGCGGACCAGTGTGTTCCGAATACCGGAGGCTTTAAGAAAAAAAATAAGCATCAGATGAACCGATAACGTTTTTGAGACACGGAATCCCTCAAGGGTTGCCAATTTGTGAACGTAGTGATGTTGGAGGTTTATGCTATGCAGGCACGACCCGGGCTGAACTCCGGATTAGTCAGACCAGTGGGTTCCGACTACCGAAGGCTTTAAGGAAAAAAATGCATCAGATGAACAGATAACGTTTTTGAGACACGGAATCTCCTAAGTTAAGGGGCCAAGTGTTCCGAATACCGGAGGCTTTAAGAAAAAAAATAAGCATCAGATGAACCGATAACGTTTTTGAGACACGGAATCCCTCAAGGGTTGCCAATTTGTGAACGTAGTGATGTTCAGTGATGATTCTTGAAGAATATTTGTATTTGCAGCCTGGAGGTTTACGCTATGCAGGCACGACCCGGGCTGAACTCCGGATTAGTCAGACCAGTGGGTTCCGACTATCGGAGGCTTTAAGGAAAAAAAAAGCATCAGATGAACAGATAACGTTTTTGAGACATGGAATCCCCTAAATTAAGGGGCCAATTTGTGAACGTAGTGATGTTCAGTGATGATTCTTGAAGAATATTTGTATTTGCAGCCTGGAGGTTTACATTATGTTCTTGAGGGAACATGAGAAGCCCCACCATTATAATTGGGAGGATACGATAGAGCCTTTTATTATTGTTTTATTCCTTCTGAATGAGGGGAAGAGAGTTATTTTTTCACTTTTTATTTTATTATTTATATTTTAAGTTTTCCTTCTTTGTGGAGGGAGTGCATTTTCACAATTTGGATTCCTTGTAGTCTTGCTTTGGCCATCTTTCATTTTAAACTGATTATAATATTTCACGATCCTTTCAGTCCTGTAATTTGAGCAGAATGGCGATAAGTCATTAAGTTCTTGGCTCTTATTTGCAAATCTTTGAGTTGAACCTACTATTAGATCTCTTTGCCTTTTATAAAAGGACGTGCTCTAGCATTGCTGACTGAAATTCTCTAGCATTGCTTTCTCTGAAGCATGTATATCAAATTGTTGTTGTAGCGGCTTGAGCTAAAGTTATTACACTCTGTGTGTAACTCCTTTTCAAGTAATTAGCTAAAAGACCTGAGGCGAAGAAAAGAAACGGCCTAGGATTCGTTCACTATTAAGAAAAATCTCTAAACGGGAAGCAGATGGTAAAATTAAGCATTTAAAATGATCAAGATTGGGTATATTCATGCCTTACTCTTATTTTTCTTGTATTCTACTGTAAGTCAGGACGTCTAGGACAAGTCATGTCACACTCCGTAAATTGTTTGTCTTGCTTGACATGATAGCGCCGAAGGTTAGATGGAAAGCCTGACAATGTTGTTACTTGAACATGTTAAGTGGATTTTTTTTTTTTTTTTTTTTTTTTTTGGTTACTTTTCCAAGGGCTTCTTATATGCTAAGCTCTATTGGTTTCACATGCATCTCCTGGTAGCTGATTTTGTTTTCTTGTTAAGCATTATATCATTAAAAATTTGGCTGTATTGGATTGAACTTCGTGGTGCCATATCACATTGCTTGTCCATATGTCTCTCTTTCTCTTGCCCTTATCTTTTTTCATCAAACCGTTGTCCATATTTTTGTCTTTTGGAATTTAGTTCACACTAAACTAATGTTTTCTTCTGTTCAGATGGTATAATTCTCTTCCACCTGTGAGCAAGTTCTTTGGGACAGCATGTTTACTGTTCACAGTTACCAGTCAAATTGGGATTATACCCCCTTTTTACTATGCGTTGTTTTATGAACTGGTCTTCTATCGTTTTCAGGTGAGTAATCTTTCTTGTAGAGACACAATTTTCTTGTACATTAGCATCCAGTTGTTCATGGATAGTTTGCATTTGTTGGCATAGAATTCACAGCAACTTGTCTCCCATTCATCTTTGCTAATTCAAATACTTGCTGTTGCATCTTGCTTAATGTGAAATGTTGATGAGTACATTTGGATTTTGACCATTAAATAACTTTTGTGAATCTCCTTTTGATGTGGCCTCATTGTCTTTGTACCTTGATTGTGGTTGTATGACGATTTTACATGTTCAGGTGTTCCGGCTATTCACAACCTTTTTTTTCTTGGGAAAATTCTCAGTCAATTTTGCTATACGCCTATTAATGATGTAAGTGCTAAGTGAACTTTTGATACATTACACAGCATTCGATGCAACTTAAAAGTCCCACAATTATTTGCAATTTGAGCATTCTAATTTATGAAATTCTGTTTCATGTGTTGCTGTTACAGAGCTAGGTACGGAACACAACTTGAAACTGTAACATTTCAAGGTCGTACAGCTGATTTTTTATGGATGATGATGTTTGGAGCATTCACTCTCTTGGTATGTGATTTTATTTTTTCCTTTTTAAATCTCTATCTCTCCCTCTCTCTGTATGTGAACTCTCATGGCCAAATACATGATAACATGCATCAATGATATCCATATCCATGATTTTGTTTTGTTGCGTGGAATTGGAGTAGTACACTTACTGTTCATAATTTGCTTGCTCATCCTGGATTTGCTATCCTGCTGGACTTTGTACACTTGCATAGCTCTCATATTTGGAGAACCCCCCTAGATCAGTTCTTTGAATATCAAACTCTTCCCATTTTCCTATTTCAAAAGAGAAAGGGGATCTGTTATTCTTGATATCACATATTGCACAAAGGGAAGCACGTTTTGGATGAAAATTGACAGCCTGTTGAATCTGCTTCCTGACCTCATTCTTTAGGTGCATGTGACGACATCTGGAGATTTTGATTGTGCCTAAAGGCAGAATATTTGAGTTTATGTATAAATCTTGAACACGGGTAATAGGATGGGTTTTGAAACCACATGGGGGGTATGGCTGGCTTTAGTAACCTACATGCAGTACATTACTAGGTTATTAAGAGAGAGGGGGGGTCTCTCTTCCTTTAGTGGGTGTAATTTGTATATCTTGGTCAGTTTGTGATGATTAAGGTTCATGTTTTTTCCATCAAGAATCTGACATTATGCTTGATCTGTTTGTTCTTGTTCAGGTTTTATCTGCGATTTCTCTACTATGGACTCCTTTCTTGGCGCCATCATTAGTATTCATGCTCCTTTATGTATGGAGTAGAGAGTTCCCCACAGCCAACATAAACATTTATGGCCTTCTCAATATCAAGGTTTGTTGTTATTCATGGGTGCTACTTTGCTTAAGCAATTGTTATGACACTTCCCTTTGTTATTTGTTGTAAAACCATCAACGCTTTTTTATTTCGTTGTGTAGGCATTTTATCTACCATGGACAATGCTATGTTTAGATGTTCTCTTTGGTTCCCCAATCATTCCAGATCTATTGGGTATTATAGCTGGACATCTTTATTACTTCTTGACTGTATTATATCCACTTTCCTCTGGCAAAAACCTGTTGAAGACGCCACAATGGCTGTATCCTTTTGTTACTATCTTATGATCAGTGTCGTTACAGCGTACTTACGAGCAGCATGCATTTTGACAGAAAAACATTTTACAGTTTGTTTCATGGCATCTTTTATCTGTTGTGTGTACATGTTGGGTGCTTTGCTGTGGATATTTTTCCTTGACATTTGGTGTGCAGACGTAAATTAGTAGGTCGTTCCAGATACCTTAGGGGCGGCACTACTAATACAGCACCCAGGGCAACTACTAGTACTAGTACTAGTAGCAACACAGCAGAAAGGAGGAATGACGGTGGGGCTCCTGGTGGCTCAGTCTTCACGGGTAGATCATATCGCCTTGGAGGATGATAGACACAGCTATAGCTCTGCTTTGTGGGATGGCTGGCTCTAGTTTCCATGGTTAGAAACAAGTTATATCAGCAAATATGTGTGTTACAAATGTAAAATGGTTCTCTAACAGAAAGAAACTGTCCAAAGTGACTGATCCCATTGTTCCTTAGTCAAGGACTCAAGGTGTTTAGGGTTTAAATGGTCCTTGTGTGTATTTTAGATTCTCGATGGTAATACTTCTGTCCTCAAATTTATGTCTCTTTTTTATTTTTTTAATCCTATAATAAATGTATTTTTGAGAATATCAATAGAGCATTTTTTACTCCTTACTGTATTATCTATTCAACCATTATACAGCATTAATGATTCATAAATGTATTTTTAAGCTTTCTTTGTTTGAAATTGATGTTATGGATCATTTTTTTTAATGGGCATGAAAATTTCTAAAAAGACGGATTTTTCGCGGTGATGGTAGTATATATCCAACTATCCAAGTCAAGTTTGAGAATGAATTAAAGTCCAATTATCCTTCAAAAAAAAAAAAAAAAAAAAGTTGAATTAGAAGCAGTAAAAACTAACAAAAAGCAGAGTATGGTGCGTGACATAACAAGCATTAAATATCATAGTGAATAATGCACAATTGGATCATATATAGGATGTGTGCTCAAGTTTTAAGTGATTATGAAACCGCAATTTACTATTTTCAATCTGGTTTGAACCAATTCAATCGGCTACTCCAGTTTTTCAAAATCTCTGTACACCCTAACTTTTGCCGACTCAGCAGACCGTGAACTGAGAACAACTGTAGTTCTGATTTCAATTTTCTGTCTGTTTGCTTTTTCAATTTCTGTGTTCACTCAACAAGGAAAGTCCAACGATAAAGTCCGTTTGAATATCATCACTGCCACCTGGAATAATAACAACTTCCATATCATGTAGGATTGTTTTGGAGTGGTGATACATATGACAGATCAATACTCATACAAGGCATTTCGTCTTTAGGAAACACTCTTCACTTAGCTGAAGAGTGTAGACAGGTTGTACCTTTCTGATTCTTTGTGTCCTCCCAAATATTCTACACAACACTTACATGCTTTTGGATTTTGGAATGGACACTAGGACAATTCATTGATTAAGCACAATATGGACTCAAGGATGGCAAATTACACTTGCCACTTCCATTACACGGATCTTGCTTTGGATGCTACCATTTGGATTTTGCTGTATTTTTTCTATTTTACGTAGGATATATTTTTTAAGAAGCATCGAGTGCTATACTGTTTCCTATTTCATGGAATTTCCTACATTGGGTTTGTCGAGCAAATGCTTTAAAGAGCCATGACTACATTTCATCTATGTCTTTTGGTATAAGAGGAAGACCATGATATGACGTCGTACAATTTTTTTCCGATGATAAATAAAAGACTAAGTTTACGTTTAAAAAAACAGAAAGCATTTTTTAGAAAAAAAAAAAAAAAAGGATCCACGGCCGGCCTTGTAATCTGTATAGGTGCGCAGGGGACAAAATGATTTTCATGCTCTCCATATTTGGGCTGGATGCTTTTAATGCATGCTTCAATTCACATACTAGTAGTAGTATACTTGTCACACACGTGAAAATAATTATCTTTAATAGAGGAGTCTTCTTTGGTTTTAGTTACAGCTATATAAAAGTTGTAAAATCTTATTGTCTAATACCTGTTGTGTCACAATTATTGATACAATCATAAACGAATCTGTATTTATCTTTTTGGGGTCCATGGACCCCTTAAATATTTACCTATAAAAATAATGTTGAACCCCCTTAAAAAATAATTTTTTTGATTTTCTTTTTACGGACCCCATGAAAAAGAATTATGGATCTGTCACTAACAATTGTATTTTTACACTATTAATCACTATATAAGATCAAATTGTTGATATCAAGTCCACCTTAAACAATAGTGTAAAAGTGTTTTGTGTCAATTATTGTTGATGTCAAGTTCACCATATCACTGCCATAAAAGTGGGGCGCATTGATGGCACCATACTGTATTTAGCATAGTATCACACCGGAGACAATCAACCGTCGAAAAAAAATGATTTTTAGCTTTATAATTTGTTAGAGTCAATTGTGACATGTGAGTCGATTCTTAATTCTACAATTGACGGTGAGAACATTTTATCAGTATGTGCAATCGTTGTTGTATAAGGAGGGGAATTTTTAGATGCAACCTCAAAATGAAGAGATGAGTGACGTGACACTATATGAACCATTAATCTTCAAATTTGAGTTTGAACTGCGTGGTTTAAATCGTTCCACAATCCACATCACACATTTCTTCATGTGGAGTGATCAACTAAAAAACAATCGTAAAAGGAGATGCAAAGTGCGCGTTGTTCAAGATTTGGATTGGTCTTGCTCTATTGGCATTCTAGGTTGGAAACAAATATAATAATAGGTTTACACAATTTAGTTTACATAAAAGATACACAATGGCTGATCACCGAAGGTAGTTTGCATTACTTTTTTAAACCGATTGTTTATTATATGATTCAAACATCATTTTTCCGGCCTCTCTCTATTTTACATATTTAATAGACCTGTTCAATTGACACAACCAAATTACTAATGTCATGTCATTTACATGTTAAATTTTCTATATAATTATAATGCTCGAAGCAAATTCATAACGCCAATAAAACTCACCATTTTATATTTAGAATAAAATGCATCATGATTTCTCACATCATTTAATTTGAATCAAGAATTTGTAATTTGTGCAGTATAATTTCTATATAATTATGATGCTCGAAGCAAAATGCACCTTTCCCGAACTTGTGTGACCCTCCGGTCCGAATTATTTATTACCTATAATATATGACATTAAATTGTGTGAAGAAAACATAAACGAATAAATATTTATTACTGACATCAATCGATGCTAATTAAGTTTAAAAATACAAATGATCCATGACTATTTTTTCACTGTCTGCATGCATCAATGGTTTAACAAAATACAGTGGAATCCACTAGGAAATATGGTTGAGAAAAGCAGTTGTTTTCAATCAATGGCTGGGGACATTTAGTTATGACAATATTCACTTTTTTACTACTAATTAATTGGGCAGCGTATTAATTTCAGAGCTTCATCATAGCATTCACATAAACAAGTTTTAATCATTTTCATAGCATGCGCATTTTTAATTAGTTGAAAGATTAAGCTTTGCTTAAACAACGCATTACAATTATAGTGCAAAATAACAGTATAACGAATATTACTTGCAACATGGATGTACCTAGTTTTGTAGGTTAATTATATCTATGAATAAAGTCATACAATTAGTAATATTTGTATTAATATGATGATTTTCAAGTAATAAAATAGCATGATGATCAACTCCTATTCCTATATTGAATAAAGTCATACAGTTAGTATCAAATTATTGTCTTGAATTTTATTTAGCTCTACTCAACCACCACCACCGCGGGTCCGTAGGTAATTCTTCCATACTCACTCAATTTACACCGTAGATACACGTGGATGATTCTGAACCACACAATTTGAATTTGAGTTAAATCACTAATCAATAGTCTATCATCCATCGTGTCATTTATTACCTTTTATCACTACTATAAAAAAGCATAAAGATCACGGTTTTTAAATTTGATATATTCACATTAGTCACGGCTACCAAAATGTGGCATATTGAGATGTGACATAAAATATTTTAATCCAATCATAGTTAAAAACCATGATCTATTATAGTTGTTATCACACTTAAAACCGTAATCTATTATAATTTCATCACATTTAAAAACTGTGATCTATTATAGTTGTTATCACCTTTAAAAACCGTGATCTATTATAGTTGTTATCACACTTAAAAACCGAGATCTATTATAATTTCAACACATTTTAAAACTGTGATCTATTTTAGTTCTTATCACACTTAAAAACCGTGATATATTATAATTTAAATCACACCTCTATATAAGCACACATACTTTTTGTTCGCAGTGGAATTCGGACTCAGATACTCTAGATTAACAAGCCACACTAATTACCACTGGCCCTATTCCTTCTTTCTACAAATTTTGATCACACTAAACTAAGATCTCGTTATAAAATATCATATTATTTTAAGTGATTGATTGATTTTTTGTCTCAGTTTTCCTAGAAACCGTGATAATAAAAATTGTGATTTATTTTAGTTGTTATCACACTTAAAAATCGAGATCTACTATAATTTCTACACACTTAAAAACTATAATCTATTTTAGTTGTTATCACACTTAAAAACCGTGATCTATTGTAGTTGTAATCACACTTAAAAACCGAGATCTATTATAATTTCAACACATTTAAAAACTGTGATCTATATTAGTAGTTGTTATCACACTTAAAAACCGAGATCTATTATAATTTCAATCACATCTAAAAAAGTGTGATCATTCTATTTTAATTGTTATCACACTTAAAAATCGAGATCTACTATAATTTCAACACACTTAAATCCTATGATCTATTTTGGTTGTTATCACACTTAAAAACCGTGATCTAGTGTAGTTGTAATCACACTTAAAAACCGAGATCTAGTATAATTTCAACACAATTAAAAACTGTGATCTATTTTAGTAGTTGTTATCACACTTAAAAACCGAGATTTATTATAATTTCAATCACACCTAAAAAGTGTGATCATTCTTTTTTTCAAAAACGAAATATATGCACACACATTTTTGTTCCAGTGGGACTCGAACTCGGATACTCTGGATTAAGGAACCACACTAATTACCATTGGGCCGATGCCTATTTTCTTATCGTTTTCGACCACACTAAATTGAAATCTCATTATAAAATATCATATTATTTTAATCACAGTTAAAAAATGTGATTGATTGATGTTCTTGTCTCAGTTTTCCTAAAAACCGTGATGATAAAAACTGTGATCTATTTTATTCATCACACTTAAAAACCGAGATTTATTATAATTCAACACATTTAAAAACTGTGATCTATTTTAGTTATTATCACACTTAAAAATTGTGATCTATTATAGTTGTTATCACACTTAAAACCGAGATCTATTATAATTTCAACACATTTAAAAACTGTGGTCTATTTTAGTAGTTGTTATCACACTTAAAAACCGAGATCTATTATAATTTCAATCACACCTAAAAAAATGAGATCATTCTTTTTTTTTTTTCACCTAATAACTGTGATAAAAAATTTAAGTGTGATATATACATTTTCTTTGTTTCAGTTCTCTTAAAAGTGTGATCCTTATATTTCTATAAGTGTGATCTATGTCTCGTTTTGCAATAGTGGATATAATTTGTCTCACTTTTTCTATAATTGTGACAAAAATATTATATGAATTCAGCCACTGTTTAAAAATGAGATTTATTGTTATAATTTATCTCGCTTTTTCAATAACCGTGATAAAAATATCATACCAATTCAGTCACAATTTGAAAGTGTGAAAATTGGTATCTCGCTTTTTCAATAACTGTGACAAAAATATCATATCAATTCAATCACTTTTTTAGATGTGAGATTGATTGATATAATTTATCTCGCTTTTAATAACTATGACATAAATATAATATCAATTCAGTCACAGTTTAAAAATGAGATTGATTGATATAGTTTATCTCGGTTTTTAAATAACTGTGACAGAAAAATCAAATCAATTAAGTCACACTTTAAAAATGAGATTTATTAATATAACTTATATTAGTTTTTCAATAAGTGTGATAGAAAGTTGTAAGTGTGAGATATATATTTTCTTTGTCTCGGTTTTATTAATACTGTGATTGTTATCATATGTAAAGTGTGATATATATATATATATATATATATATATATATATATATATATATATATATATATATATATATATATATATATATATATATATATATATATATATATATATATATCATATTTTGTAGTAGTGCATGTATAGCATTTCACTACAATTGTATATCTAATGTAAGAAAAAAATCCGCTATTTCAATTATAAACTATTTCGTTCATTCCAAAATATAAATCATTTTAAGTGTTTTCACGCATATTAATAAAGTTGTTGCATACGATAAATTTTAAGAAGAATGTCAAAAATATTTTTTGACTATCATCAATGAAATTGTTATGAAATAGTAGTTGGATTGTTAATAAATTAGGGGTAAGATAGAAAAAAAATAAATAAATAATTCATCGATAATGTATAATGACTTATATTATAGGGACAAACAATAAATATAGTGATTTATATTTTGGGACGGATGGAGTATTTCACTCCATCAATTCATATCCAACAAAAGAACCGGTTTTTTGTGTGTGTGTGTGGAGTAAATGATGATAAATAAATGGAAGTTATTGGGTGCACCCGCTATACGTAAAGTGAACCTATGTGACAATATTTACACCTTTTATTTATAAATTGAATTTAAATTGTGGTTTAGATTTGTCTACCGGTCATTTCGGAACAAATTAATACACCACACAAAAACTTCCTAGGAATAAAAGTGAGGGACAAGAACATTACTTGTTGATTTTGGTGACGTTTTGCTTGATTTTGAACAGTATAGCTGGTCGGCTGCATCTATTATTGAGGTAGGCCAACTAAAATAATATAAAATAATACATATCTATATTTTATAACATTTTAATTCAAAATATTCTACAGCAGCATTCTTTATCCTTATCCCTATAACATTTTAAATACTATTAAATAATATATGTTCTACCGCACAACTCTATTCATACACATTAAATATTCATTATTTCACTCCAGCAGCATACCTATCATTATTCCTATAATTTTTAATAATTAAATATGTTTAGGGACGTGAATAGTGCATCATCACAAGTAAGGATGCACTATTCATATCCCTAAAAAATAAATAGAGATAGAGACTCTGCTGTGGGAGCTATTTTGGGGTAAACTCTATTTTTCATCTTCATTTTAGGGATATGGCACCATATAGGGCTTATGCTACGAATGCCCTAACAAATTAAAGATGGTGATACTACTATTTAAAATAAATAACCATTTATAATTTTATACCGAATCAAACCTGAATTTATTTGAGCATAAGGCTCATCCTGGATGGTTAATCACTCCAGGTTTTACCTCTACTTCAGATGGGAGGCCAGCGGGTTGAATCCCCTTCCCCATTCCCTCCTTTCGTTTCCGGAATAAAAAAACCTGAATTTATTTCTATTTCAAGAGGTTTAAAACCTTTGTTACCTAGAAATGAAATCGAATGAAATTAGTTGATTCTATTACTACATTTGAATGTGAAATAACATAATGAAACAAATTAAATAAAGGTGACCCATTAAGTGATAAATAATGCAGGGTAGATTAAGGTTGGGTAGGATAATGTGGGGTGTGGTAGCCCTACCCTACAACCCACTTTACGTACACCCTACCACATCAGTTTACCCTACCCGGCCCACCATTCGTTATCAGCGAAACATCTTACCAATCACCACACTGCACCCTACCTCGTTACCTACCCTACCTCACTACCCCGACCTACTCTATCACTCATCTATCAACCCTACCTCAGCCTACCCTACACTACCTTACCTTAACCCACCTTACCTTACCACCATTCCCTACCTTACCTAACCTACGTCACCTCACCCTACCCTATCCAACCATACCCACCACCCTACCATCATACACCTCACCTTACCCTTCATTAACACACCCCACTGCACCCTACATCTCTACCCACACTGCACTACCTTACCCTAACACCCCAACCTGCCTCTTCACTCTCCTACCTAAACTTACCACACTATATCGTATCTCACACCACCCTACCCTACCCACCACGACACCAACCAATCTTACCTTACCCTACCCACCACCTCATCCTACCATATCATATCTCACCTCACTTTACCCCACCCACCATAAATGGCTCAAACTGAATGGGAACCTTTTTTCACTCTCGTTTTAAGCTTATTCAATCTTTTAAGATGTTGGCAAAAAAAATAAGTTTATTTGGGAAACTTAACTCAGAGAATATGAAAGGACTAGAATGAATTCCAAGACACGCAAACTGCGTTATTTTTTAAAAAATGTTTCATCTCACATAAATGACACTAAGGATGACTTTCAAAAATCTCTTTTAGGATAAAATGGAGAGGTCGTTTGATTCAAATGGTGACTCGTTTGACCAAACCAGAGATATTATCAACTAATGATGCATTCGTGAATGAATTTCTTGTTCGCAATCTAAAGCCTTTTATAGGCAATACGTGGCATGTTCCAAAACGATCAAGTGTTCGTGAAACATTACAAGTACAACATTACATATTTCACTGCAACAACATTTATCTCAACAACTCGATTGTAAATTATCATTAAAATATGTAAATTATGAAGAAAAGAATTTCTATTAGTTTACACCGTTTGGTTTTTACATAATAAATATATAATCAACGAACCAAATGTCTCTGTTTTATTTGATTTTCATTATTTTGGACTCAAGAATCAATAGGTCTTACAAAATTGTATTGTGATTATTTGACTTTATGGACTAACATCCGAGAAGAGTTATGTTGCAACAGTGATTAAAGAGTTATACCAAGTAGATGCTGTGATACATCAAACTCACACCTACACCTCCACTATATGAAAGTGGATGAGTTGGATGCATTACATTCATCCACTTAGTATTGCTCTTCAAATCACCGATGCACCATTATAGTGCAGTAATGATTAAAGAATTATACCAAATTAATGGTTGTGATGCATCCAATTCACACATCCACTAACATAATTGCCCCTCTTTTATATTTACAGAAAAGTCAACCTCTCCATTGAACTAGAGACAATCTATAGTTAGAATTAGAAATGCATTTGCTTTCTACATTTACCCTTATACCTTATAGGTATGATGCATGATTTCTTCTTTTTTCACATAATTAGGAATTAGGGCCATTTTAGTATCATGAAGCCTTTTACTATCAATTTATTTTGCTTGGGGAGTGAGGAACCCTTCCATGTGCCTCTGTTGATGATGATGATATATATATATATATAGTTTAGATTTTTCTGTTAATACTTGGTTTACAACCATGCTCAATACTATTCTGTATATAGCATTGGGACCACCATCATTTCCTCTCCAATTCATTCATTTTGATCATCCTTACTAGTTTTTTTTTTTTTTTTTTTGAAGGGACCCTTATTAGTTTGATAAATGTAAAAGGACCCCTAAAAAATACATATATATATATAAGGCCCTACCATTAGGCGGCCCAGACGGCTGTATTAGGCCCACCCAACAGTACCTAACTACTACATCTGTCTCATAAAAAGTGTCCATATTTTGTGATGCACACAGATTAAAAAAAAATTAATATGTTGTATTTTAAATACTTATGAACATATTTATCCCTATTTCATAATAAATGCTTGTTTTAGAATATGAAAATAGTATACAAACATTAAATGTATGATAGGGGTGTGTTTGGAAAAGATGCATTAAATGATGTATTGATTTTCTAAATAGACACTTTTCATGGGACAATTCATTTTCTTAAAAGTGGACACTTTTTATGAGAAGAAGGTAGTACATGTTTTAATTATAAAAAAAAAACCTAATAGGCCTAACCAAATCAGCCTAATGTCTTTATTTATTAAAATAAAATTAATATGCATAATCAAATCCAACATTTTTATGTATTAAAAAAATAAATTTTATAATGATAAAAATATTGAGGTGATTGGGAATGTCTCAGCCCAAAAATAAAACACAAATGACTTTTGCCTCTTATCTTCTTTTAATCTAGGACATCAGCCTACAAACCGCCTAAAACCCTGATTTTCGTAACATGAGTCCGGTAAAAGGATACCCTATGTATGAATAAAACATCACGTCCATATATAGCAAACTACGGAGATACCATCCCTTAATGATTTTTATTAAAAGAAATGTTTTTAAAAAAGGTTGATGTTGTTATTAATTTTAGCAAACTACGGAGATTATTTAAGTGTAATATTCATTATTTTTGTTCGTTTTAACGGAGTTCGTGGACCACAATAATTATGACAGGTATAAGACCACATCTGTAAATTAGCTTCAAATCCAACATAAACAAAATATACGTATATTCAAAAAATCTTATGAACACGATAACTACTAACCATCATTATTTTACATTAAATTACATAACATTCGTTCATTTATTCATTCATTATTTCCGCAAAAGACTCAAGGATACTAAGCATGTTGCACCTCAACATAAAGCCATCATAGGCGCGACTCGGACATCATCTTACTCATTGAGCCCCCCACTGTTAAGTGAGGAAGAGTGGATTTTGAATGTTCGAAACATATTCATGAAGCTAAAAAGTTTCAATAGTGTTAGATATTTTTTTATAAATAAATATTTTGATTAACGTTTGCATACGAGTTGCCGTACGAATTAGTGTTATCACAACGAAACGGGGTTCGAGGGGGCAACGCCAACTCGTGGGGGTTCGGGGGCACTGCCCCCGAAACCTAAACCAATACATGCATCAGTTCATGAATGGATATGCATTTTCGGATTTTCAGATACATGAATTTTCAGATTCATGCATCTACGAATGGATGCAACTCAAAAATCCAAGAATTGCATGCTTTTGTCCGAACTGATATGAACCTACCATTTCGTGTAAGGAGTACCTCCATTCCTTTATGGGGTAACTTCAGTCTATAAAAGGCACAAGCATGCAAACGATTTCAGCCTTAAGTTTGAAAGCATCATCAGACCAAAAACTTGAGTTTCCTCGGGTTTGATTCAAACAAGTTCTTGTTTGAATCAAACACCTTCATTGTATCCTGAGATTTTCGTTTGAATCCTAAGTGACAAATCGTGTGGGACGAAACATCTCTTAAAAGACAATGTTCTTACGTGCCTTGGAGATTCTTCTAGTCTGTCAAATTCTTAAGTTTCTATTTTTTTTTCCAACAAACAGATCAAGCATCTTTGGTGTGTTTTTTTTGTTTAATTAGTTCGACTTCAAGTTACATCGGATCCACTCATCCATCTTACAAGCATACTAATTTGTGGATCTAGCTAGACTCAAGTTTGTCCGATGCAGGGGCGGAGCTAAAGAGGGCTTAGAGGGGGCTCGTGCCCCCCTCGGATTTTCGTAATGACCAAAATACCCTTGACGAGTAGGTATATCCCACAAAACTGCCTTATGTAAGTTTGTCTATTTTATTGCAAGTGTGAAATGTTGTAGAATGGCATAGCACCTTGTCTGTTATCTTGAGGGCATGGGTTCAATTCCTAGCATTCTTAATATTTTTAGTTTTCCAAACATTTCCCTCAGCTGTAAGACATTTTCTTTTCTCGATTTTCATACAAGCTTAGTTTTTTTCCCCTCCAAACTTTTCCCATGGCTTTAATAATTTGTTTTAAATATATATTTTTAAATTATACAATATTCTTACGATTAATTATGTTGAGATCTCTTTAAACTCGAAGTAAAAACAACATTCTTGTTGATGTCAATGTAATTTTTTTTTCCGACACTTAATCGTGCTCCTCCTGGACTGCGATCCTGGCTCCGCCACTGGTCCGATGGAACTAGACTTTCGGTGCATGTATTTTTCGGCTCTTTCAAAGCTATTGCAGTTTATGTAATTTATTTCACGATGCACGTACGTAAGTACGTTGTCTCTTTGATTAATCTTTTTTTTTCTTTCACGGGAAATGGGTGCTATTGCGTCTAATTATGATGTTGCACTGGATTTGTTTTCCCGCTGGAGAAAAAAGAAAAAAAAAAAACAGAGATAGGATGGATGTCAAAAGAAAACAATCATAGTTACGTGTAAGATTATTTGTTCATGTATTTATTTATATATTTATAAGTAATAACTAAGGAAAAAATAAAACTCCTGGACTCTATAAGACAGAGATGCAACCAGGCAAAAAAAAATTTATTGACTAGATTATCTGAATGTAGTAATACAAGACTAATGGATTAATGACAAAAAAAATTTTCTTCAATATATAAGAGGAGTTTGAACGATTGTTCATCATTGTTAAGGCGTTTGATGCCATGCCCCAAAGTCTCAAACATTATGAACTATTTTTCTTAGTGAATATCAATATCTCATTTCTCAACTTTCTTTAATTGAACCATATTAATTCTTTCTTTATTTTGCCGTTAAACATAACACCATGACATGAAATAAACTTTAACTAAAATAAGACGAAAACAATTCCCAGTATCCAGTATAGAAATCGTATAGTATCATCTATTTAATAAAATTAAAACTTCATTTATTTGTACTCCCTCTTTTTTTTTTTATCCTGTCGCAGAGAGAAAAATCACACAGATTAAAAAAATACTTAATATGTCTAAAATATAGTATTGGAAATGTAGTTTTTTTAGGAGGATTGAGGGAAATGTCCATTGTTAATTACAAAATTAATAATAGAACACACAACTTTTTTTAGTTGTAAAAAGGACAAAAAAAAAAATTTGACGGACAAAAATACCCTTATATAAATTCGCGCTGGGTTTGGTACGTGCTCCTTACCTGCTTGGCTTAATCTTCTTTTTTCTTTTTTTTTTTCCTTTCAAACAACCATAACTTTTGATTTATAACTCCGATCATCGACATTTTTCACCAAAATTCATATTTTGCTCTTTAATTTGAGCCCTCATACGATACCCTTCCGACGTAAATTTTGAAAGGCGAAAAAATATTTGCATTAATCGGAACGTTTTTCTTATAAATGACCGTAACTTTTGATTTAGAACACCGATCATCAAAATTGTTTCACCAAAATTCATATTTTTTATCTTCATTTTGAGACCTCATTTGATACCTTTTCGACGTAGTATTTGAAAGCCGAATTTTATCGTAGCGTTTACACTAACACAGTAACACATTTTATTAACTGACGAAATATCACCATTAACATTGCGTAATACAACAATCTATCAAAAAATGCTTCATATCATAATGAAACAATCTATAAAAGCATTATGGAGATGCAACTCCCGAGGAAGCAAGAGAATAAAAGACTAATAATATTGGATATAATCAAAAAGCCTATCAGGAGAACTAAAACATTTTTCAAGTTGTTGAAGACCAAAGCAGTCTGTTTTACCATCTATAGACCTTTATCCTTCAAACCCGCACCACATCAAACTTCATGAAAGATGTATGAAGCAGAAAATGCATTAAATAGCAGCAGCTCGGCCTCATCATAGAGAATCTAGGCTTCTCCATTTTCTTAAAGGCAAAAAAACACCAACTTTGCCTCACCATTTGAATCAACAACCTTCAATCATCTAGGCCAAAACTACATCACAACAAATAGCGGAATGCAAGGAAAGATTAAAACCAAATAAAGACACCATATGCCTGCAATAACACATTTTACGAAGAATACATAGCGATATTAACAGTAACACAGTAACACCTTATCGTCACAGTAACACAGCCAATTCTGTTTTCCTCTTCAACTTCACAAAATTCTTTTCAATGCTAATAACCACAGAAAACAAATATACATTGCATTTCTTATCCATTAATGACTGAAATATCATCATTAGTATGCTTCCCAATGTAATGGAGGGGGTTTGAAGCACACTACAACCAATTCTTTTTTGAAAAAAAAACATTGCAACATTGCATCTTTTTGTATATTTGAACAAAGTAGAAGAAGGCAACAACATGAAGTATATAAAAGTATTTGAAGTTTTTCAACCTGAAACACTTGGTTTTCTGCTCCAAAATCTGATTTTTAGCCTTATTCTTGGCGTATATATGGCTGAAAATCTCACAACCCATAGTGATATTAACAGTAACACAGTAACACCCCCCAAAACTAGTGTATTAGAAAGCTAAATGATGTGAACCAAGTGAACGACACAATCAATCTTCTTTAAAACATCATAGATGCATCTTTAACCAACCCTTAAACTGTGGCATCACCAATATTATCAACCACAACAGACTTACCATTATTTATGTTCTCAACAGAACTATTAGTTTCTGCTCCATGGTTATTAAAAGAGTTGACAATGGTAGCTTCAATATCTACCATGACAGTTTCAATACCTGCCTTGGGATTTCTCTCAACCCCAGTTGCCAGAGAAACAGTCCCAAACTCTACGCGAATTATCAGACTCAATATGCAGATTTCCAGAATTTTTAGAACTTGAAATGCTAGGAACAGTAGCATTAGCAGAAGTAGATACCTTCGAATTAGTCGAATTTGCAACCATGGCAGGGATGTTTGAACAACAGAGTACCGATACCAAAAGAAATATAGGTCCAAAATACAACTAAATATCTTGCAATTTGCAGCAACAGCAAAATAAGAAAATAAATCATTGAGATAAAAAACGATCTCAATGTGTTTGGTCTTTCATGATCTGCACACACACACACACACACACACATCTCACAAAACTAAGAGCAAGAATGATGATTCATTGCCCTTTTTGTGATCATGATGCATGTGAAGAAAATTCAAAACTGCAGACTTTCATGTAATGAATCCAAACTATGAGATTGACGGACAATACTACTATATAGGCCTTGCTTGTTTCTCTTACAGAACAAGCAATTAATTGCACAACAAAGCTTCAAACATTTTTGGTGGAAACTAAGAAAGAGTAGAAATAAAAGAGAGAAAAATTAATTAGCCTGAGTAGCAGGAAGTCCCTTTTCAAAGAAATCAGCATCTTTACCAGCAGGAAGATGCGTACAGAAACCAACATCAACCATGCAGCTCTTAATCTCATCCCAATCAATGTCGCCGGTGGAGCTATGCCGGCTTTTTGGATGAGTTTGATTTAATGAACAGAGTATTGTAGAACGGGATATTAGGGATTAAAAAAAAGGATAAAATAGTCCGAAGAAAAATGTTTTGTCTTTAAATCAACAAAAAAGTACAAACTGGATTAAAGTTTATATACAGGGTGGAAAGTGGATTAAAACCTAATATTCTCTTTTTTGATTGGAGATGTAAATACTTTGTTGGTAAATGAGTTTTTAGTATTGGAAATGTATTTTTTTATTGGAGATGTAAATACTTTGTTGGTAAAGAAGGAAAAATATAATAAATGATATATTGTAAATGTAAAATGACAGATAAATAAAGACAGATCAAATTCTGAAATATGACAGATAAAAAAACGGATGAAGAATTAAATATGATTGAAATTTGTTAGGTGGATATTAATATTGTTGGTATATATAACTCTGTTAAGTCCCCACTTCAAACAGCATCGCAATATTATGCAACATATATCCCAACAAGCATGACCAAATCCACACAGCACATGGTGTACAGCTATGTTTCAGCTGTTTTTCGGCTCCTCACTCTAATGTTTTCTCATTTTTTATGGACCCCTTCCCCTTTTATTTTTTATTTTTTTCAGTCTTCAAATCCATACCAAAGATTATCTCTGCATTTTTTTAATTTTATTTTTGTCAATACAAACAGCTGCGTATATAAATTTGGATTAAATTCACATGGAAATGTTTAGCTTGGCAAAATTTAAGTAATAAACAGTACAATGCCCGACAAGTGATGATGTACTACATGACAATTTGCATGGGCATCTTATGTAATTACGTTGAATCGCTTTGGCATGAAATTTGATTTCGTTGTAAAAAAAAAATAATTAACAGCAAAATAAAAAAATGACTTAATTGTCTACATTCAACATGGTGTTCAGTGGCAGACCTACATACAACAAATGATGAAAACTGCTCCCTTCAATTTGAATTTTTTTTTTTACTAATATATGTAGTATGCATATTGTTTGACCTCTTAAATTTTTTAGCCTTCTTATCCAGTATCCTGCGTCCGTCAACAATGACGTTAATAAAGTGCATATATATATATATCAAATAAAAGCCAACAACACAACTGAATTTCACATTTACACACACTCCTACTAGCCAATGTACACCAAGTGATAAAAATACGTTTTATCATTCTTTTATTTTATGAATTATGTACTTTTGCCTTTCAATGTTAAACTTTTGCACTTTTACATTTAATCTCTACGTTTTTCTTTTTTAACGTTTTAGTTAAGTACATTGTGTTACATGTTCAATAATATGCCTTCAATGAATGATAAACTTTTTAACCAATAAAATTTGATACACGGTTATGTAAGGGTCGAATACGCTAATGGTCGGTTTAGAATGTTATAACACGATTGAATATAATGTAATCAATGAAATATGGTAAAATGTATAGAACTTAATTATGACCAATAACACCACCCCATCCCACCCAACCCATATCTCACCCCTACTTCACTCCTACCGTTTTACCATATCTTCATCCTACACTACCTTCACACTACCCACCCTCATCATACCTTTAGTGTCAACCCACCTATAACCTATCCCCCCCCACCCCGCCCTCGACCCCTCACCTTACACATATGTATCCTATCCACCTCACCCCAACTTCTACCTTAACCAATCTTCACCCCACCATACCCTCACCCATCCCATTTCAATCCTTCCTTACACCCACATCACCCAACCCCTGCACCACCTACCTAATCCCATTACACCCACCATGGACCTTACTCAACATTTTCTTATCCATGTACTTAATCTTACCTCACCCTAACCCCTAACCCTCACCCCACCTATTCTACATGGGGTGGGTTGAGCATGCTATTGAGGTGGTAGGACAGGTGGGATCGGATGAGTGTGTTAGATGTTTCTAGACTAATTACATTCATTTCATTTATTTTCAATTGTAATGAAAATTAGCTTTGTATCATTAGGTCCATTCTTTTTTTTTTATTTTTTTTTAAACACGAAACCTTTTTATTAAGAGTTAAAAGAAGGTTCGTACATGCCGTATCCTGACCCTCCCCTTATACCAAAAGACGTTGACGAAACATGGTCCTGCCTCCTTAAAACCTATGGATGTCAAACCCAGGTGTGGGAAAATCCATGTCATAGGAAAGAAAGATCTGACACCAATGTTCCCAAAAGTTAAAAACTCCCCCGTAAAAATTAAGATTACAATAGGATGTGTGGAATAAAAAACTAAAACCGCAGCTTGAGAGTCCTTGGAGTCGTAAATGGTTGAAACGGCCTTCGAACAGTTTGCGGGTTGCCCGACTTGAGACACGGTCACATGCAAGAAGAAGTAGTAAGTATAACCACCGAGAGTACATATATAAAGAGAAGTTATAAAGGAGCATGACACCTGTATTGCACCCTTCAAAATGTTGAAATTGAAGGGTGCGTCCAGAGATCCTCGCCAAGATTTAAACCACATTCAAAAGCGGTTGAAATCTTTGAAGCATGCCAAGGCCTATCACAGAGTATGATCGCGACAACCTCCTTGCCGAAAAGAGAATTTAAACCACATTTTGCACCCATCAAAAGATTGATGGGTGCATCCAAAATGATTATCTTGAGTTTGCGAGTCGTCGTATGAATGGGATTTCAGGTTGATCACCATGTAGGATGAGACGAAGAGGCCATCGTTTGTGGTGTAGGAGACCATGATTCACAGAGGCACGCAAGTGGCAAAGAATCGTATGATGGCTTCTCGGAAAATGTGAGTGATTTTCGTGCGGTGAGCAACTGTGGATCGAATATCATCGCCGAAAAACGAATCTTCGACTAGGACGGGATGTAAAGAGATTAAGCGCGATATGACCGGAGAGATCATGCAGTACTTCGTCATAAGGTTTCATCGTCCGTAAATAAGAAAGCATGTTTCGATAATAATACCACCGCCGAGGGACCGGTTACCTAACGAAGAGCCATCTGTGTTCATCTCTTAATAAAGGTAGGGGGGGTTTGAGCCACTTAACCAGGGTATAGTGAGCAACCATCCGAGGGAAAATGAGCTAATATAACGATTTTGAAGCGGACATTAAGTCATCGTCCAAGAAGAGCATACGATAGGTTGCGCGTGATATTGAAAATAGCATTGAACATTAGGGTTGTCAAAGAGAAACATATTTATGCATTTCAAATTTCCCAAAGAACCAAAGAGGGACCAATTGACAAGCAACTTTAATTGCGCCATGACGTTCAGGGTTCCACCAAGCTCGGATGTAAGACAAGAAGTTGGCCGCTAAAGGATGATACCGAGCTGCGTGAAAGTGATTCCATATATCCCGAGTGAAGCCACAACTGTAAAACGAGTGGTCTCTGGTATCTTCAGCAGGGCAGAAGGGGCATTTGAAGGGGCCATGATGTCCAAACATACGCAACATTTTCGGAAGAGGGAGAAGGTTATTGAGAAACCGCCATATAAATATCGAAATTTTAATAGAATGCTGGTTTCGGACCTCCTTTTAATTCGTTGATAGTATGTTTCCGATTCACGAATAAGGTTGTAGCGAGAGCGGTGAAGTCTCCCTGTCGACGTAGGGACCATATCCAATTCCATTTAGAAGATTGAATTGGCCAAATGGAGATTCACCAAGTCCTCCACCTTTTGCATGATTTTCCAAGGACTTTACCCCAAATACCAATTTCACTCTCTGGATTTTCCACCAAAGCTTGCACGCAAATGCTAATTGAATGTGTTTGATGTTGCGAACACCCAAACCATTTTCTCTGCGGTGGACCACAAACATTCTCCCAGGATCTCCAACCAACATGTTGACTATTGCCCCATAAAAATTCCCAAAAATGCGGTGGAGGTGTGACAAGACCGACCGGACACGCAACGCAAAGAATAGTGTGTATAGGGGACGGAGGATAACACGTGCTTGATAAGAATGAGACGACCTCCTATCGTGAGTAATTAGCCTTGCCAACCTTCGAGTCTCTTTTGGACTTTATCAATAAGGTAATCAAAATAGGCCCGTTTAGGACAACCAACATATATGGGGCACCCTGATAAGTGAAAGAGATGCCACAAAGAAAGGGCTCTTAGAGATGACAAAGAAACTCTTAGAGAGGTTAACTTTTTGGCCCGAAGCATGCTCATATTTCTGGATGAAGGCCATAATTTTCTGAATATTCTGTTTGAGGGCGCGACAAAAGATGAGCAGGTCATCCGCATAGAGGCAGTGCGTAACCTGAGGGAAATTGCGTGGGAGGGAGTCAGGCTGCATATCTGGTTCACAGAAAAGAGCCTTGAGTCCGCGGGTGAAAGCTTCTGTAACCAATATGAACAAATATGGAGAGAGAGGGTCTCCCTGTTTGATGCCACGTGAAGACTGAAAGAAGCCAGTAGGGGAGCCATTAAGCAATATAGAAGACCAGCAGCCACGGAGATGATTCATGATGAAGGTGACAAAAGCCGGGCTGAACCCAAAAGAACTTAGAAGGCGCGACAAGAAAGGCCAGGAGACTTTGTCAAAAGCTTTAACAATGTCAAGCTTGAAAGCCATATTATGCCCACGAACCTTTTTATGCAAGTATTGGATAATTTCCTGCACAAATAAAATGTTGTCCGAAATATCCTTCCCTTTAACAAAAGCAGATTGTTCATCCGAGATAAGCTTAGCGAAAGAAAGGTCGAAGCACAATGGGTTAAAATTTTTGAGAAAATTTTGTTTACAACCGAAGAGAGAGAGATAGGCCGAAAATCACCAAAATCCATGGGGGACGTCCTTTTTAGAAGCGAGTAATAAAGTGGCGCCACACAGAGGCGAGGCAAGGGGCGACCAGAGAAGAAATCGTGAACCGCATTCTGAACATCAAACTGGACCACATCCCAAAAATGTTGGAAAAAGACACTAGAAAATCCATCTGGACCGGGGGCACGGTTGGATCAAGTTCAAAAACAGCCCGCTTTGTTTCTTCTATAGTGACTTCCGCAGCTAGACTCATGTTGTCATTTTCTGTGAGAACCGCGGGGATATAAGATAGGAGGTCCATCATAGCTGAATCATCTTGTGGCTCACCTTGTGAGAGAAGGGAGCTAAAGAAACGGGTAGCTTCTTGTTTAATGTCACCAATATCCGTAAGCCAGTCCCCAGCCTCATTTCTAATGCGTTGAATATGTCCTCTAGCACCATGAGCTTTAACAGTAGCGTGAAAAAATTTAGTGTTTCGATCACCATCACTAAACCACTTGTACTGAGACTTTTGCTTCCAAAAGTCTTCCTCCTCAAGCATGGTTTTAATATATAAGGCATTGGCCTGAGACAAAGCTACCCGGTTGTCCACAGTAGGAGAGCTTTCGAACTCCAGCTCCTTGATAGCCAAGCCTTGTTCAGCTAATTTTACATTAAGGTGGACGTCCCCAAAAGTTTCTTTATTCCAAGTTTTTAAAGCTGCTTTCAGCCGTTTCAATTGAAAAGTTATTACTACCTCCGTCCCAAAATATAAAGATATGATCATATACTACAACAAATGAATATGCCCTATCATTATTCTCAACAACACTTTCAACGGCAATAAGGATATATCAAATCGTGTTTTCACTAAAATGTCATAACTTTCATAAGTTAAATATTCGGAGTTGTATACAGAGAAGCGAGATTAAAATCCTCGTGCACATAGACTAGTCATACATAAAGATCTTTGCACTAAGAAAAATCACGAAGAAATCTCTTTGAGACATTTTTTCTTTGTGCAAATAAAATTTTTGTGACTTTTCTCTTTGCATATGAATTTATCTGTGTGTCTTGTGTAAACTTATTTCCGTCATTTATCTCCATGAATAACTTCTATTTAAGTATTACGTTCAAAAAAAAAAAAAAAAAAAAAAAAAACCTTCTATTTATGTATTGAGTTTCTACCTATGAAGTATCGACACTTCAATTAGGTCGCCGTCTTATTTGTGTCCGACACATTTTTCACCGACACGCTTTACACGCTTTCGACACGCCATGACTGCGTGTCGGAAGCGTGTCATTCCGATTAAAATAATGTTAAATTCAAATTTTGAATTCCGACATCGCCACGGAGACCGACACCGACACCACACACGGCGACACACACGGCGACACGTTGACGACAATGACATCGCGTTGAGGACACACACGAAGACACGACACGCGACACGCGAGGACACGGCGACACGGCGGAGACACGTTGGAGACACGTAAGGGCACGGCGGGACACACGTAAGGACACGCAAAGAATGCAATCCGTCCGCGAATTGGCACCAACCTACGTCTATGTTTTTTTTAAATATATAAATATATATATTAAAACGTGTCGACGGCGTATCGTCGCGCATGAAATTCTGAAAGTAATCGTATCGCTGCTTTCGATTAATAGTGTTGTCTTGCGCTTCCCGTAATGCATGTTCGTGATTCATAGGTTTCTACGTCGGATGGAAACGTTTCAATAGCTTTTTCAACATCATATTTAATTTAATCCGAACATTATATAAATATATTAAAGTGAAAAGAACAAGTGATGAATAGGAACAAAAGATATCAAATCTGAAGTGTCCTTTTTTTTAATTTTATACATTTGCAATAGCTGGTGGGAGAAGCGGTCCTCCCTCCTCCTATTAATTTTTGTAATAATGTTCTTGACCACCATTATACAGCCAGCCAATACTCCTCTCCTCCAAATACTTCATCTGCCACAAAATCAACACAGCAACCAAAAAAACAAACTACTATACCAATTATCCAGGTTGGAGCCGACATTCATTCATCCCCCCCCCCCCCCCTTCACCCCCAAGCCCACCCCACTTCTTCGATCAATTTATATAATTATATATCACTCCTCCTCTTGCTTTCATTCATCTACCCACCCAAATCGTGTACTCCATCAGCATTTCCCCCTTCTTAATTTCTTCTCAATTCTTGTAAACTTTCCGAAATAAACATCCCTTAATTTTGCTTTTTCATTTCATGTAAATTGTAAAAGAAAGAAAAAAAATGGATCCATGTCCGTTTGTTCGACTGATAATCGAATCTTTAGCTTTAAAGCTCCCTTCTTCTTCCTCTCAACGCGCCAGTTCCGGCGTTTACCCTTCCGCGACTCCATGCTATGCTAAGCTCAAGCTCAAGAACTTCCCTTCCCAAAACGCCATCGTTCCACTTTCCGCCGCTGACACGTCATTACCGGAGTCCTCCAGCTCATCTGCTGGCTTCCACCTTGACCCCACTGTTCTCCGTCGTCTCTCTGCCAAGCCGGTTATCGTTCTTAAAATTTCTGTCTATATGGGCCGAATGGGCCGGGCTTGCGGTGTACCCTCCGGTGGAAAGAAATTGGGCTCCGTGAAATTGAATGTCGATGTCAGTGGGGCCCAGTCCAAGTCGACCGTATATCAAAATGGGTGGTTGAAGCTTGGTGGTGATCATCAGAGCGGGAGTAGTAGTAATAATGGAGGTGGTGCTGCTGCTGTTGTTGGGTGTGGATTTCCGGCGAAGTTGCATGTGGTTGTTCGGTCGGAACCCGACCCGAGGTTCGTGTTCCAGTTCGGAGGTGAACCTGAATGTAGTCCGGTGGTGTTTCAGATCCAAGACCAAGAGAGGAACATACGGCAGCCGGTTTTCAGTTGCAAGTTCAGCGCTGACCGGAACAACAGGTCACGGTGAGTTGTTTGTATGCTAGCTGTTTTTTTGTTTTGTTTTTTCGTCAACTTTTTGTTATATAATAAAATTTATAAATAATGTTTCGAGCATAAAATTCAGTCACTGGAATATTTTTGTCATACAGAATTTAAAATTCGTTATCACTTATTACAAAGTACAAACTAACACTATGCCATATGAGCAACACAAATTTTATCCTGGACTAACTATCACAACAATAGTGATAGTTATAAAATCAGTTTTTTTTTTAGTCTTAAATGTTTAGATTGAACTGATCTGATTAATTTAAAGTTGTTTTTATAATGTTCCGTTGCTTGTGATACGGTGTGAAGTGTGAAGTGTGAAGTCCGGATGATTTTGACGTAGACACTACTTATTAGACTGTATACACATAATAATGATCATCCGACAGTGCAGTCCAATAAGTCTTGACTTTTCACACCAAATTTTCCCTGTGGAGTCCATATTATTATTCTTTTTAGCATGCTACAAATTCATTAAGGCCTAGGTTATGATGGAGATGGTGTTGATGGCTAATTATTAACAAGTAGTACTAGATAATCATTATCAATTATAAAATGCATTATCATGTAATTCTAAGCATTTGCTGTGATATCCCACGTTGGATGTAGGAGAAACACATGATCACCTTATAAGTGTGAGACATTTGGGTTAGTCATTTTAGACCAAACAAGGACGACGGTTTAAGTAGTTGACCGGATCATTTATGCCTTATTTAACGCTACCAGACCCGGGGTCTGGAGGCGTTACAGTTGGTATCAAAGCCGACAACCAGACGGAACTAAGTGCCGGGCACCTCTAGAGTCTTCTGGTACTGACGAGTCTGAGACAAATTCTGACGAGGTCCCTAAGTTGCCTATAGGGGAAGAAAGAATGTCATATCCCGTATTGGAACTGGGAGAAACACATGAGCACCTTATAAGTATAAGGTATAAATGTCTTATCAACTCGGTTAGCCTTTTTAGACCAAACGAGGACCGACGGTCTATGCATTTGATCGGATCATTTATGACTCACTTAACGCTACCAGACCCAGGGTCTAAGTGCGGTATATTTTCATTTAGATCAAATTTCATTAATCAGCATGAAAAGCATTTACCAGATCTTTAGGATTCATTTGTAACTCCTCAAAGCTGCTATAGCTGTAGAGTCAGCTAAAATAACCCGAATTTGAAGGATAAAAGTATATTCATATAATATAGAAAAGCTCATAGTAATAAAGTTTATCTTTTTATGTTTTGACTTTATTAATTAACATGTAATAGCACATGATGGCTTCTACAAAGTCCAAACAATATATATATATATATATATATATATATATATATATGATTTTTTTCCATTTCTAAAAAAAACGGTTAAACCCTAACCGTGAGGGCCCCCTCGCCTCCGATCTCACAGAAATGCGAGGAGAGGTTAATCATGAGACCTAGTAGCTCAGGGATGAGGCTTTGCATTAGATATATCTTACCGAAAGAGGCCGGCCTTTTACGGGACTCGAACCCCCACCCTCCGGCTTTAGATATAGCAAGACACTACACCACCTCATCCGCTCACCACTAGGTCATATCCAAGAGATTTTTTTTCGTTTCTAATTTATATGCAACATGGCGGATAGCTAATAGAATAATGAAACTCTGTCATAAAAATGTGTTAAATGTCAATGTGATAAAAAAAAATGTAAATGTTATAAATTACAAAAAAAAAAAAATAGAAAGGACAAATAATCATTCACTATTCTTGATACTCACGTTGATATTCTTGCCAGGTTAGTAAACTCATCCACCAACTTTGTTAATTGCAATCCCATTATTAGCAGAATTTTTTTTTTTTTTTTTTTTTTTTTTTTTTTGAGTGGAGCAGAAATTTTTTTTTTTTGAGCACATTATTAGCAGAATTTGAATCTTGCTTTCGTATATTATTAAATACATAATATTAATTAAAGTTTTGCTTTTGGTCAAAGGGACAAGATTATGTTTTGTTTGGAAAACTTCTGCCAACTCTGTGTATCATTGAAGTATTTAGTTACAAGATTATGCTTTGTGGAAAACACTACTATTATCAATAATTGTGCTTCACCTTTTTTATGTTTAGAATAAAATCATCTGTGCACAAGTCTTTAGTTACAAGATTATGCTTTGTGGAAAACATAATGATCAATTATTGTTTTCTCTAAAATAAAATTCTTTTGTACTGCATTGAAGTTCTTTTGCCAGATTAATTCTATTATATGCAAGTTTATTCTATTATTACAGATTCTATTATTTGTAATAATGGTTGCCATCCATTGATATGAAAGGTTAGAAATGATTATATCATATTCATTTGATTGTTGTCAACTTGGTACAAGTACCCTAATATTTTTTTCTAAGATGAATAGGCTTTTTTTTTTTTTACAATTATTATTTTTTTATTATTTTATTATTTATTTAGGAAAATGATATGGTAAGGACAATGAAGCTACATTAACCAGCATTTTTAATGCTAGTTCATAACAAAATTTGTATTGTGGAACTCCGTAACATTTTTTTTTAATAAAATCATTAGACCTGTTGATTGATAAAAGTTCAATAGCATTCGATGGTTTAAAAGTGAGTTCTGTTATCGGTGTAGACATAATTATTACGGTTGTAACACCACTCTTGTTTATATTATGATGATGATTAATAAAAATGTTAATTTCACAACAAAATATACTTTTACATTATTTGATAATGAAAATATCTATATCATTGAATAGGTTTTAAAACATGATTGATATTGATAATGTAATATAGTGTAGTCATTTTTGTGCCGTTTCCTTTTTTGAGGGAAACCAACTTTTTTATTAATTCAAGTCCGCCAAAGAAGCGGAAATTACATCATAGGGGGGAGAAGCACCCCAAAGAGTAGCACCCACAGCCGCGACTCCATGCCTAGCAAGGAGGTGCGCCGGGATGTTGTCAGAACGTTTAACAAAACCAAAATGACAGGAAGCAAACGAAGCCGCAGCTGAAAGACAATCTCGGGCAAGGCACCCAAAAACAGACAAATCCTCGGTCGGACGCGATAAGGCCTGGATACATTGCAGACAGTTACTCTCGAAGATCATAGCAGGGTGGCCTAGCCGCCCTGCCTCTGTTAAGGCAGAGTAGATGGCACGCATCTCCACTAAGTCTGGTGACTCGCCTGGATCGATGTGGAAGGAAAAGGCCGCAAGAATAGAACCCATAGAATCCCGGAAGATCAGTCCAATGCCCGAGCCAGTACTTGTCACAGATGCGTCTGAATTGCATTTCTAGGTACCTGCAGGCGGAGGACTCCAGACAACAGGGTGGCCTAGGCCCCCATCCTCGGTCTGAAAACCTTCCAAAGCATGGATATATTCTGCTGACACAGCACTAGAAGTCGAGACTACCCGGGAAGCATAAATCGGCGTACCCTCAAACACCGCACTGCAGCGCGCCTTCCAAAGATGCCACAAAGTCAGGCAAACCTCAGACATTTCCGCCTCTGATAGCCGCTCCATCAGAGCCCCCAAGAATTCCTTAAATTCAGACATCGGGAATACAATCGGATACCCAAACGACGACACTCTCCAAATAGCCCTCGCATAATCGCAGTCA
Organism: Gentiana macrophylla; assembly: GCA_026214975.1. Taxonomy (NCBI): domain Eukaryota; kingdom Viridiplantae; phylum Streptophyta; class Magnoliopsida; order Gentianales; family Gentianaceae; genus Gentiana; species Gentiana macrophylla. The sequence goes on along the minus strand of CM047805.1, from coordinate 180,792,569 downwards.
AATAGAACATGGGACAGGGACTCCCGTTCCTGACCACAAGCCAAACAAATGCCATCTCCAAGCTGACGCTTGAGCAAATTCTCACCAATCGGCAAACAGCCCTGCAAACATCTCCAAAGGAAATGCTGCACACGCGGTGGAACAGAGACCCGCCAGACATCACGCCACACCTTGTCAGGCCCAACCGCAGAAGAACCACCGGCCCCCGAATACAGCCCGCCTCGCAATCTCATAGCTAGGAAATAACCCGACCAAACCGTATAGCTCCCTTTCCGATCATAATGCCAAATACGCCTATCCGGATGAGAAGGACCTGCAATAGGTGTCTGAAGTATCGCGTCAGACTCCCAAGAATGGAAAGCTTGTTCGATCAGAGGGAGGTTCCACTGCCGACCCTCGGCCATCAATAGCTCGTGGACGTGCATGCCTGTCGGCAGCAAATGGGAGGTATGCGAGATAAGGAAAGATGGAGGCTGAGAAACCCATGCATAATGAAAAACAAACACAGAGCGACCATCCTCAAATTCAATACGCCACCGCAGACCTGAAAGCAACAAGTCTCGCCCCTCAAACAAACTCCGCCAGAGAAAAGATGGGCGACGCCCTAGACCTGCCGCAATGACCGACATACCCGAGTGATACTTAGCGTTCAGGACCCGTCTAACCAGGGCTGCAGGATGTTGCAACAATCTCCAGGCCTGCTTTGCCAGTAAAGCCAGATTGAAGGCCTCCAGATCCCGGAATCCCAGGGCGCCCAACCTCTTAGGCTTTTGTGCCGTTTCCTGTGGAATCTATCCCGTACATTTACGTAAAAAAAAGTCTAAAAATTTAGAAGAAGAAAAAAAAAGTCATCACCGTTTGATCAGTTTTATTTTGGCATATATTCTGTGTATTAATATTTTCGATTTTTCAAATGATCAGATCTCTTCCAACAGACTTCACCATAAGCAACAAAAAATGGATGAGAACCTTATCAGGAGACAGCAGGAAGAAAACAGGCAGAGAACGCAAAGGCTGGATGATCATAATCTACGATCTATCTGGCTCTTCAGTTGCAGCAGCCTCCATGATCACGCCGTTTGTCCCCTCGCCGGGATCTGACCGCGTCTCTAGATCCAACTCCGGCGCATGGCTCATTTTACGGCCCAATAATGGTGCCGCCAGCAGCTCATCAATCAGTAGCTGGAAGCCATGGGGTCGTCTTGAAGCTTGGCGTGAGCGTGGCACTGAAGATGGGTTAGGATACAAGTTTGAACTCGTTGGTGACTCCTCCGGCGCCGGCTTAACCAGTGGAGGATTGACAATAGCTGAAGGTAACTGTTTATTTTATTTTACCCAATATATATATATATAGTAGCAATTCTTTGGCATTGCTGAGTTATGTGTGGTCTTGGTAATAATATATAATAGGTACAATAAGCGTGAAAAAAGGAGGAGAATTTTGCATAGACAACACAATGGAAGATTCAGCATTAAGAAAGATATCGCCATTTAGAGGATTCGTGATGGGTTCGAGCGTTGAAGGTGAAGGTAAAGTAAGCAAACCAACGGTTCAAGTTGGTGTTCGACACGTAACGTGTATGGCTGATGCTGCCTTGTTTGTAGCCCTTTCTGCTGCACTTGATCTAAGCATGGATGCTTGCCGTCTTTTTTCACATAAGCTCCGCAAAGAATTTTTGCCTGCAGATGAACTAACTTATGACCGATCCCTTTAATTAGCCAAATGATTATATCTTATGATGATTAATTGTTTTTTTTTTTTTTTTTTTAGTTTTTTAATTTGTTGATGCACTGATGACCATTGGTTAAGTTTAGATCGGTGGGTTTGAGCATGAAGCTTTTATTATAAATCATTTTTTGATTTGTTGAGGAGGTTGACAATGGATGATGCTCTTTCGAGTTTACCTACATAAGGATATTCTTGAAGGGTGGTGGTGAGGATTTTGTTTGCAAAATCTGGGTGATCATTTTAGTTCTGCAGATTCATGTGATACATAAAAGAGTGCAAGTCTCCCTTTTTTTCTTTTTTCTTTTTTATAATTGTTTTTTTATACATATATATGAACTATGGTTGATATATACAGTCACACCTTATTTTGAATGTTTCAAATCATGCTCTAAGTGCCAACATGACATCGGCCCAGCGTTAAATGTTGCGGTCATTAACCCGAAAGTATCGGGTTCGAGTCCTAGAAAAACAAAAGTGTGCGTGTGTGAATGTGTGATTCTTTCGTATCCATAAAAGAAAAAATTAAGCTGGTGGCTTGATTTTACGGAATAAATCTCATTCGTTGCGTAGTGTCAAATGACCTTGTCAGCCCTTGCAATGGGATTGACAATATTTTTCATAGCTTAATACGAATTAAAAGCCTCACCAATGACATATTCTTCCACTTACGAGTATAAGGATCAATAAGACTACTTACCCTGCGTCTATGGTGGGCTTTCAACAACGACGGGAATCACGATTTTGATTTGACAATGAAATTTAATGAATGTATATGTCGAGTTAAATCGGTAGGTTGGATTAAGAATATTTTATGGATCAAACTGGACCATCTTGATATTTTAGAGTAATATTTTTTTGTCCGAATATGTTTAGCCCCATCAAAACTATAGATGACTCCGTCCTTACTTTCAAGAGTATTTGCGCGAAGAGGGTTCCAACGATCCTCCAAAATATCTCCGTCATGATTTCTAAGTTCAACTACATGAATTTAACCCAAGTAATATTCTGCAGTAATGCACTAAACTACATGATATCTACTCACTAACACTGTAAAACCCCGAACATTTATTAAGGGTATTTTCGTCACTTCAAGAAACCCTTTTTTCTAGTTTTTTTATTTTTCAGCAATTTCCTATTTAAAATAAAGGTTTAAAAAGAAAGAAAAATAATAATTACTGATTTCCTAAAATCCTTTATTTGAAGGGGAAATTGAAATAAAAGAAAAAGAAATACATGTAGGGTATCTATATCAGGGACGGACTCAGCTTTAAAGAGGGGGTGTATGGCCCTTACTGAGATCCGAAAATCGACGTGTTTTTATAGATAAATAATGTAAAAACACTATTGATGCCCCCACTCGCCTTTCGAATTTGTTCCCGTGCCCCCACTGAGATTTTTCTGGGTCCGTCACTGATTCTATATATATATCTATATATATTTGAAAGGGTAATTTAACCCAGTTATCCGGAATTTTGATCCAAACCCTGTTTTTGACCCGTATTATACCTGAGAAAAACACTTTTATGATCCTCGATGCCGTTCTTATTCCAGAAAATGTGCAAAATCTTAACAACTTCATGATTTTTCTCCTTAAACGGGTAAGTTTTTTTTTATAATGTTGATAGGTTAAAAGCTTCAGTCTTTGGTAAAGCAATGATACACAGGCTCATGTATTTACTAGAGAAATCTTGGTGTGAAACCACAATTTAATCAGGTTCCTGAGTATGGCATCAGGGTTGATTTCCTGCAACGGTTGCCCGACATCCAGTGGTCTGAAAGTAAGCTACTGAACACAAAGTGCAATGTTGATTGTCGGTTTTCGAAAGGATGTTAAGCGTTTCTTTGTTTTGAATGTTGTGTATATATCAGATTTGCATAACCATATGTTCATTTCACAGATTCAACTCGAGCTTTTTGATCCCTCAAGTTCGTTGATTCCATGTTCTCATCATCCGTTACGTTCCATCGGTATTCAATCTGCTGATGCAGGCTTTTTGACCGTGCTGCTGTTGATGTTTGTCAGCATCTCATGTTCTTCATATTCTACTAAATCAAGATGATCCGTCAGAATTCTGAATACTATCACCTTGGATTTACAGTTTATTTTCTTAATTTCTATACAACATTTGTTCTTTTTTTTTTTGCAGGGATTCTACTATTATTTGGGATTTGGCTCCTCTTAACTGGGGTAATGCTCATAACTTCAAAAATAATTTCCAGGCATGGTGCAAATTTTTTGTTAATATGCTTAATGCGATTTCTGGTCCTGAAAGAATTGCATTGACAATTAACATCCTTAATTAGGCAAATCTGGAAAAATAGAAATCGGGTCAATTTCAATTTGAATGTGCTTAATTGTGTTGGTGTTATCAATTCTACTATAACTAAGTTTAATGAGTATTACGTACGTGGCTAATTAAGTTCAAAGTAGCTTTCATAAGAAGCAGATGATTAGAAATGTTGTCCTTGAACCCCATGTAGTCCCTATCTTGATTTGGGTGGATGCCTCTTGGATCAACTCTTCGCTTCCAGCAGGTCTAGGAGCTGTCATCAGGAAGGAGAATAGATACATGAGGAAGCAGGTTCCATCTTTGAGGACTACAGGAAACATATAAGAGCCTCTACCCTATTAGTGTGGTTTTGTCATTCCTTTTAGATATTTACAAATGGTGGAGACACGGAAAATAAAATGTGCGCAAAATCTTCTCAAGATCGAAGCGTGGGAAGGGCTTCAAATGTTTTGTTTTCATTTGAAGATAATTTATATGGAATTTTTATATTTACAATCATTTTAGAGTACATGATAATTCTCTTGATGGCTGTCTTTCAACCATTTATATTATTTTCCCATATCTTATTTACAGGTCGGAGTTTGGTCGGAACCACTACAATGTAGTGTTGGATGTGGGGAATGGAAGATGCAGAAGTCATGATCAAATGGTGGAGATACGGAAGATAAAACGTGCCCAAAATCTTCTCAAGAAGCGTGGGAAGGGCTTCAAAGGTGAATTTTTAGCATACGATGACGATTTTGATGGATGATAACACTTAGGGTTCCCATTCCCATTTAATTGTGTATTGTTATATGGAATTTTTTATGTTTGATTTTCATATTGGGGTTGGCGGTTCATCATAGATGGAGAACATGTTTTGAACACCGTCAACTTTGGGTTGGAAGCAAAAAAAAATTGGGAAGCAACTTTGGATCGAAAGAACAACATTTTCAGAGTGAGATATTCAGACTTTCACAGCTTTTGTGTGTTCCTTTTCGCATTTGTTCTTAGCATGGGATGTTGCATTTTGAATTATACATGTAATGCTGATAATTTGATCTCCTAAAAATTAAGAAAGCTGATAATTTGATCACCTAAGAATTAACAAATCTGATAATTTGGGCTGCAAGTTTGTCTTTTGCCTATCCCTTTCTTATTCGTAGACGACCTAATGCGTTTTTTTCCGGGGAGTACACACATCCTCATCTAAATTACAGTCGTTCTCTTTCAGATTTTATCATTATCTACTACTAAAAAAATTAAAATGAGCCAACTCATCTGCATTTTGAATTTTCATAATTTTTCATAAATGATTGCTCAATTCTGTTTTCACGTGTTATTTGATGGATTGTTCAGTTGTCAGATGGTATTTTATTTTAATTTTTTGAACATCATGTGTTAGATGGAAATAGTTGAGGGCGAAAATGGGGGGGAATTCTCCATTGAATTTTTAGCGTAAATGAAGCTATGATTCGGCGGAAATAAAAGGTTATTTATGACTACTCTTTTGCCCTTTTTTCTTATTGGTACATTCTATTGTTTATCTTCAAATTGTGAGACATTCATATTGCTTATCTTTCTTTTGTTCCCTTTTTTCGGCTTTTGATTAATATTTGCCTTTTTTTTTTGGCGAACAGTGCCACTTGAGTAGTCAGCTATTTATTTTTCGTTACTCCTTTAACCATTCCGTGTCGAAAGTGTTTGGTTATGTGTGTTTGGATTCATTCAACAATTATTGGTTTTGATGTTTGCTAACTAATTAATTTTCTGATAAAGCGCTTTCCTGCTCCTTAAATGTTGGTTGTTGCATGAAAGAGTGAGCTTGCAATTTCAGCTTAGATACATTGACTACTAAGCTAAGACATATCCGTGTGGCACATGTTCGTGAAAGGTGATTTCAGAATAATCACTTTGGTTATATCCTTTTTGGTTATAGAATTGCTTAGAATATTAGACATAGTGTAACTTAGAATGTAGTCATTTGACCCCTCAAAAAAAAGAATGTAGTCATTTGTATTGCCATTCATTTACTGACATGAATGAGTGATTTTTTTTTTTAAATTTTACGAATGAATATCGGTGTGATTTTTTCTTTGTTGTCTCCATTCCTTTTGGTTAGGCATTGTGATTGAATCAGGAATTCAATGGCGGCGCCTCACAAATATAAGTTATGGGTGACTGGAGAAGGTGATCAAGTAAACTTCATCATTCAGTGTAACAAAGAAAGACTCCTAGAAAAACAACGAAGTCAAGCAAACTAACGATAATACAATTACATCCAACGAGAAAAATGCAAAACCGGCATGTTAGTTCCACAGTGTTTCGATTCCTAACGAATCTCTACAAAGATGGCACATTGAGAAAAAAAACATTTCATATATTTCTTAACCATGAAATGAAAGAAACCATTTGATTCTAAATAGATCCCCACATGTGTAGGTTTGGATTGATATGTTTCATGTTTGAGCTATACAATTTTAAATTATTTTCTAGCATTAGTTGTTCTTGAACACTATGAATGTTGTTGCAATAGGAGTTATATAGCATCTATTTGTAGGTTTACTATATACGGTTAGGTACTATTTAAATGTTATTGAAAGCTTAAATCATACACCTAGATTCATGTCAATGTTATGATTCATTACCTTTGTTGTTATATTTTTATTCTTTTAATGTTATCATCCAATATTACGCTCTGTTGTTTATTTTCATGTCTCATAATGGGTTGTGGTTATAATGAATGCATGTGGTTTGAGTAAAGACACAAAGATGAAAGTGATGGATGGGGATGACAGTGGCAGACGCAAGATCTTCAGTAAGGGAGACAATAAGATGGAAAATGAAAAGTTTAAGGAGTGAAAATAAAGCACATAATGTATATAGTAGTGGGTTTTTGTTCCGGGTTAATGGGGATGACGGATGTAGGCACGAGAAAAGGTTCCGCTTTTAGTTTAAAGATTATGTCTTTAAGTTGTTTTAATATTGTTTATGTTAAGTTGCATGAACTAGACATAATTATGTGATGCCGGGTATTTGTCAAACTGTGTTTTCAGAACGTTATTATGTTTTCTAGTTACTTTACAGTAAGTGGTATGTATGAAGCTTTATTCTATTGTTTTGAATACTTCTCTATAGACGGTTTTGTGCGTTTAAGTTACCAATAGTGGATATAGGATGTGAATTCGGTGTTGGTACGCTCTCTGAATGCTCTGGTAGATTAGATATAGACTTTTTCGTGGAATCTATGTGCTTTATGTGTTCTTATTTGTTTAGACTTAGCGACCTAGCAATGTACTGTACGGAGTACCATGGGTTTTAAGTCCCGTGTCAGAGGTATGGTTAATTGTGTTCACCATGTCGTTCCCAAGACGACGGTTTTAAGTCCCGTGGGTTTTAAGTCCCATGATTGGAGGTACGGTTAGTCTTATTAGCCGTGTTGCACCAAGCCCTTATGTTAAGTTTCATGGGTTTTAAGTCCAAGATAAGTCAGTAAGATATGCTAAGTCCCATGAAGACTTGTGGGTTTTAAGTCCCATGAGTGAAACAAAACAATCAAGACAAGAACAGAGACATGTTAAGTAAGTAAGAGACAGAGACAAGACAGACCAGACATGAACATGTTATGGTTAGCAGACAAGTAAAGTATGGGTTAGTAGATAACTTACGTAAGTTTGATCAATTAAATAATGTAACGAACAAGTACGTGTAAGATGAACTGAATGTGGTTAATAGACATGATTTCTATGCATTGTTTAAAGTTGGTTTCCAAGTGGTATTCCTTATATGTCAAGTTTGGTTTTAAAGTAGATGTTTTTATGTTTCAAGTTATGTATTAAAAGTAGTTTACTTAAATGTTTCAAGAAATGGCTTTCAAGATGTTTGTGAACTAGATAAAGTAGATTCATTTCATGCCTCCCGGCTTCCGACATAAATTAATCTTTCTTTTGATCTTCTTTCTCCTTACTGAGCATTCGGCCGGTGCTCACTCCTTTATTCGGTAAGAAGGTTGCAGGTACATGCTAGGTTTGACGACAAGCTTGGAGTGTTAGTTTAGGATGGAGAAATGAAGTCGTTTATGTTTTAGTTTCCTTTTGTAGTTGTCCCTCATTTCTAGACAAGTGAGTTGTAATGGATTATAGTTGAGCTTTCAGTTATTTATGATTTTGTTTGACATCAGTTGTTTTCTTGTTGATGGTTGTTTTGGAAGACCTTGAGGGTCTATTTCCTGAATCCTGAGTCTTTAATTAACTTGTTTTCTTCCGCACGAAACTTTTATTACTCTGACATGACACGAGGCTTACGTGGGGTTTAAGGTTTACTCTAAATGTCACGTGTCGAACGTCCCGTATCCGGATAAGGACTCGATGTCCGGGGCAGGGGCGTTACAAACACTAAGTGCTATTTTGTCTTTAATGTCGAGAAATATTAGATTGTGTCATTGTCGCCTAAATAAGTTTAGAGAATGATAAATGTTATCGATAAATTAGAAATTCTATCAATATTCAAATTAGTCAAATTATTTAAAGTAATACAAATCAACTAGGATACTAAAATGAGGAAGAAATAATATATTGTCTATAATGGCTAGGATTAACTAAAACAATGGAATAATGTCTATAATAACGATGATATACTAAAATAGAATGGGTATAATGTCTACAGGATAACTAAAATGGAGTGGGGGAAATGTATAGTTTATCATGGACCATAGCATCAAATGCTACATGTGCTACACTTTCTCCACTTGATAGACATGGTATCATTAATCTATATCACTTTCTTTATGAAATTAATATATGTCGTTATCAAATCCATATAGTGTACGTAGTAAATAATAATAGAGACAACACCATGACGCACAGTATATCTTGTAAGGTCAATACATACTTTCACCGTATTTTAGAGAATAAAAATACAGTAAATGGATATAATGCATTGCACTTGATACAATATGTTTATAATAATTGTAAGATAATAAAGTTCTTATATTAAAAATAAAATTATTTGCATTATTCATACCCTTGACAGGTTTTTATTTTTAGTTTTTAGAGAGATTGAGGAAAAAGGATAAAAAAAAGATTACAAAATAAATAAATATGACACACTCTTTTTTTTTAGTTGCAAAAAGGACAAACAATTTCAGACGGACATAATTACCTTTATATTAAAGGAACGCGCGCATATGCATTCTTCCGCTGCTTCAGGTTTTTTTTTTTTTTTTTTTTTCTTTTCAAACATCCGTAACTTTTAATTTATAACTCCGATCATCAAAAAATTTTCACCAAAATTCATTTTTTTTGCTCTTTAATTTGAGCTCAAATACGATACTCCTTCCGACGTAAATTTTGAAAGCCAAAAAATATTTGCGTTAACCTGACTGCTTTTTAACATAAACGGCCGTAACTTTTGATTTATAACACCGATCATCAAAATTGTTTCACCAAAGTTCATATTTTTTATCTTCATTTTGAGACCTCATTTGATACCTTTTCGACGTAGTATTTGAAAGCCGAATTTAATCGCAGCATTTACACTAATACAAGATGTCGATGCAAAGATGTCGATATAAGTATCAAGCTTTCATTTAAAGCGCTTAATTCAAGTGACTACTTGGCGGCACATATATATGGCTCATATAAGGCTCATTTAAGGCTTAATTCAAGAGACAATATCATATATATCATATAAAAGGCTCATATAAGGCATACAATATCACTACAATGTCATATAAAAGCATACAATATCGATGATCGATGAAACAATATCGATGATCAATAAATAGTTTCAGGCTCATTTAAAACTTAATTCAAATGACTACTTCAAGGCACGCATATCTGACTCATATAAGGCTCATTTAAGGCTTAATTCAAGGGACACAATATCATATACTACTCATATAAGGATCATATAAGCGCACACAATATCACTAATAAGATGTCATATAAGGCATACAAGATGCTCGATGCAGATGATCAATATCGATGAAACAATGATCGAAGCTCATTTAAGGCTTAATTCAAGTGACTACTTCAAGCACACGTATCTGGCTCATATAAGGCTCATTCAAGAGGATCAGGATATATTCAAAGCTTCAACCATCCAGATGATAAAAGGCTCTTACAGCAGCACTTTAAAGGTAAAAGTCTCAAATAAGGGTTCAAAGAAGAATGGAGGTAGCGATATATAAAGAAGAGTGTTCAAATGCAGATTAGTTGAAGTAATTCAGCTAGCGATCAAATGCAAAGCAGCAGGTTTTATGCACAAAAAGGTTCAGCACTTAGAAATGGTATGTGCACCACACATTTATGTAGTGCACTTTTCACTACATTTTTTATTCTCATTGATTAAAGTGATGAGTTATTTATTGTGATGAGTCCTAACAAAATCTGAGTAGAATGCTTAATCATTCATGCATAAACTATTTATTTAATCAGGTGGTTTAAATCCAAACAACCTACTATTCTGATTCCAATTCCGATTCCGAAAACCGATTAGATGAATGAAACAGAGAATTGTAATTAACAGCAATACAACAGAGAATGGTTTAAATCCAAACAACCTACTTTGATGACATTTTATCGGTCCTAATTTCTTGGCAAACAATACATGAAGTACAAGAAAGTTCCTTTAATGCCTGTGATTTTTGGATTCACTTAGTTGGACTCCTCTTTGAGTTATGCACTTCACAGGTTGGTTTCAAACGGCACAAATAAGAGACGATTCCATTATAAGCTTGAAATTATTTAGATTCAGAGCTTCAATTCCAGTTCTCAAGCCTTTAAGAAGAACAATTCAACAAGACACTCAAAGCTTTTAGTCCTTGTTCTCTGAAGTCTTTCAATTCCCTCAACAACGACTCTGGAATCACTGCTTCATCATCAATTGCCTTCTTTATTTCTTCCGATGGCTAATCAGAAAGAAAAGAAAGGGGTCTTATGAAAACGACGTTCCTTGACCCTTCAAAAAATGGCGTTCCTTCGAAAAAAAATATGGCGTTGAAAGGAACTCATAGCGGATGTTGTTGTAGATAAAAGATGATCGAGCATTCGATACGCAACCAATGAGCTCATTGTAAAAATGGTAATAGTACTGTTACCACTTTGTCTAGAACGAGAAATTAAAGAATGAAAGGCAATTACCTGCTGAATAATCGATGGAATTATTTGAGGTTTAGTAAGCATTACTAGACCCACGGGCGGATCTACTTTGATCATAGGGGGTCTATGGACCCCGCTAAAAATAAAAATACTCTATATTTTACCTATAGAAAAATATTTCGGACCCCGTGAATTATTTACTCTGTTAAATATTTACGGACCCCGATGAAAAAAGTTTCTGGATCCGCCACTGACTAGACCTAAGGTCTTAGCCAAAGGTCCAAACTGGATAACATCCTGTGGGATAATTGGAAAACATAAACAGAGGAAAGCAAGCATAAAAATCGACTTCATTCTCCAAATGCACTTCGGTTTTGCCTGAAGAAATGGTCTCAGCACAGGGTCCCCAAGTTTCTGTTCCGGACAACACAGTTTTGAATTAAAAAAAGGATGACGATACGGGTCACGGCATGAGCAATCAACGTTAGTGGGGAAGAAAGGACGGGGATGATGTTGCATCGCCGATGAAGCATAGCAGCAGGTCAGAAAATGATTAACTAAAAATAGTGTTGAAAGAATAGGGGTATATTCGTCCGGTGGAATTTATTTATCCTTAATACAACTAAAAAATTAAAGCTGGATTAGCATTTAATTAAAGGGAAAAAAAAATGAACTATAAACTAATTTTTCAAAAAAAAATAAAAATTAATGGCGATACATGTGATATGCATTTAATAAATATCACGTCATAGAAGATGCTACCAAATTTATGGTACTGTTATCCTAAACGTTCAGCAGGAGCCATGCAACCAAAAATAAATAAAGCATCTACAAACAGGAAACACTTTTTTTTTTTCTTTTTTTTTTCTTAAAGCATTCGGTATCCGGAATCCACTGGCCTGATTATTCCAAAGTTCGGCCCCACTTGTATTTAAGAGTACGATCAAACGCAAATTGAATAATTGTATTACAAGAAATTTAGGGTAGGCCCTAAAATAAAAAAAATTAGGTTAACAAAAAAAAACCAATAATCTGGCACCATACCTTCCTCAATTAATGAGACAGCCAATGCTGGTACGCCGCTAGACACCCTTAAAATAGTTAAACAAAATAAACAATGATATCATAGCACCATATCACTTCACAAAAAAATGTAATGTAGAGTCCAACTCACTCAGAGGTAAGCCAACTCGTTCAACATTACGTCTCAGAGAAAAATTTAACTCTTACCCTTTTAAGATAGTGTCTCAGAGGAGTGTAACTCATACTCATTCAACATGACGTATCAGAGGAGTCTTGGACGGTCTGCAAAGTCTAACTCACTTAGAGGTAAGCTAGCTTTTTCAATATGACGCTTCAAAGGAGTCTAAGTCTTACTCATTCGACATAGCAACCTAGAGGAGTCTAAGTCTTAGCCAGGTCTCTGGTCAAGATAGCGCCTCAGAGAAGAATTATACATTCTCACGCCACTTACTTCTACTTAAACCAATCTAGCTACTAGACTATATTTCCGACTAAAAAATTTATGGAAAATTAGGGAAAAAGACACAATCTGAAATATTATTAAGCAACATGACAACTACATATTTTTTATAGGGAGAAGGACAACTGCATAATTTTTATAATGGAAGACAAACAAATGAATCCCGAAAATCAGGTGAATCTCCTAGTGAATCCCAAATCGGTGAATTTCGATAGTGAATTTTGATGATGAATCCCAAAATCAGTGAATCCCAACAATGAATTTTGAAAATTAGTGAATTTTACAAATGATTTTAAGGCAAATGAATTTAAATAATGAATTTGAACACAGTGAATTTGATAGTGGATAAATAGTTTTGTCTTTTATCAAAAGTTTAAAAGATCATCTTCTTCTCCCTCATTCCCCAAAAATTTATAGGGATACTACTACCATAAATAAATAAAATAACGGTAACAAAACAAATAACACCACATGGCAAGGAAACATTACTGCCCATCTTCTACAATGTATATAGTGCTTCACTTTATAGTATGTGTAGAATGGGGTTCTTCTCCTCTCTCTCATCATGTAATTTACTTTGCTAGTTAGCGGATCGCGCTTAATAAAATTTTCGCTTTAAATCCTCAAAAAAAATATATATATATATATAATTTGATCGATAAAAACCTTAAGACCTTGTATATCCGTGTACGAATATACAATACAAAAATTTCCCAACATTATGTGTCACAAGTTGTGGCAGCACTATTTTCCAATGTCAGTCTTCTGTCATTTCAATTTTGATAAAATAAAGGACTATGGGATTTGACTAGTCATCTGGTCTTGAAGCAATACCCCACAAACAATCGGCTTCGGCGACGGGATTCTCAGGCAGCTCAATCCACCTCCCGGAGCCTCCGAACACTCCGGCTGTGGTCTCTGCATCTCCCTCCCCGGTACACAATTCGCCGAGAAATCAAACCCATAATTCAATTTCGAACAATCCTGACTAAACCCATTAAAGAAATTAAAAGCAAGTGTCAAATTCAACAAACTCCTCAACGAACACACCGCATCCGGCAAAAAACCCGACAGCTTGTTGTGAGCTACGTCAAGAACTTCTATATCGTTCAAGCATGAAATCGTCTCCGGCAAATGACCTATTAGTGAATTGAAACTCAAGTCCAAGACTTGTAAATCTGTCCACATTCCTACCCCTTCTGGGACACATCCTGTTAGCTGATTATTTAAGAACAAAATCTCTTTCACTCCAGTGTACCCAAAGCTAAACGGAATGTTCCCGGTGAACTTATTGTTAGCTAAATTCACTACAGAAGCCGGGGTGTTCCCTAAATTTTGAGGGATTTCACCGGAAAATTGATTATTGTTGACGAAAATAGCGTCAAGTCTTTTTTCAAAGAGTTCTTCCGGTAAGGGCCCAGAAAACGAGTTGAACCTTAGGTCTAAATAAACAAGATTTGGAATGAGAAGAGTATTGGAAGGAAAAGGGCCAGTAAATAAGTTGTTACTGAGGTCTAATTCAGTAAGAGAAGAAAGGTATCTGAAAGAGTCAGGTATTGTACCGTAAAATCTGTTGGAATTTAAATGAAGAAGAGACAAGTCAGAGAGAATTCCCAATTCTTTAACAATGGTACCCTGAAGATTTGCATGATTAAGATCTATACCTGCAACAACTTGCTCAATTGGGTTCCCCATAAAGTCTTGATCCTCCGAACAGAAAACCCCTTTGTAAGAACACACATTTTGGCCAACCCATGTTTTCAAAACTCCAACCGGGTCGTCTGTAATTGCTGATTTCCATGTTTGGAGAGCAAAATAAGCTTGGGCTAACTTAGATGTTGAAGATGGCTCATTAGAAGGAGATGGGTTGTTTATTCCAACACCAACCCATACACCACCGCCACCGCCACCGCCACCGCCACCGCCACCAACGCCAATGCCGAGAGCTTCACCACCGCCGAAGGTAAATGATGCTGCTGCAGTAAGAGTAAGAGTGTGAGTGTGAGTGTGAGTGTGAGTGTGAGTGTGGAGTAGGAATAAAGGGAGAAGAAGGAGTAGAGTGTTGAGCATTGTGAGGTGATGTTGAAGTTGAAGAGTCAAAATAGGCATGTGATCTCAACTTTCCTTGTGAGAATGTGCAAAGAGCAAAGAAAGATGATGAGGGGGTTGTTGGTTTTGTGCTCTGCAGCATTGATTTTGAGATGGTATGTGGGGCTTATTCTTACAGCTACTACTGAGAATTACTATTACGCTCCTGTATTTCCTTCTGTATATACATATATATAATAATATCTTCTTCAATTTCTTTACGTAACACCATGTTTTATCATTTATGATAAGATTTGTGATAGTAACAAGTTAAGTGAAATAATTACTCTCAATACACAAGCGGATAAGTTCAAGGCCAGAGCAAGAAACTGAACTAACTTGGGATAAGACTGTACAATGGATTATATTTTAGGGAATAAGGGAGGAGAAGGGCAGAAATATTTATCAATACACAAGCGCTTTTGCGTAAAGAATAATTT
Organism: Gentiana macrophylla; assembly: GCA_026214975.1. NCBI lineage: Eukaryota > Viridiplantae > Streptophyta > Magnoliopsida > Gentianales > Gentianaceae > Gentiana > Gentiana macrophylla. The sequence goes on along the minus strand of CM047805.1, from coordinate 180,777,459 downwards.
ATTCATCAAGGCCAGAGCAAGAAACTTTTTCAAAATTCATCGTCGAAATTATTTAATTTTCGGGATTATTTTATTTCACTATCGAAATTCATTGATTTTTGGATTATTAGGATTATTTAATACTTCTCGCTGTTGTCATCTTCTCCTAAAAATATGGATTATTTGATATTTTAATATATTTTAATTATCTGATGATTCGTGTTAAGAAAACTTAATTGATTGAGCTTCATTATATTGTTTTTTTTTTTTTTTTTTTTTTTTGGGAAATTATATACTCATTATAAGTTGAATCATGACATCTGTCAATACATATTTATATTTATTTATAGAAGATATTAGTGCCATGTTTCATTAAAAATCCTTTTCATTTTTTTTTTATTACTTTTGATCATAATATAAGACTTATTGATTGATATGTATTACTCTATAATCTATCGAGTAATATATGACTTATTAATTGATATGTATTACTCTATAATCTATTGAATAAAAGTGTGTTATGTCAAAAGTAAGTTGTGTAAAAAAAAAAAAAAAAGTCTCTCTCTATGTGGATTGAAATTAGAATGTAATAAATTTCGATTCATTGTATTATTTGAATGCTAATGTAATAGAATGTAAAAAAAAAATGTCGCTCAAACGGAATGCAAAGATTTCACTTTCATTACATTTGAAAATTGATAAAATGAACGGTAATTAAGATTGGCAATACACTTTTTTTTGTGAAAAAAAAAATAATTTCATTAAAGAAGACGGAAAAAAAATACCGTTAAGATCAAGCGCTTATCGTTATACTAAAAATCAATTGGTGGTAGTAAATGCGCAATTATATTTCTTAAACATTCAAAAGTGTGGGAATCTCTCTCAACACCCCTTCAGTGTCGGCAATCTGTCCAACACTTACACAATTTTTCATTCAAGAGTGTGGGCAATCTGTCCCAACACCCTCTCAAGTATGGGCTGTCCCAACACCCCCCGCAAGTGTGGGTAATCTCTCGCAACACTTGCACAATTTTTTATATTTAAAACCGTTGTACTAAAAATCAATTGGTGGTAGTAAATGCGCAACTATATTTCTTATACATTCAAGAGTGTGTAATTTCTCCCAACACCCCCCTCAAGTGCGCAACTATATTTCTTATACATTCAAGAGTGTGAGAATTTCTCCCAACACCCCTCAAGTGTTGGCAATCTGTCCAATCTCTCGCAACACTTGCACAATTTTTTTATATTTAAAACCGTTGTAGTAAAAACCAATTGGTGGTAATAAAGGCGCAACTATATTTCTTATACATTCTAGAGTGTGGGAATTTCTCTCCAAACACCCCCAAGTGTTGGACAATCTGCACAATTTTTCATTCAAGAGTGTGCACAATCTTCCTAACAAGAGTGAAGTGCATGTCCCAACATCCCCCTCAAGTGTGGACAATCTCTCGCAACACTAGCACAATTTTTATTTTTATTTTTAAATAGTGTTCCAACCAGGGTTTGATCCCGTAACGTCTGGCTCTGATACCATGTTAAGATCAAGCACTTACCGTTGTACTAAAACCAATTGGTGGTAGTAAATGCGCAACTACATTTCTTATATATTCAAAAGTGTGAGAATCTCTCCCAACAAATACAAAAGGTGAACCAATGCATCTTTATAAAGTTCATAACGCCTCGGCTCTTAACTCTGTCTTATTAAAACCGCTTAGCAGCAAAACCAAGTGGAAAAAATCAACTAAGAGAAAATAGTACAACTAAAACCCAAAAACCCAGCTCCAATCTAGAAAACCCTTAAATCTAATCTCTCAAAATTTGTTTCATAGTGAATATCTTAAGCTCTTCCCCACAGGAATCTCTTTCTTTGCATTAACCTCCGTGAGCATTTCATGTATTGTTGACTTCTCCTCAATATCCCTTGTGTTTGACCTTGGAGACATTGCTGCTCATCCATTTCCTTTGCAAGTTTTACCGGAATATTCACTATTTTTATTCATCTAGTATTATGTGTGGATAATCATATAGTCACCATCTAAACCCTCATATAATGATTCATTGACTTCATCATCTTCATCCTCTTGTTGTTTCTTAGTCAAAAAAGTAACATATGGTATTCTTCCCTTTAGTGACAATGTCCGTGGCAGAAAATGCCTAGTCATGGCTTCCAAATAAGTCTCTGCAACAAAATGGACATCATTTATAGATTCTTGAGGCAAATTGTGTTGGCCATCTTTTCTACCATCCTTTTTCCCCTCCAAGTGTGAAACAAAGTTAATATCATTATAGACACCAATCTCAAGTTACTTTGGTCATCTTCTCTACTATCATATTCCCCATCTTCGATCACAACATGTCCAACATTCATGATATATTTTTTTATGTTTAATTTCCTCGTCCATACATTGATAATCAAGAAATTCCTCATCAATAGAAAATTCATCATCGCATACTTTATTTGGCTCAACATTGTGATAAGAAATACCAATTGGGGTCTCTTCCCTACTCACATCGTGAATATGCTCACCGTCATTTAACTATTTGTTTTCAACATTTAGATTTCGAATATCTTCCTTACCGAATATCCTTCTTACAAACTGTGTGATCCCCATTCTCATGTGCCAACCAAACTACCGCATTTTCAAAATTGATAGCCTTAGGCATTGCACTCAGAATTCTCTAAATCCCCAATCCAAATTCACTCAGTTTTCGGTTTCATCAATTCAACTTTCACTAAGACCCTTTTCCACACAAGACCTACGCAAATGAAGAGTAGCCGAGTCCACTTTCATAGGATTTCTAGTAAGAGAAGCCAATTTAAATACATACGCCTCATTAAACAAGTTTAAAGATAAATCTGGTATAAATTCCCCCCAAACCGGGGCTAAAGATGTTTCATACTTCGGTTTGAAGCCAACCATCCACTTAGAAAGCATCATTTCATGCTTACCTATGTACCATATACGACGGTAAAAAAAACGAGTATAGTCCTCTTGACAGCTTGGCTGCAACATCACAATCTTATCATCAAGTAAACATATTGGACAAGAAGCTTTAAGACCCAAGGAAATATGCTTACGAATATCATTTTCCTACGGTCTAAATTTTGAAATCTATCCACCAGAACATTCTGATACAGCCGTTCCAGTATTTGTATTTCATCATCCGTAAGCACAAGGTCCACGACACCTTTAAAGGATGAAAGGACACCCAAGTTTGGTATCTTTGGCCCTGTCAATGTGGCTGCAAACGATTTTTGCCCTGCCAATGGAACATCAACCGAACTGGACCACCCTTTGTCCGAGATTTCATGGCTGTCACGTGGAAAACTAGACTCAAACTCATATAAGAGTAGATGCCTCATCCTCAAAACCTAGGTTATGAGGTGAGGGAAATCCATCTCTTAATATGGTGGGTGAAAGAACCACAAGTTCTCAATGTATGACACTTTAACACGCCCCCTCAAGTGTCAGCCTATAAAGAGCCTGTGCCACATGGCACACAAGGCATATAAGGGACACTATAAGGCCAACAAAGAGCCTCAACACTTGCACAATAAAGGGGTGTCTCTGATACCATGTGTAAAACTAGGCCCAATTCCAAAAAAGAGTAGGGGCCTCATCCCCAAAACCTAGGTTATGAGGTGAGGGAAATCCATCTCTTAATATGGTGGGTGAAAGAACCACAAGTTCCTAATGTGAGACACTTTAACATGTCATGCCAAGATCAGGACCAACCACGATGACAACGCCGGTCCAAAAAGATGGCTACCTTGACAGCATGTGGCTTCCTTGCGGTCCATGAACGAAAAACCCTAGCTAAAGTGCCGCTCTATTCCCCTGTGTTATTAAATTGACAATACACATTGTCACCACCACTCTCACCCCACCATACCATATGCTTCCACTCTACCCCAGCACTTAATCTCCCTAACCACATAATCCAACCATTACGCCCACCCTTCCACGCTACCACACTCATATCCTACTGATGTTGCGTGGAACACCCAATTCTTGATATGTGTTTATCTTGAGGATATAAGGTGATATGAATGATTTCTCCGGTGTGGTTAGGGTGGCGAATAAGAACAAAAATTTGCCGGATTAGTTTATAAGATAAACAAGTTGATCAGTCGACAAATTGGCAGAGTTTCTGCTTGTATTAGATTTATAGCTAAAAGCTTGAGATGATCTTTCTATTACAATGTGATCCCATATATATAGGGTAAAAAGTGAGTCATCTCACTTTGTTCATTGACAAGACAAGCGAGAGTACATAGCTAAGTTAAGCATGCATGCAATACAAGTGTCTAGCCGGTGTAAAGTGTTGCCGGTGGATTGGCCGTTGGATAAGCATGGCGGCGGCGATATCGAGAAATATGGTCGAGCAAATGGACTCACTTGTGCCTTGAGTATATAGTTTGGAATCACATGGAGAGAATGAGTCCGGCTAACTGATGGCGGACATGTCCCGGCCGGTGGCGAGCGACTAGAAGGAGTCTGGTGGCAGCGGCCAGCGGTGATAGAAGCCCATTTATCTGTGTTGATGGGCCAAGATTGTAGGCCCAATATGGATGAAAAGGGCCCCATTCCAATCCGGGTATATCAATGGCCCCCTACTCTGTGCCTGGCGTGTCCGCCAAGGCGGAGAGTAGAACTTGAAAAAGAACTTTCGATGAAGCTCCTTCGTAGTCGCTTGTGATAGAGGCTTTTGATACTGTTTTATCGAGCTTGAACTAGTGTTGGTGAAAACCACTAGCCATATGCTGTGCATTTGTAGCGGACAGGCTTGATCGCCGATACCATTCTATCGGGCTTGAATCAGTGTTAGTATCGCGTAACGAATTACCGATTATATGCTGTGCATTTGTAGCGGTCAGGCTTGATCGCCGATACCATTCTATCGGGCTTATTTTAAGTGATAGCGCTCTATCAAGGATGCTTTGTCAGGATAAGCTTTAGCGGGCATTGATCGAGGGTAGCCGCTTGAAATAAGGTTGACAATATGCTGAAGTCATTTATTCTGCGGGTAGTTGATGGTCGCTAGAAAGATTTAAACGGTTGGAAAGTAATAACGGACGTATCGATATACGAAACGTCACATCGATCCGCGATGTCTTGACGGCGGTTGGGCCGAACCGTCCTTAGCTCGATTAGCGGAGAAAATTGGTAACCGTTCACGCCATCATTACGTTTGAATTTTGAAAATCCCAAGCGTCGTTTCCCTCTCTTTTCCTCCTATAAATAGAGAGTCCCCAACTCATCCACTTTTCGGTTTTTCTCTCGGATAAATTCCTTGGTGATAAACCAAGAACTTCCGGCGATTTACAAGCGATTCGGCGAGTGCTTATTCGATCAAAGATCAACGTTTTATCATCTTTATTATCAATCGTGTACTCTACTTTACTCCTTTATTGCTTGTTGATTTAATTATGCTCTTTATTTCTCTATTTCTCTTACAAAATTTTGGCGAATCTTTGTGACTCTTGTCTCTGCGATTGTACCTCTTTACGATGAAATGCCATGAGCCCAATCTGTTATGCTTTTACGTGATTTGATCCTTCTTTTGATTGCTCAAAAATACTTCTATATGCATGTGCTCCGATTGATACTCCTTTGTTTATGCTTTCCAGTGTTTGGGGTCTATGCATTTTAGGGTTTCAATTTGGGGTTTTTTAGGGGAGATGTTTGGGGTTTTTCTGAATTTTGTATCTGTTTAAGGAAGATGGAAGGCGAGGTGTCGGGGTGTGATTGCTTTCACCTCGACCCGATTTCCATGTCGGGTGATAAAGCCAGATCCACCTTGCCCTTTTCTTTTCGAGAATGTCATCGAGCACACACAATCAGACGAAGAGGCTAGGGCGCGGCGGGTTATGGGTCGGAGGAGGTGAGCATGGAGGATGCTAACTCTAGCGGTGACGAGGAGGAGATGGAAGAAAATCCAAACCCTGGACCCATTAACATAGAATCGACCCAGTCGCGAGATTATTGGTGAGAGTGCTGCGGAGGCGGGTCGAAGATGACGACCAAGCGGCACTAAGCAATCTCCTCACCAGGGATGGAGAGAGTTTTAAAACCTGGAGCCGCTAAGCGTGGCGGCAAGATCAAGGAAGCCGTGGAAACATTTGTGGTATCGGAGAAGCCCAAAAGTCTCAAAGATTGTTGTAAAAAGAAAACCGCGTGAGAGCCCGCAAAAGAAAAGGCGCGCCCAAGAAAGGTCAGCTGCGGTTGAAAATGAGCTCGCGAGCGAAAGGGCGCGACGGTGATCTTATAGCCCGATGGAGGGAGTTTAAAGATCGAGAAGATTATACCGGCTTTGAGGGCGTATGATGTCTCGGCGGACTATCGTTTTGTCGGCATGGGCGCGACCAGCGTGTCATGGACACATGGCGAGACCAGCCAAGATTATCTGTGTGGTTGCATTATGATCATTTTGCGGCGGACTCGGACCTCCGCCGATCCATTTTTGTTAAGTTTATGGAGGCTTTGGTGATGCCTTGCGACTGAGTTTGGGAGTTGTTCGCGTGGTCATGTCCTTTATCATAATCGATGGGTTGAGCGGGCGCGAACCGTCGATGCCGGTGCTTTATATTTTTATAGTTTCTCGGAAAGGCGGCGCCGGCCAAATCCAACAGCGTAGTCGATCGTGTCATAGTAGACCCGCTTGTTATTTGACCTTCCCGACAAGGTGGCGGATTGGGACAAAAGATGTATGAAGGTAGAGTCCGGGTAGGCTGGCCGTTTAAAAAGCTAGCGGAGAGAATTCGGTCAAGACCGATCACTTGAACAAAATAAAAACCCAATTTGATGATGATGAGTTTATCTACGAAATTTGAAAGACGATCCGGGCTATACCGTAAAAATGAACCTCGAGGCTAGGGCATTTAAGCTGGAGGTTGTTGCTTGGCGTCGCTCAATTCTATCTCATCTGAGCGGACTTCTGGGCGGTGTCGGCGAACAACTTTAGTTGTAGTTGACTTGTTGCCGACCCATCCTGATTAGTGCGGCGAATGTCACCACGGAGGTTCATGCCTTCTCGGTCACGAAATCTGCGGCGGTTATCCTAATATCACGAGCACCGAGTAGGATTTTTACTTGCATTCTTCTTGCCTCTTTTCATAATATGTTTCTTTTCATATCTTACGGTCGCTAATAAATATTTGTTCCCAGCAGTACCATGGATAGATTAGTTAAATCGCAGACCACTTGTCAAAGCAAAAGACCGTCGGCGAGGTGAAAAGGCGCATTGAACTAAAAGGGTTAAGACAGCCCTTCCCATGAGTCGACTTGCCACGGGGCGTCGGAGTCTCTGGAGCTAAGGTCGCAAAACCATCCCTGAGACACGATAGTAGAAAGCCGCGGTGGGCAAGACTATGAAGCGGACCACTCTTACAAAGCCGCTCTTGGTGATAAGAAGAAGAGAGAGCTTTGTTGAAGAGATTGATCCCGGGAGATGGCGGCTTGCAGGAGGTCCTCCTCCAAAAATCCAGGCCCGATAAGGGTAAGGAAAAGGCGTAGATCAAGGCAAACACATGGCCGATGAGGTTGTGTCTGCGACCCACGAGGCAGTGGTGCCACTCTTTGGAGTTCTATTGGGCCTAGAGGTTGTCCGCGCTGGTTGGATAAAGAGTTTATCGCGGCAACAACCTCTCGACACACCCCAAGGCACGCCTGATTGCAAGGGTCGTCGATGTGCCCCGTTGAGGCATTTTAGATGGGGTATCCTAACGATATCCAGTGGAGATAGGCAGCGGGATAGCGGATAGGGTTGTTATGGCGGATCAGGCCGATCCCGCCGTGCCTTTCTCGGGAGTATTGATGATTTGTGGGGCTTATATGGCGCCACGGTGAGCATAGTAAACCTTCTTCTTGCTTTTGTTTTTATTCTTTTCTTTGTTATTTTTCTCAAGTCAATATTGACTTGTTGTTTAACTTTCCTCCATTAGGTTGATGCGGCTTGGCGCTGATTCGTCAATGATTATAGAAATACAATAGCGAGAGCGCCCGATGTCGAGAAAGAGCCGGCGAAACCGAAAGCTCTTGGTGCCGCAAATGCAGTGTCCGCTGGTCTTTGTGCGATCAACGGATTTACTCTGCTCCACGAGGTCAGAGTTAACCTTATTTGCCTCAGCAAGATGTGCTCTCAGCTTCTCATTCTCCGCCTCCGCCGCGCTTAACCGCCCACGAAGACAGCGGACCTTTGCATTTGCGGCACCAAGAGCTTTGCGGGTTTGGCCGACTCTTTTCGACATCGGCGCTCGGCTATTGTATTTCTATAATCATTGACGAATGAAGTCGGCTCAGATGAGATATCGGCGACGCTAAGCAACAACCTCGATTAAATGCTTACTAGCCTGAGGGTTCATTTTATGCAGGTATAGCCAGATCGTCTTTCACTTTCGAGATAAACTCATCATCATCAAATGGGTTTTATTTTGTTCAAGTGATCGGTCTTGACCGAATTCTCCGCTAGCTTCTTAAGCGGCCAGTACCCGGGACTCACCTTCATACATCTTTTGTCCCAATCCGCCACCTTCGGGAAGGTCAAATAAAAGCGGGTCTACTATGACTCGATCGACTCTGCTGTTGAATTTGGCGGCGCCGCCTTCGGAGAGAAACTATAAAAATATATAAAGCACGGCATCGGCGGTTCGACACTTTATGACCACGCGAACAACTCCCAAACTCGAGTCGCAAGGCATCACCTCCGGCTCTCTCCATAAACTTAACAAAAATGGATCGAAGGAGGTCTCAAGATCAAATTATCACCGGAATCGGTGAGGTGAAAGCAATCCCGACACCTCGATCAAATCCGAAACCCTAAAATGCATAGACTGAAACCAACCATCGATGACAACGCCGGTCCAAAAAGATGGCTACCTTGACAGCATGTGGCTTCCTGCGGTCCATGAACGAAAAACCCTAGCTAAAGTGCCGCTCTATTCCCATGTGTTATTAAATTGACAATACACATTGTCACCACCACTCTCACCCCACCATACCATATGCTTCCACTCTACCCCAGCACTTAATCTCCCTAACCACCTAATCCAACCATTACGCCCACCCTTCCACGCTACCACACTCATATCCCTACCACTTTTACCACCGTCACCATCTTACTTTACCACCCACCTCAGCACTACACCTACATCCTTCCACCCTGCACTTACTACCCACACTCCAACCCGCCTTCATTCATTCCATGATCACCCTATTCCACCATCAACATAATACAACATCTTACCGCCAATCAGACACCCACATGCTATATCACTCACATCTCCACCACCATACTTTTGATCCCGTCGTCCCTACCACCTCACATTTACCCTTACCCATACGCTACATACCTCCACCCTACTCCTCCCCAAAATCCACCTCACCCTTTTCATGAATCTGATTCATATTACTTCATCTACTAAGGAATTCGTTACCATTTTGAGCAAAGTAATATGTAGTGACAATAATGTATGTTAGAAGGAGTTGTTAAAAAGCATAATAAGCTTCATACAAAACACTTGTTACCCCATCGAGTGGCATATCCTTACTATCCTTGTCTTCAAATTGCAGATACACATTAATTAATTTATTGGTTACTAGGAACAAAGAACCCATTGCTTAGTTAAATTCGTGACGACCTTTTCTGTATTTTTATTCATGGAAGAAAGTGATATTGCTGCCAGATGTTGAAATCACATTAGGAGAAGAGACAAGAAAAAGCTAATCATTGGAGTGGATAATTTTTTTCCACGAAGAAAAAGGTCAACAAAGAATTTAAAGCATGGGAGGTGGGAATAGCTTTTGATGTAAAGCATATGTCGGGTGTTTTTAATCTTACCGACCCTCTTTATTTTTAACATTTTGAGGCATCAAATTGCTTTTATATATTAATAATATATACGTAAATTGAAGTACCGAGCATGTTATGGTCATGCAATAGATCCTTTCAGACGTCACACCTTAATCAATTGCTTCTTTTTTCCCCCTGTGAATTCAGATGAATAAACTTAAAATGACACAAATCAATTAAGTGTACTTTAACTTTCTTTAGGGGGCAAAACACATCATCAATCAGAAACAATTTCCTCTTATTGTTCAGGACTCAAGTTTGAAACAAAGATTAAAAGCAGCAGCGAATTCAATATCCAAAAAAGACCATTCATGACTGATAGATACGCGCAACAACAAACCAAAATTCCAGGGAAAAGAATTACGCTGTTGCAATAAATTATGCAACAAACCCACAACGAATCAAGAGTTACATTGCCACATATGAATAAATTAAAAATCTAAGCGATAATCAGCATATTAAATAAAAGTTGCCTTATTATTGACAAAAACAGCCTCAAGACAGCACAGTGTATTCGTATAACAAGACTGCAGCCTAGGGTTCTCTGATATCATTGTCCACATGGTTAAACCCGTGCTCATTTTGTATGGAACCTACGGCTGACTTCCTCGTAGCTTGGGAAGTACATAACTGCATAATCCATACAGAATTAAGAATCCAGAAGTTGAGAGAGAGAGGGGATGGAAATGTGAAACTCGATAAGGAAGAAAAGCGATACACAAAGAAAGTTACCATCTCCATAGGATGCAAGGGTAAGAGGTGAAGAAAGCAGCTTTTGTGCCACAGTACTGATATCTTTCGCTGTAACTTCATCCACAGCTTTCAAGAAAGACTCCACCGGTTTCCTATTAAATAACAAACAAATAAAAAGATGCACAACATTATGAGGTTGTTTGACTGCGAAATGATGCCTTCATTTTGGTTTATTACCTAAGTGGAGTTCACACCCATTTACAGCAAAACAAACTCCAAAATGTGCGCACGCAAACACATAACCCACAATATATACTCCAAGAAAACATGCAATGAAGGTAGAGCATACACAATGAACATCGATATTTTTGTGCCAAGGAGTGGAGCATGAGGAGAGGAAGCACATACTTGCCCAACACACACCTGAAAGATGGCTGCTTTCAGATGAAAATGCCCATGTATGCACTACATAGGCCTTCAACCAGTTCTACATTCTAAAACTACTGATTTTCACACTTTTTTTATGTCGGTATCCCCCCCTTCTTAGGATTTTGATTTACAATATCTTCTTCTTCCTTTTCTAAAGAAAAATAAAGAAGAGTAGTTTCCATAGCCATGCATTAATGCAAGCAAGAACATCTGGACTATTTAAAGGATGGAGCTTGAGGTGATCATCGCCATGGAGCATCCTAAAGAGAAGCTCTACTGATCAAAGTAGACAACTGGTCCAGTAAAGCCAAAAAGGAAAATAGGCCTCTCTTTTTTCTACAGGTCCTTGCATCACCCCCCCCGGGAATTTATGGTACAATGGTTGTAACATGGTTATACCAAGTGACATGCTTTATAACCACACATTTCTACTCTCCTTCACCACACACACACACACACACACACACACACACACACTGAGAAAGAGAATAAAAATGTGTGGTTATAAAGCATGTCACTTGGTATAACCATGTTACCTCTGTTGTACCATAAAATTCCCCCCCCAATCCCATCCCACCAACCCCCTCTCAATACAAATTACCACCTTATATAAATATAGCCATGGTCAGATTTCATCAAATGCCAAATTTCAAATTCACAAACAAGCTCATGTAAAATTCATATGTGCCAAGGGGATTTTTTTCCCTCTATAGCTTTTGACAACTTTCCCCTTGCCCACATAAATAGTGCAGGTCATAACTTACTCTCTAGGACATAACAGACTATGTATGTGAGTTGATCGTAAACAGCAAAAAAGGATATCTAAGAAAATAAAACAAAACTTACAGGATGTTCTGTTCTTCACATTTTGTAAATGGGTAGAAATATTCACAAACAATTGCGATTCAACTAAAAATTGGGCACAACGAGGTGGCTTTACCAAATAAAAAAGAATGGTCAGTGCCTACAGTCTGAAGAAATATGCACGACTTTTTCAAGCCATGAAATAAAACCCATGTTTAAAGCAGGATATGGTGCTACCTGGTAGCTACATCACAAGACTAAACATAACAGAGAGAACTTTGGCAGCAAACATGAAACTAAACATACAATAATAATTGAGCTAAAAGAGGTGGTTCTAGCAAGAAAAATATAATTCCTGCTGCGTAGTAGCTACCATCAAAAGACTAAACATAATACAGTGGTAGAGAGCTGTGGACTAGATACATCTAGTGTACAGAGACGAAAATTTTTGTTCAAAGTTAGTATTCAAATAAAGAGTATGAAGATTTAGGACAATGATCTTAAGTTCCAAGAAACAACTTCATAACTCAAAACATAGGTAGTGCGGATTATTTTCATCAAACTTGTCTATGCACTCACGAGCAACGTTTTTTTTTTTTTTTTTGGTAGACTCATCTGCACAAAAATTCTCCAGAACTTCAAAAGAAGAAAACTAATTTTTCCTTCAGTTTTTTTGGTTGCCGACAACAGCCACTCAAAACTTGCATCATTCCAGCAAATTCTTTTAGGCTGTTAGTCAGGGCACTGCAACACTTTGGATGCAAAGCAAAAAATAACGATGATGCCACCAATAAACCTCAATTATCAAGAATACCTTGAGCAGAAAAATATTCTGGAATTCTGGTGTTTTTGTTGACAATATGATCCAAGAGTCACAGTTCTAGACATGATGAGGGTTAGCGGCAAAACTTATTATTATCGTGGTTAAAGCTGGCTGCAAAATGTCTTGCTATCATCATAGTTGTTAAAGCGCTAGGCGAGCTTGGGTCGCCTGGTCACCTAGGCTCTCCTAGACATGCTAGGGGGTCATGTAAGAAGTTGAAAAAAAGAAGCCAATTGACAAGAATATCAGTAAACATCCATAAAAAGGTCAATTCCTATCAAACAGCGAGTACTGTAAGCTCAAGCCGCATCAAACCAACTACAGTCGCCAGCATAGGCAGTATGTCCTAACCAACCAAAGATATCAATGAAACTGGCCATGCATGCACCAACTCAGACAGGAGTACTAAGTAGTCAAAAGTTTCATCATGTGCACATACACATTACAACCCTCTTTTTGTACAGCATCTAGCTGAGGCGACCCTCGCCTACCTTCTAGGCACTAAGACCTTGACTCTCGGCTAGGCGTCGCCTAGGCAGGTGAGCGCCTTGTCAATCAGAAGCAAAATATATTGCCATCGTGATCAAAATCGGCTGTGAATTATATTCCAACCACCAGCTAAACTAGATTAGAAATATGTGGCAGTACAACTAGGACCCTTTTGATGAAAAACATGAAAGCTCTAATGGTTAGTCTTGCAAGGATTATCGCATTTTGATAAGATGTGTTAAATAAAAAGGTTACAGGTAAGGTAAAGTGAATCGGAATTCTAACAAAGATAATTTGACTTTTTGGTAGCTCAATAAAATTTGAGTCCATTTAAGCCCACACATGATCCGATTTGACCCCTTTTTCTTTGTTAAGGGCAATCCAGGTAGGAATATGGGTAAAGGAAACGTGAGAGAGAGAGAAGAGGGATGTCACAAATATAGCTACCAGAAGGGGAAGAGAGGGTGGGGACAAGAGGTAGGTAGGTTGAGGTGGGAGGAGGCACAATTGCAAGGTGACACAGTGGGGGAAAGAGGGGGGGAGAAGGTGGGTTCAGAAGAAAAAGGATTACAGCAGGGAGCAAAGGCACGAGGAGTTGGCGCGAGAAAAATATGGGTGGCGTTGTATTCTAACTGATAAAGTAATCAAACACCTAAACAATTGTTCGATACAGTCTAACACATTCTATGGAAGGAAGCTTCAAAACAATCCACAATTTGACCAACATATAATTATTTTCATAGATTTACTTTATTAAAATAACTCTAGGTAATTCTTCGGAAGACAATCCAAGCATTACATGTACTTTGCAGACAACTTTTTTTCAATTCTTTAGTATATGTGACTATTAACAAAAAGCTACACACAATATGACCAACATAGTTCCACAATTGAATGACACTTTTTGCAATTTAAACAGGCAAAACATCCATGGAAAGCTAAATGTGAGTTGGCTCTTGATAGAGATCAACATTAATAGATATTACCTTTCTCCATAGGTCAAGACTTGTCTGCCTATATCTTCTGATGCAATCATCTGCAGGAGAGAATAAAATCAAATAAGAAAAATTACTCCGATACGTAAAGTGGGGAGGGCAGGGAGGACTCTTTGACATCAATAGCCATTGGTTCAAGAATTTTAAAGTGCAATTCCATACTCTGGATTCCAATGTCATCAAAATGGCGGACTTCGTAGCCTTTTTGGCACGATCCAGCTGCACCTGATCAACTGTCATCAAACAGATTTAAATTGAGTATTTCCTATTGTTTGAGATGATATGTAGCAGGAAAAATAAACATAATATACAATAACTAGAGTCAGGGGATTTGGAGAAGAGTAAAATGAATAACAGACTCCTACCTTGTCCAGGGGTGGCAACAGCTATAAGTTCATTGCAGGCTACATCAACAGCTTTTGATGCAAAATCAGAAGTCTAATACACAGACAGGTATGCACCAACATTAAAAATAAAAAAGGAGTATAAAGTTCTGCACTACACTATGAAATTGCGGGTAACTTACTGTTGCAGCTTGAATGCCAAATAAGCCACTGTTGTTGTAAATGCTAGTGAATGCAGAGAAGGACTGCATTTGCGGATACTCGTTCAAGACACGAAGATCTACACATCATACATCAATATCAAGGTAGGAAAAAGCTGATTCAAACAACCTGTACATCTATATCGTCCCAAATTTATACAAAGATTTTGTGCATCCACCTTATTAAGCAGACAAAATTGCATGAATTGCTTGCACATTAAGTGTATTGCTATTCTCCCCATGTAAACATTCATTTATGACACATTTCCTTGACAACTTAAATAAAAAATAGCTACCAGAAGGGTACTTAAGAAAGTGTGAAAAAATTGTGTTTCTAATTTAGTCATTGACAATACCGTGGGAATCCATAAAGAAATACAAGACTATCAATTTGGGATGCAGGAGTAACAAGAATTGCGAAACATATCCCCAAAAGACATAACATGTATAACTAATCACTATACCAAATGCCAAACAGCACATTTCATTGCCTAAAATCCTATAAAGGCCTAAAATCTTCTGAGCCATAATCATTAACTTGGCATCAGTTAACAAATCCCTAAATTCTTCACCCATAAACTGGTAATTCTCGACCCTCTCCAATCACAAACATGCCAACAGTTAAAGATACCCTGAACTCTTCAATGATCAATCACAATAATTGATTATAGACCTCATCCTTCGGTTCTTATGTCAACACAAAAGGGAAATTGACATTGGCAGCATAATGTGACAATAATTCATGAATACAAGTCGGTAAAGCTGATAGTGTATAGTTCCACATGACTTACATAGTCTTGAATACATCCCTTTCCCTGGACCCCCAGCTGAGAACGATCCGCCTCCTCCCATGAGCATCTACAGAGCAATAATATTACAACTTCCCCACGAATCAGATATAAACAGTAAAGCCAGAAGGGGGGGGGACATTTGGATTTATAAGATAACTGTAACAACATACATGGTAAAAGAGGATAGAGTGGAAGTGCTATTGTGTTCAATGCCAGAACTCCTAAATTGCCAATGAATCTTTCCCGGAGATAGAGAAGGGTAATAGATTCAGCACTAACTAGAGTGTATCGATTTATAAACTTATTGTTGTTAATCAACTATGAAAAAACTAGGAGACTGAAATCTGCCTTGTATTGTGTAACTAATTTTTTTAGATATTAACCATGGATGAGAAGATATATTAGTTGAGCGTAAAAGACAATAAAATAAAAAAGAGGAAAGGGGCAAAACAGACAGAACTCTTCAGAAAAATACATATTAAGAAGGGCAAAATAGTACAAGAGCATCACTATAAATGTTTACCTGAAGAACTGTCATGGTCATAGAGTCCTTAATATTTCGCCAGCCACCAGGTAATTCGAAGGCCAGAGCAAAATGAGTTGACTGGACACAAAAAGGTGAAAAGTAAATATATGAAATATGTTGAATTATGAGCTTAGTTGACTAAATGTCAGAACTTTATGACACAGACCCCTAACTCTGCCGGATGACGAAAATCTCCTCCTTTGTATATAGGTTTCGGTTCCTCAGGGCGGGCTACGCTTGGTAAGTCAGAGAGAAGGGGTTCAGCCAATGTCACCAACTCATTATGGTCAACACCTGTTGCAGAAAGGACCATCCTGGGGGCGGTAAAATTTTCCTGCAAATGCGTCTGTTATGAGAAGATGCAAATGCGTGCATCGGAAATATGTATATTCTGTGGACTCACCGCAACGAATTCGTCCAGCACACCACTGTGTATTCTTTCTAAAGCCTGTTCTGAGGCAATAAGTGAATTGGAAAAGGGACCAGAATATCCCGTGGAATGTATTTTCTCCAAAAGAAGGTGCTGGGGGTTTTTGGAGTACTCTGCAACCTCATCTTTCAACTTTTTGATCTGGAAAAGGAGTTCATTGAAATATCCAAAAGAGAGCGAGAGAGAGAAAACAAATACACAGAGATACATACATACATACATACATACAAATATATATATATGTGTGTGAGTGTGTGTGTGTGCGCGCATGCAGGCACTTCAATAAAGATGACATATACCTGCTCCTGCACCTCCCAATCAAGAAATGCAGGGTTCCTCACAGTATCAATTAGAAGTTCCACCATTTGAGGAAGAAAAGTTTTCAAAGCATCAAATGTATATGCAATTTGCTCACGAGAGGCTGCAGCATTCAAATTCCCTCCTATTGCCTCCATCTCTCGTATGATACGCAAATGGCTCCTGTTTGTTGTACTCTTGAAGGCCATGCTTTCCAGGACATGTGTGGCGCCAAATGAAGCAGGACTTTCATAAATAGATCCGCAATCAACATATAGACCTACCGAGGCAGCAGGGTTCTGCAAAGCAAAAATAATGCAAGTAACACACATTTCTCCAATATGGTCTTTTCCCAATAAAAGTTTATCGGATAAAGTACAATCATACCGGCGAAGTTTGCGAAGCAATTCTAAAACCGTTTGGAAGAGTACTTATTTCAGTCTTCCCAGGTTTGATGGAATCAGGTAGTGGAGGTGAAAGACTAACACCATCAAGGGGAAAGTCTAAAGGTAGAGATGAACT
The DNA here is from genome assembly GCA_026214975.1 of Gentiana macrophylla. Classification (NCBI taxonomy): domain Eukaryota; kingdom Viridiplantae; phylum Streptophyta; class Magnoliopsida; order Gentianales; family Gentianaceae; genus Gentiana; species Gentiana macrophylla. The sequence goes on along the minus strand of CM047805.1, from coordinate 180,760,282 downwards.
AGGAGAACTGGATCCTGTAAACCATCCAAGAAGTCCTCCTGAAGACGATTGAGTGGCCACAGCTGCTGAACTTGCAAATCTTCTAAGAGGTCCATTGTTCCTCTGTCCCTGTTACAATCACAAGCATCAACATTTAAACCCAATAGCAATGAATCCCTCACGTCTAGAATGCTATAAAAAATATATTAAGCAACTAGAAGAACACCAAAAAATTATATCATGTTTAGGCAACATCTGATCTAACATCTGACAATTTCAAATACTCAAAAATAATAATCATTTCCATCACACGATTCAAAAAGCCAGTCACAAAGATCGGACCTTTGAACATTTGAAAGCGAAAAGAAGACGCAACCACTTCAAATAGCATTACCCAAATATAACAGTCGATGCACAAGAACTCAATAAGCATTGATTAACCAAGGAGAAATACGAAATATATTCCACCTGAGCTAAGTATTACAAAGACGACCTAAAATCAACATAAACAAGAAAAACATCCAAAAATGACAGAAAATCAGAAAAAGGGATCAGGATAAGAGTAGATAAGGAGGACCTTAAGAGCTCCGAGGCCTCTAACGGCGACTCTATACATGGCGATGGCGGCTATCTGGAAGAAATCAGTGATGTAGACGCGCGAGCGAGAGAGACTGCGGCAAAGCTTTGTTTTTTCTGGTTCCAATAAATCGAGGTCGTATAAGAGCCGGAAGTTATTGGGACAAAAGTGTAATATATAATAATTATAAAATTAGACCTTATATTTTAGGGATAATTACAGTCCTTTAAACATGGTGTCGGAGTTTCCTTCCTCTTCCAACGGATCGTTATTCTGTGACCAACGCATCTTTTTGTTTCCAGGGTCAAAAGAGGCATTCTTGGGCCTTTATTTCTTCACATAATGGGCAGTCGGTCCAAAGTTTAGGGTTTTCAGAAAAATAATGTTGGGTCGGCCTTATTAGCTGATGCAAAGCTTTAAATTTGATACGTTTAGGTCACGATTTTTTTTTTAAAAATCGTAAATTTATATTCAAGTTCGGTTTGGTTTTAATTATGTCACGAGCATTTTTATGATCGTTCGTTATATTCAAGTTTGGTTTGGTTTTATTTATGTCAAGAGCATCTTTACGATCGTTCGTTTAATAAACGAACAAGAGAAAATAAGTTAAAGCTCGGCTTGTTGAATAGATTGATTGTTCGAGCTTAATTCCGAGTTTGGTTTGCTAAACGTGTTTTTGTCTTTCAGCTCAAATTCGACTCGCTAAGGTATAAAAATTCAAATTGAAATGCCGAATTAATAAAACCTATAAAACAAGGAAAATGATATGTATACTACACACAACATATTCCACTATATGTTTTATCACCATTGATTAAAATAAGTGAGTTGCGAAGATGTTGTGTGAACTTATTTAGTGGGTGTATCTATCACACACAAAACAATATCCAAACGGGAAAACATTTCAATCAATGAAAAAAAATAGTGGAAGAAATATATTATGATTGGCAAAAAATCTCATATTTCCAACCCTTCTGAATCCCAACCTAAAGCCGACCCGAGTTTTCCCGACTGCATCCCTCGATACACCGAAATTGCCCCGCTCCTATTATAATATTTTATCTTCCCAAATGAGATCGACCAACGGCCGGTCAAGTATGTCACCGCCTCGCCATCGATTAAACTAGTGATTATCGAGCCCTCCGCGACATGTATCGTAAGCGGACCCTGCACTGCGGGGCCCGCCCAACGAGTTTATCGCTGACTCCGCCTATTTCGGCGAGCTTATCTATCATGAAGATCACCGGCTCGGCCTCTCGACCTCGATTAAATACCTCGGCTCGAGGCCTCGATCATCCGCTAAGCCTCGTGATCCGAGCCCATTATCTTAGCCACGCGACTTATCCTACTCGTTTGGCCTTAACCGTAAATACACACTAAGCCCTAAATGGGCTCATACCTATAAATAAGAGGTCTCCCTCCACCATAACTAACTCTCAAGATACCTAATACAACACTTGGCTCCACACTAAATAAGCCAACTCTTCCAATACCGAGAACTACGCGTGGGCTTGATCCTCTCTCTACGAGTGCGTGAGCGGCCTCCACGGCTCACTCACAACCACCCCAAACACCTCCATTTGGCCGAGAGCCACCACTGTACACCGAGAAATGATGTCCTTCCGTTCGATAACATTGATGTACCATTCTTGGCATCATCAAATGGCTCCGTTACGGGGAAATCGACATTTTCGTCACTTTTCCGGTCAGATCCGAGTATTTCCGACGGCCTAAAACCACCCATTTTTTTTATTTTTTTTTTTGGTTTTCCGGTCAAGTGTTCATCAAGATCTAATCGTTCTTCATCCAGATCTAAAAAAAAAAAAAAAAAACCACGGCTAATATCCAAGCTGAAAAAGATACAGCTTTTCTTCAAAGATCAGATGTGTTTAGAGAAGTGGTCTAATATCAAGCTTTACGAATTCTCAAAGCTTGATGAACAAAGGTTCGAACTGAAAGTGAAATCGAGATGTGGAATATAGCAAGTTCGTTTCCTCTGTGATTAAAAGAGGATAGCAACGGAGGTTTCTTCTTTCTAAAGCATCCAGCTGGCCCGGTTTGATTCCATTGCCGGAGAAGATGACCGGAGCCGGAGCTCGGTTGCCAAAGATTCGAGCTTCGAAACGAGCAAATATTTTTCTGGTGGCCCCGAATTCCGGAACCCATTACCAGGTGATTTTTTTTTTATGCGGTCAATAATCTTGATTTGCTTATTTTCATTCCCAGCAACACATGATGAAAGCTCTGTGGTGGGAGGTCATTGACTCTGTATGTGAAAGGGAGCAGCACCAACTTTTACCAACTCTGTATGTGTGCGGCATCATCCAGGAAAAATCTAATAATAGGCTAATAGCAGGGATTATATATATATATATATATATATATATATATATATATATATATATATATATATATATATATAGGTGGCCATATATATATATATGTATTATCTCTGGAAAGTGGCAGCCAAAATGGATTTTCGGACTTACAGAATTCAAGCGAGCCCACCTGCGGTGCGGCAAAAAAAAAAAAAAAAAAAAAAAAGTAAGGAGTAGGTGTACCCCTCATCTTAGTACTTGTGTTTTAATTGGGAAAATCAAAACTTTTCCAGAGATCAAATGAAATTGTTTTTACAAAGTTTGGAATCAGGAGTATGTGTACATACTCTTTCGGTGCTTGCATTTTTATTGCGAAATAGATGACTTGTTGAATAAAGCGCCACACCTCAATCAATCATTAGAGTCCGCCTCGACGGTTCAAAGGCCCCGCGCCAACTACATGGAACACCGCCTCGCGTTAACCATTGGGTGCGCTTCAACGGTTCGATGCATCGCTCGGTAGTTTTCTTCGCCATGGATATACTCTCATATCCAGCCTTGCGAAAAAGGTAATCGAATGATACCAAGACCGATCTTGCTTCGCCACCAACACTTTTTACGGTCGACGGACTTAGTGTTCCTCGAGAATCATCGCAACTTTCGATCATCAACGGCTTCGGGCCAAATGACGTCGGCAGAACGACTCACTTTTGTGACCTCGACAACAACTCACATTTGTGATCTCGGTGACTTCCTCAATTGAAATACATTTCTCAAATGTCCTCGTCGCTTAAGTTCTAACACACGACGCCTCGACTTTCAAGCAAGTTTTACTACCCGTAGATGACTTCTTCCTGCGGTTTTTACTTCGCTTGATAATTGGATTTGAGCTTCGCCATGGATATCTTTTTTATCATAGGCGAAGTCCCCGGTATTTGGGGTCGCTTTGATGTACGGCGCACCACCTCACCGCGCTTAGCTTCTTCTCGCCCAAGGGTTTGACGAAGACCTCCTGGCGCATCGCGTATCAACTCACGGCTTGGTCTCGCGAGCGACTCCCAAGTTCTCATCTCACAATCATATGAAGATGGCTCTTCGCAACACAACAAGGAAGAAGCCCTCGCCATAGCGGCAGAAGCCGGTGTCCTCGACATCGCATCTCAAGTCGCAGGCGACTGTAGCGACTCCTCGCGGCATATCTCGACGCCGCTACATCTTTGTGCACCTCAACATGTCGACCTCGGTCGTACCAACGAGCACGGACGATTCACATCGCAAGCTCTCGCCGCGATCGCAGCGACTGCAACAGCTCCTCGCGGCATATCTCGGGACGCCTATCTTGTGGCACCTCAACATGTCGACTTCGGTCGGACCAACGAGCACGACGATTCACATCGCAAGCTCTTAAGCGCAGCATGATCGTAATGCGACCTTTGCGGCATATCGGACGTTCTATCTGCAGTGCATTTCAAACCGCTTGCTACTAGCGTATATCGAAACGGCTCTTTATAAGACATCTCTTATAAGCCCGATCTATCTCGGCATCATTATTTCGGAACTCGCCATTCGGCGAGCCTTCTCTTATAAGCCCGATCTATCTCGGCATTATTATTTCGGAGATCGCCATTCGGCGAACATCTCTTATAAGTCCGATCTATCTCGGCATCATTATTTCGGAACTCGCCATTCGGCGAGCCATCTCTTATAAGCCCGATCTATCTCGGCATTATTATTTTGGAACTTCGCTTTCAGCGAGCCCTTCTTATAAGCCCGATCTATCTCGGCATTATTATTTCGGAGTTCGCCATTCGGCGAACATCTCTTATAAGTCCGATCTATCTCGGCATCATTATTTCGAACTCGCCATTCGCGCGAGCCTTCTTATAAGCCCGATCTATCTCGGCATTATTATTTTGGAACTGCGCTTTTCGGCGAGCCTTCTCTCTATAAGCCCGATCTATCTCGGCATTATTATTTTCGGAGTTCGCCATTCGGCGAACATCTCTTATAAGTCCGATCTATCTCGGCATCATTATTTCGAACTTCGCCATTCGGCGAGCCTTCTTATAAGCCCGATCTATCTCGGCATTATTATTTCGGAGTTCGCCATTCGGCGAACATCTCTTATAAGTCCGATCTATCTCGGCATCATTATTTCGGAACTCGCCATTCGGCGAGCCTTCTCTTATAAGCCCGATCTATCTCGGCATTATTATTTTGGAACTCGCCTTTCGGCGAGCCTTCTCTTATAAGCCCGATCTATCTCGGCATTATTATTTCGGAGTTCGCCATTCGGCGAACATCTCTTATAAGTCCGATCTATCTCGGCATCATTATTTCGAACTCGCCATTCGGCGAGCCTTCTTATAAGCCCGATCTATCTCGGCATTATTATTTTGGAACTTCGCCATTCGGCGAGCCTTCTCTTATAAGCCCGATCTATCTCGGCATCATTATTTTGGAACTTCGCCATTCGGCGAGCCTTCTCTTATAAGCCCGATCTATCTCGGCATTATTATTTTCGGAGTTCGCCATTCGGCGAACATCTCTATAAGTCCGATCTATCTCGGCATCATTATTTCGGAGTTCGCCATTCGCGAACATCTCTTATAAGTCCGATCTATCTCGGCATCATTATTTTGGAACTTCGCCATTCGCGAGCCTTCTCTATAAGCCCGATCTATCTCGGCATGATTATCTCGGAGTTCGCCATTCGCTTAACATCTCTTATAAGTCCGATCTATCTCGGCATCATTATTTTGGAACTTCGCCATTCGGCGAGCCTTCTCTATAAGCCCGATCTATCTCGGCATTATTATTTTGGAACTCGCCATTCGGCGAGCCTTCTCTTATAAGTCCGATCTATCTCGGCATCATTATTTTGGAACTCGCCATTCGGCGAGCCTTCTCTTTATAAGTCCGATCTATCTCGGCATCATTATTTTGGAACTTCGCCATTCGCGAGCCTTCTTTATAAGCCCGATCTATCTCGGCATTATTATTTCGGAGTTCGCCATTCGGCGAACATCTCTTATAAGTCCGATCTATCTCGGCATCATTATTTTCGGAGTTACGCCATTCGCGAACATCTCTTATAAGTCCGATCTATCTCGGCATCATTATTTTGGAACTCGCCATTCGGCGAGCCTTCTTTATAAGCCCGATCTATCTCGGCATGATTATCTCGAGTTCGCCATTCGCGAACATCTCTTATAAGTCCGATCTATCTCGGCATCATTATTTTGGAACTTCGCCATTCGGCGAGCCTTCTCTATAAGCCCGATCTATCTCGGCATTATTATTTTGGAACTTCGCCATTCGCGAGCCTTCTCTTATAAGTCCGATCTATCTCGGCATCATTATTTTGGAACTTCGCCATTCGGCGAGCCTTCTTATAAGTCCGATCTATCTCGGCATTATTATTGTGGAACTCGCCAATCAAGTGGGCACTTCTTGCAAACCCGACTTGATCGACATTGCATTTGCACGGGGCCTTTACATGCGAAGTCAATGCATTATATTATTATATGGCCTACTCTTCTACAAAGAAGGCAAAGAGGAAAGACGACGCGCCATGACAAATCAACTCGCAGGACAATTTCCTTGCATATAATCCAGAATTTATTTGCTCTATCCCTTTCGCTTCGAGAAATCGCTCAAGCACAGAGCAGGGGCCTTGATACACCGTAAATTGCCCCGCTCCTATTATAATATTTTATCTTCCCAAATGATCGATCCAACGGCGGTCAAGTATGTCACCGCCTCGCCATCGATTAAACTAGTGATTATCGAGCCCCTCCGCGACATGTATCGTGAAGCGGACCCCGCACTGCGGGCCCGCCCAACGAGTTTATCGGTGACCTCGCTTTATTTCGGCGAGCTTATCTATCAGGAAGATCACCGGGCTCGGCCTCTCGACCTCTTCGCCTACCTCGGCTCGAGGCCTCGATCATCCGCTAAGCCTCGTGATCCGAGCCCATTATCTTAGCCACGCGACTTATCCTACTCGTTTGGCCTTAACCGTAAATACACACTAAGCCCTAAATGGGCTCATACCTATAAATAGTGAGGTCTCCTCCACCATAACTAACTCTCAAGATACCTAATACAACACTTGCCTCCACACTAAATAAGCCAACTCTTCCAATACCGAGAACTACGCGTGGCTTGATCCTCTCTACAGTGGGTACGCGGGCGGCCTCCACGGCTCACTCACAACCACCCCAAACACCCTCCATTTGGCCGGAGAGCCACCACTGTACACCGAGAAATGATGTCCTTCCGTTCGATAACATTGATGTACCATTCTTGGCATCATCACTCTCGACCCGACTTACTTCGGGATGAGTTTCGGGTATATGCTCAAAACTCAAAGGGATGCCAATCCCGACTATTATATATTATATTTATTTTTTATAAATTTTCTAATTTTTCAGAGGGAAATATATCTTTTTAGAACATTTATTTTTATTTTTGAGGGGAAGATATTTTACCTCATGTAGAGATTGAAGAAATTATCGACAAAAATAAAATAGAGTTTCTTATAATAAAAACTCATCATTTATTTGTCTTCGAGTTGTCTATTTCTTCGATAAGAGTAATCTAACTTTCATATGTTTTTTTTTTCTTCCTATTTTATCACATCTCAATTTACTTCATCGTCTTGTATCAGTAAATGTTAAATTTTTGCTTGCACACAACGGGCGACGGGAGATGTCACAATGAAATTCGACAGAAGATCAATAAGGATTTAAGAGTTGTTTTGGTATTGTGTTTTGGGATTTTTTTATATATCACCAATCTTTTGTTGTTACTTCCCACCAATGTGGATCTTACCGGAGAAAGTAAAAATATTCCAAACTTCATTTAAAATTCCAACTAGAAAAACTAAGTTACCAATTTTGATCATTATTTTTCTTTATATTTCACGAATCATTTCATCCCAAACATCTACATCAATCATTATTCTACTTTATTTTACCTCATCAACTTTCTAAAGAAAAATAAATTCTTATTCACTTTATCTAAAAAATCTCCCAAAAGCTTCAACCCAAAACAAACGATGCCATACCTAAAATATATAGTGCTAATTTTTAATATATAAGTCTTTTGTTCCAAATTAAGTGAGTGTGGTCTTTGTGGATTTATCAGAGAAAGTAATAATATTCCTAACTTCATTTAAAATTCCAACTAGAAAAATAAATTCTTAAAATCTACAAATAATTTTCTGAATATATTTTTTTGGGATGTGAAATCCCAAACATTCTAAATAAATGTTTGGCCCGAATATTTTGGAAAAATAAACATTAAAAATAAATTAGTAATATAAAGTGACATTTTTATGTATGATTATTTTCTAAAAGGTCCGACCTGATGCCATACCTAAAATATATAGTGTATATATCATTTTTCTTAAATTAATTCCTTCGCAAGAAATAAATTTTATAATCTTTTTGTAAATAATAATTATAAAAAATAAAAGGCGAAATTCCCTTAATAATCGTATTGTAAACTGTCAACGGCCACACCTTGATCATTGCAATTGGAGTTCTCCGGCGGAAGACCACCACTGTGAAATCAAAAGGGATTTGAAAAGATGGGGATTAGATTCATAGTAATGGTGAACAAGCAAGGCCAAACTCGGCTTGCCCAGTATTACGAGTACCTTACCATAGAAGAAAGGCGTGCGCTTGAAGGTGAAATCGTCAGGAAATGCCTTACCCGCACCGAGCAGCAGGTCTATCCATACTCTTATCACCCTAATTGTTGATGCAACCTATACCTTTACTGGTCTTTTTACATGATTTTATGATTCAATTTTGAAAATTTTATCCTTTTGAGGCTTGAGGATGTCTATGAACTATGATCCGGGAAGTAGGGAGTCTATGCTGCGCCGGAATTAATTCAGGTCAATAAGACTGTGACTTGTATTGAAAAAGACGATATGCTTTTGCCTTTTTGATATGTCAGATAGAGAGTTGTTGGATTCTTTGAATGGCTGTTCATTTTAATTGCTTTGTGATTGAAAAGCAGTTAAAAAAACTTCACTTTGATTGCTAAGTACGTTACAATCAGCTGATATAATCGCGAAATATGAATTCTTCTTGGGGTGATTGCTTAGTCTTATCTGTCGGTTTTATGCTCATGTTCCACATTTTTTTTTCTCCTCTATACAATTACTAATTAGAATACAAGCTTTGCTTAGCTTAGAATTGTGTTGTACTTTTTCCTTATTGTAATGGTAATTTATCAAATCTGAGCCCCTGTGTTTGCTCTCTGTTTTGAATCTGGTGCTGAACGACATTGATATTTTATTGGCAGTGCTCATTCGTTGAACATAGAAACTACAAGATTGTTTATAGGAGATATGCATCGCTTTTTTTCTTGGTCGGGGTGGACAGTGAAGAGGTGAGTTCCATGCGATTCTGTTTCCTTGAATACACATTGTTTATTTGAAGGTTGTCTAGACTGTTCTTTAATATTCAACACAACTTGTTTCGTCTCCAACCTTTATCGCGCTGGAACTATGAACAGTATTTGGCAAGTTAAATGTCATCCCACGCAACTAGCTTTGATCTTCTATGTGCTTTCTAGAACAAAAAGCGTAGAATGTTTTACTTATCATCAGCATTTTCTTTTGCTCACTGTGAAGAATTACCAATTTTAGGCTACTTGAACTAAAGGGATGAGTGTGAGGTTTTTAGAAGTAGACTTCATTATTTTATTTCCATCAGCCCATTTTCTGATTCTTGGGACTGGCTAATAGGTGTTTTTGGATTCCATGTCTTGAATCTTGCTTTCGAACCATTAACAATGTAGCTTTGATGCTTCTTTTCCCTTTTTATTTCATACGAAAAACGAGGCATAGAGGCCACATTGGTGTTGATTTCGCCTCCTAAATGCCTTCAAGGTGGTCCACCGCCGATAGTTAAGTTCCCTTAGACGTGCATGCCCACTTCATGTCCTGAATCTTGAATGCTAATATGATATCTACCTTTAAATAGTGTATCGCATTCCCCTATGTATACCTCAAATCTGAACTTGCCACATTCTTGGTCACTATGCGCTTACAATCCATTTGCACTTCCATTGATTCATCAAGCTGTAGTTTGTCACCTCCTCTGGGGTTGCAGAATCCTCAGCCACCTTATACACTGTCCTTTAATAGGAGTTAGATATACTCTAGGCAGTTGACTTATCTTTTTAAGAACCATTACAAGACGCCTTTGTTATGTAGGTGGCTGCAGGAGTTTGAAGGATAATATTTCTGCTTTTAAGATTGCCCCCACCATGTTTGCATAGATTTTCTGGTTAATTTCTGAGTACTAATTCATCGTTCTTCCCTGTCTTTGAACTATGCAGAACGAGCTTGCCATTCTGGAATTCATACATCTGTTAGTTGAAACCATGGATAGGCATTTTGGCAATGTGGTAAAGCTTTTAATATAAATGATTACTCTTTTTCTTGTTAATAGCTCACCAATTACGATCAAAGGTATAACTTTGTTGTGTTGCTATCTTATTTCAGTGTGAACTTGATATCATGTTTCATCTCGAGAAGGCACACTTCATGCTGGAGGAAATGGTCATGAATGGATGTATAGTTGAAACAAGCAAATCTAACATTCTGACACCAATACAGTTGATGGACAAAGCTTCATAAGTGGTCTGTAAGAAGTTTGCAGGATACAGCTCTCATTTGATATTATGTTGTCAGTGAATTTTGCTGGATATGGAAACATGCTCCAATGTGTGAACATGGGATATAAATTTGTTTACTTCTGAAGAATGAATCGGTCACATTGATTTTTGTTATAGTTTCACTAGCTATGTTGTATCTCTGTTCTTTTGTTCTTGCAAAAGCCCTAGGGGAGGATATGAGTCTACTCTTTCTGCTGACTTTGTTTTGGGATGTCGATTGATCTTATTTATCTCATTGCAATGCAATGTACCTGCTTTTCTTTACTGTTTACCACCAGATTTTCCTGATATATGTTAATTTGAATCATCGACGTGCCATAGTGATTAATCTTTGATAAGGTTTAGAGTTTGAGATGCTCTCATATGCATAACAGGTAGATTAAGGTTTACAATTATATGTGATTAATAATGTTAATTGGCATCTATAGTGATGTGTTTGTCATAAAGATAGATTCATGAACAATATGAGCCAAACAAAAAAGAAAAATCAAGGGAAACAACCAACGTATTTTGACGAGTATCTATATACATACATGTGCATAATGAGGAAAATGACATGAATACTATATACACTATATGCTTGTAGACCAAATATCAACCATAACATCAATATTCTGTACAATGAAGAGAGCATGAGGATGTCTGTGAACATAAATAGAGAGAAAGGAGAGCATCATAGAGCTGCAGGTCGACCATCTTTTCGTGGATCACTGACTGCTGTAAGTATTCCTTGAAACACCTTGTTAGTTAATTTTCCAAGTTTTCTCCAGGGAAGCGTTGAATTGTGAAAAGACTGCACTACAAATTGGCAGATGGCTCCCCCTGCTTTAGCCGTAAGTTGGTGACCTCTTTCTCTTAAGAAATGCTTATCTAACTCAGAGAGTTCGATGTGGTCACCATCCAAAACCGTCCAGTTCTCATATGAGACTACATTTGGAATTAGCTACATAGACAAAAGTTGCAAAAGTTCAATTGAAACAAAAACTATTTAGTCCAAGAATTGAAATCTGCAAACGTATCGAACAATTCAAAACGGACCTTGTGATAAACTCTGGGACTTTGTACAGCAGCTAAAGGCTCCATCCCTAAGATAAAATGGTTTATGAAAACCTGTACAACAGCCGGAATTATGTTCATGCCACCACTGCCACCTATTACTCCGGCAAGCTGATTATCCTAATATCAATGCGAAGAAATTTCACTATAAATTATCGAACAGCAAGAACAGAGAAATCTATGACAAAATCTTATGTATTCCAGTATTGGTACCTTAAGGATAATGAGCGGCGTCATTGAAGACAATGGTCTCTTTTCAGGTTGAATAAAATTAGATGGAGCAGGAGGAAGACCATCTGGTGATATTTCAGTCGGAATGGAGAAATCCCCCATCTGATTGTTGAGTATAATCCCAGTTGAGGGAGACAATATGCCAGCTCCAAAACCGTAGTTTACCGAGGTTGTCACCGACACAGCATTGCGATCTGCATCTACTATGCAGAAATGGCTGGTTCCATGATCTCTCAGTTGGCTCCACCTGATATGGTAATCAAGTAAGTAACAACAATAAGAAGGTGAAGAAAAAAAAAAAAAAACTATAGGAACAATAAACAGGGGCTTTACCTGCTTAAATAATATTCAGGAGGGAAAGTGGTATTATCAACTATCTTTCCTTGAATTCTTTTGGCAAATGAAGAGGAAAGCATGTCGGATATGGTTTCAGTCACGTTTACAAAGTTTGGATCACCTAGATTCATCCGGGCAGCAAACATATGTTTTAGTGCTTCAATTGTACGGTGAAGACCTAAAGGACCGTTTGCAGCATTTCTGTTGCCATAGCTTTCGAAGATTTTCAGTACCTGAGTCACCAGTTCACAAAGATCTCACATTAGCATCATTTCAATATGCTTCAAAGATTCTACTGATGGGAAACGCTATTGAACGGGGTCTTCATTGGTCCAAACCAATACATGTGATGTCTAACAGTGACAGTGTAAAGAAGACTCTAGTGATTATCAAATCATGAACTTGTGAGGCAATGATCAATAGCTAAGAGAATACAAACCAGAGAGAGTCCGAGTGTTCCACTAGATGGTGGCGGCATTCCCAAGATAGTGTAGCCCATTGTGTTGACAGCAACTGCATCTGTAACATCTACTCTATACTTCCTCAAATCCTCCATTGTCAGAATTCCACCTGTTTTTTGTACATCATCAATTAGTTTTCTACCTATTGTCCCATTATAAAAAGCACCTGGACCTTGCTCTGCCACTTCCATAAAGGTGTTGCCAAGTTCTACATTATAACACGCATCACCAGCTTTTAGCAATCTCCCGTTTGGTGCGTATACGCGACGCAAGCCAGGGTCAGCTAATATCTTCTGTGCATCACTAGCAATGCATCTTCCAAGATATGGGGCAACAACAAAACCTTCTTTGGCTAGTTTGATTGCTGGCTCGAATAGAGTTTTCCATGGCAAACGTCCGTATTTCAGCCAAGCCGTATGAAGCCCGGCTAACTCACCCGGAACCCCCATTGATAATGCTCCATTATACTTTGCATCTGTATCTGTTGCATACATGTCCTGTAGGAGAAACATTCTAAATCAGGAATCACATAAACCGACTGAAACGTCAAAACTATTGTCTCTGATAAGTCAATTTATCAGTCACCTGAGAGGCAGCTAAAGGAGCTGTTTCCCTCATGTCAAAAGCTTGAGCTTCACCAGACGAGGAAGAAGAACGAACAACCATAAAAGCACCACCACCAATTCCACTGGACATTGAATTGACAACACCAAGGCACAATGCAGTTGCAACTGCTGCATCAACAGCATGTCCACCCTTTTCCATTATCGAAACACCGATTTCCGAGCAACGTCCATCGTCAGCAGCAACAACTGCTTGCTTTGACTCGACAATATCATCATTTCTAAACTGTAGTTTTTCCTTAGGCTTGTTTTGATCCTTAACCCAGACAAAGTGTGGGTAGATCCATAATATGAGGCCTACCACATAAACAAATTAAGAGAACCTGTCATTTGTTGATCAAGTACCCCAGCAGGCTAACACTCACAGCAAATTCACCACAACATATCTTTACACAATCTATCATGATGTGTGACATATTATTCATATATACCCCCGCACAATAATCAATGGTGTAAAAGTATGTTGTGATCATTTGCGAGTTGTTGAACTAGCATTTCTGATCAAAACAATCCAGATTCTGGATCACATATCCTATTATCATCTGTTCTATCCCCATTCACAACACATGATGATAAGATGCACATTCGCACACCCATAGACAATGATTAGATAATGGTAAAAATTTATTTGTTCCTAACCACTCATTACAACATCCCTATTTGCTTGGATATCCTTTTCTTAGGTGCAAAAGGCGATATCCTTTGCCCACAGGGCCCCTCCACCCTGACCCGACATTGGATATCCTTTTTCTTAACCTTGCATTTAAGAGTGTATCAGAGAGTTGTCTTGCAGCAGTATGTCGTCTAGTATGAATAGTGATTTGGGGTGGAAATTTTGTTCGTGGTGTCTCCATTTTGTACGTAGACAGGAAATTGAATGTGACATTACTGTTTCAACTTTATACTATAATACTACTACTCTGTCTCATAATATAAGTCACTTTGCCTCTTTTTGTTTGTCTCATAATATAAGTCATTCTACATTAACAATAAAGCATTTATTACTCTTTTCACTATCTTACCCCTAATTTATTTACAATCCAACCACTCTATAAGTATTGCATTAATGATAATCAAAGGACATTATAGTCATTTCTCCTTTAAATTTATGTCACACAACCACTTCCTTAATTTGTGTTTTACACCTAAAAGTGACTTATATTTTGGGATGGAGGTAGTATAATATGGTCATTAATACATCGTTAATTAAACATGAGACCATCTAAAGTTTTAACAATCACACCCATAGACATGGTCATTAATACATCGTTAATTAAACATGAGACCATCTAAAGTTTTAACAATCACACCCATAGACATAGGGGTAATTCTACCGTAGGAACTCCCTGTTAGAAGACTGACACATGTACAAACAAAACAGTGAGCGGACATCACTTCTAACTAAAACACACTGGATTTACTCTGTTTTCCAACAAGGCCATGATTAAAAAAGATCCAAGTGCCAAGTAGGCTCTCCAACCCCCTGCCCCCTGCCCCCTGCCCCCTGCCCCCTGCCCCTGCCCCACCCCACACACACAACCAAAGAGTAAAAAAAGAAATGGAAATCCACATAATAGAGAGAGAGAATGGAGGAGTTACAAGTATTGATGACAAATAAAAAACCAGCTGAATTTCGGTATATATATATATATAAAGAGAATAGTAGCAATTGCAATCATAGCCAGGGGAATAAAAAGAAAGAAAGCCAATTAAACTCAAACATACATGATGTAGCTATAATAATTATGAGCATAAATCCAGATGCTGGAATAAACCTCCGTTTCTTCTTTGTGAAAGAATCGTTATCTGCAGCAGATGATGAAGATGAACCCAAAAGAAGTGCAGCTTCCAGTCTCTGTTGTTGTTGGGCCATCATCATCGTCTCTTCAAAAGCGGTCAAACTTGACACAAATTATCGAAAGAAAACGTTGGCCCCGTTTCTTACTTTTCGTAGTGGTTGGGCTGGCTGACGTAGGTACTGAGGCACGTTATGGATTCCTTCCGAGTTTGTGGGGTACTTGAGGAAAACAATTATTGCGAAGCGTCGCAAACGATAAAATATGGATGTATCTAAATTTTTACAATTAATTATATTCAAGCCATTTAAAATTCATAGATAAAAACGGATGATCCTAAATAGCTTTGATGCATCTAGTCTTGTTCTAGACAGAATACAAAGTACTTGTGTCTTTATCTTTTTCACTTTTACTCGTTTCGAATTCTTTTTAGATACAAACCCAACAGGTTAATATGTACTTTCAAAAAAAAAAAATTAATATATATCTAATTTCAGTGGGTATGAAAAAGCCTGATGAGTTTGTGGTTTTTTCTTTTTTGGAAATAATTGACGAAGTGATCCAAACACAGGTTAAATCTAATAAAATCGACGGTGATCTGATCAAACCATCTCACATCTCACATCTCACGGTCTGTATGAAAAATGAATGTAACCGCGCGGCCTATCGCGTTTGTTGAGCACAAGCCAACCGGCTTTTAATAAGCTTTAGTTGAAGTTGTCTTTTTTAAAAAAACATACTTATCGCGCTTTTAACATCCGTAAGTCTGAAATTCAAGTTATTTGTTAGATATTTTATTCACAAAATCTGTTTTTTTTTTGTTTTGAATGTGTTGTTGCACACCGAGTCACGACAGTGTCGCGCCGAAAAAACGGGTTCGACGACACGTGATTTCGTAGAAGAGATTTTTCATCGGGACACATCATTTCGGTTGTGCATGGTCATTGGGACACATCCTTTGACGAACCCATTTTGTTTTTCGTGAAGAGAGATGATATATTTTTGTTGTCATATATATAGAGAGACATCAAGATTCGATGGGAAAGATAATGAAGTTTTTTAGAAGCATCATCAAGATAAACATATCATGTATCTAAAAGTAGATCTTTCAATTGAATCTTGAGAGAGATCTTAAAACATCTCTTTTAAGAAGCGCTTTATAAGTCGCTTGGAGATCATTCAATTCTGTTTGTTTTATCACATTTTTCTAATATTATTGATAGTGCCAAAACACGCTTTACAAAGTAGTATTTTCTAAAGCGTATTTAGAACAAAACCAAATTCATACGTATACATAAAACATACTTACATCATATACTTTGACAAGCATATACTTAAAAAATATAAGTGAATATTCAAAAAAATATAATTACATCATATACTTTTGACATATATATAGACATATACTTTCACATAATATACTTTCACATCATATATACTAATATCATATACTTTTGATAAGCGGTGGGTCACATCATATACTTAAAAAATATAATTGAATATTCAAAACATAAAGATAAAATAAAATATGACAAGCATAATTATTTTCAAAATACTCCAATAAACACAATTACAAATTAGACAATATAAAATACTCAAATTTTTATCTGTTGTGCAAGTTAAAGCGCAAACAATTAGCATTTTTCTTAGGTAAGTATTGTAAATACTTGAGTGCATTTTCATACATTCCTAAAAACACAACAATACATTCAATCCATAATGAAAACAAGTTCATTCTCTTCACTTCAAGTTTTCGAATCGAAAAAAGTTTAAATACCCCAAAAATACCAATAATTATTTCCTAAAAACAAAAATAATACATACTGCTACTAGATTTTTTTTTTATTGATGAGAGATCTACTCAATGTTCTTTTTTTTTTTTGACAAAATCTACTCGATGTTTTGAGATTTATATTATTTAATCAAACTTTTTTAGAACCGCCGAGGTGAATGAAATCCAGATGGCAAAAAAAAAAAAAAAAAAAAAAAAACACTGGTGATGGAAAACCGCTGGTCACCGGGTTGACCGTCCAACCGCCGGGTTGGACGGGTCAAAACGGTTCAATGTCATAAACGGTCGAATGCTTGACCCGCCCGGCCGGGACCGGTCGATCGGTTCGACCGCCGGGCGGTCGGCGAATCGATAACTATCTTGTTTGTATATATCTATTTTTTTTGGTCAAATAAAATTTTTATTGGGTCTTTATCAATTAGTAGAAAAAAAAATTTGGGCATTTATCAAAAAAAAAAAATTAACATATTATATTAGGTTGCATCGGATTAAATCTACACGATTTTTTTTTCTTTTAGCGAAACATGTACCGTTGGGCCCTCCGACACAATTGGGAAATGAACATTTCAGCCATGTTACGAAAGAAAAATTCGTAACACGAAGCCTCGTAGTTGAAAACTAAAAGAAGTAAAATAATTGCGGAAGTTAAAATGCATTGCATAACAAAGTGAAGTGGTTTACGGGGTCAACCCGATTTATTACAAAACACAAATAATATAAGTCTAAGGGACCGTTTGTTAAAATCAAGATCGAAATCAAGTCTGAAATCAAGTTCTTAATTGAATAAATTAAATGGCCCGAATATTTTAAGTCTTGAAATTGATTAGATTGTTTAGTAACACTTATTATATCCGAAATTAGAATTTGTTTAGTGAGTGTGTATGTGGGTGTGGGTGTGGGTGTGGGTGTGTGTGTGGGTGTGGGTGTGGGTGTGGGTGTGTGGAGGGTGGGTGGGGTGTGGTTGTGTGGGGTAATGGGGGTGTAGGGGGTGGGGTGTGGGTGTGGGTGTGTGGGGGTGGGTTGTGTGGGCGTGGGTGTGGGTGTAGGGTGTGGGGATGGGTATGGGTGTGGGTGTGGGTGTGGGTGGGGTGGTGGGTGTGGGTGTGGGTGTGGTGGGTGGTGTGGGTGTAGGGTGGGTGGGAGTGGGGGTGTGAGGTGTGTAGGTGGTGTGTGGTTTGGTCGGTGTGTAGGTGGGTATGAGGGTGTGGGGTGTGGGGGTGGGTATGGGTGGGTGAGGGTGTGGGCGGGTGTGTGGTGTGTAAGGGTATGGGTTGTGTGGGTGTGGGGTGGGTGGGGGTATGGGTGGGGTGGGGTGGGTGGGGGTGGGGTTGGGGGTAAGATGAGGGTGGGGTGTATGTGTGAGGTAGGTATGGGTGTGGGGTGTACCCCTACCTAACGTAGATTTATGGAAAAAATTCAGCATTAAGTAGTTCCTCAACCACTTAAAATTTTCTATAATTTTTCACAGGAAATTCAGAAGATCTTAATTAATTAAGATGTGTTAAAAAGTATTATCAAACAACACTTATTTTAATAATCACTTATTCTTTTAAGAATAAGTGTTAAGTGGTGTAAGCAAACAGGCCCTAAGTCCCAAATATTTATTTATCCTCAATTTCCATCTCCACTGCCCTGAACTCATAGATGACCTCCTCGGAATCAGACATGAAATCAACTAAGATAATATGACAGGATGCTACTGTTTTCGTGGTCGGGGCTAACTTGATAGTCTGAAAAAAAAAATAAACATAAAATAAAGAGTGAGCTCGAAAACCCCGTAAAGAATAAAATATCAAAATGGAACTAGGGACGCCACTTGGCAAGCTGTCCGGAGTTCCTTACTTTAATTATTCTGGAAATAATGAAATTAAAAATAAACTAATTATTGAATAGAAATTTCTTGAAATAAGAGTACCATAGTAATTAACTGAAAAATGTATTTACTATCGGATCCGTGAAGGCTCGTATGCTAATCTGATTAATGATACGGTACGTCACTGAGACCTAAACTGGTAATAACTGAACTAGCACTGACCGGATATCCATTATTCTAGCCCATGGACGGAGACTAACCGGCTCCGGCAAATAATCTCACATCTACTACATGTGAGTAAGAGCTAGTGCCGGGACCCTCGAGGATTCACTGTTGTAAAACTGATACTAGTGACTAGGACCGTACCATTTTCTGACTAACATAATATTCTAACTTTATATTAATTTTCTATTTATTTATTTATGTATCCAAACAGATATATATATATATATATATATATATATATATTAGAAAGGATGATTTAACCCAATTACCCGGGATTTCGCTCCGAAACCCGCAAAAAATCCTGAAAAATAAAACAGAAAAAAGATAATCTGCAGAAAAAAAGATAATCTGCAGAAAAAAAAAAGTATAATCTGAGATAATTAGAAAAAAAAACAGCTATAAATAAGAATTGTTTTCTATAAAAAAAACACCTAATAAAAAATCCAAACAATAACATCTAAAAAAAATAGATAATATACGGGAAAAAAAAGGATAATCTGCGATAAATAAATATTAAAAAAAAACGAGTTGTAAAAGAAGAAGTGTTTACTAAAAAAATTCTAAACACCTAATAAAAATCTAAACAATAATATTTATAAAAAATTACAAAAAAAAACGCATGATAACGGTGATTTCCTATGATAACGAAAAAGATAATCCGCGATAAAGGAAAAAAAAAAAACCCACGGGTAAATAAGAAGTGTTTATAAAAAAATTCCCAACACCTAATAAAAAATCTAAACAATAACATTTATAAAAAATTACAAAAAAATACGCCTGATAATAAAAAACATCTATACTATATAATAAAGAGAGCAATTTTAACCCAATTACCAAAAAAAGTCCGATTACCCGCTCCACCCCTGTAAAAAAAACCCAACCATACGCATACACTTAGTTTATCTACAGAAATTTCGGCAACAACTTTCCATAAAATATGGGAATTCAAAAATAAATAAATAAATAAATAAAAAGATCAAACCAAAAAAAAACCTTCTGCAACAACTTCCGTTTATCCCTTGATTCAGTTTTCAAACCTGCATTTTTTTCTACGGCTCTACCGTACCAAGATTCTGGATAAAGTAATATCAAGCAGTTGATTTTTAATTTTAAAATTAATTTGAAACATTTTCTCCTACGACTCTCATTAATTTTAAGGAAAAGTAATACTCTACTGTTGAGTAGGCTCGATCGAAGTTGTTTATTTCTTCCGTATACTCTACTGTTCTTATCTGTTGATTTTTGATTTCGGAATTAGCAAGGTTTAGTTTTTAGTTAGTACAGACGTCAGACGATAGCAAATGCTATTTTCCGAGTCTGGCCTGCGTTTTCTTCGTATATATGGTATGTGATTTCATTAGGTTTATGTGATTCTATTACAATTTTATGTAGTTTTAGCAAATAAATAAAATGCCTACATCTGAAATTTTCAACAATCTTATTTCCAGCGTCCCATCACTGATCTAAAGGAGAGGAACAAAGGGAGGATAGTTGGTGTCAACAATGGCGGTCTAAAATTTATTGAATTTTTTTGTTGTTGTTGTTGTTGTTAATTTTCTGCATTATTAATGTTCATAGTGGATTGTTGTTGTTGTTAATTTTCTGCATTATTGATGTTCATATTGGATTCGATGAATCATCGAGATGGATTATGCATAACTTTTGTAGAATAAGATGAGTAGTAGGTGTTTTACTGGTGCAGAATTGGTGTCGACAATTACCTTCATTGGGATGATCACGAAGATCTCAACCGATGACCAAGAAATTACAACAATTAGCATGTCCTCTGAAGGTTTCAAAAATTAGCATGTCCTCTGTACGTTACAATTTCTTCTTCAAAACTTTTGGATCAAAATTTTACTTCCAAAGAAAAATACATATAAATTAATAGATAATGATAAATACTTTTATTTTAAAAAAACAAAGGTTAAAGGAATAAACTTGATTTTTAATTATTACCCTAAAAAAATTAGAAATATAAACCTAAAAAAAAAAAAGAAAACAAAAGGATTAAACATAGAAATATAATTCGATGATGATCCGTTCCAAATGGTTCAGCAGAAAAAATATAGTAGCCTTGCAAGTGATGTATTCTATTCCATATTTAAATTACAAAGCAAATAATTTATTTTTATTTTATAAATAATTCGTATGAAATAAAATAATTAAAATTCAAACAAAATCAATCATTATCTTTAAAATTTTACCCAGTAAAAAACAAAATTTAGCAAATCAAATTTCCAGAATTACATTCTCTAAAGTTTGACTGAAGCAATATAAAAATTGAGAATAAAACACAATTGATATTAAATTCTTTACCTTAATTTATGGATTGGCTAGCTCCAACACAAAAGCTCTTGAAATTGATATTTCCTACAAAGGTGGTAGGGTTTCTATTAGCATCATCCTTAAAACTAATAAGTTTGCTATGAATTACATAAGAAAAAGAAGAGATATTGAAGTTTACCTTTGATCAAGTTTGCTCCAAGAACACCTATGGATAGATACTGACGGAAAAAAAAAAATAAGGGAGTTAGGAAAAAATAGTCTAGATATATAAAGGGATATATACTATATATTTAATTAATACAAATTTTTTTTAATCCTAGAAGCTAAAGGGGTGTACGTTGATGGATACGAGTTAAATGCTTGGTAGGAGTTAATTGCATTGATGGGTAGAATTTCCAGGTGTTGCAAATTCCTTTTCTTTTCTCCCTTTTTTTTTTTGAAAACTATTTTGTAAAAAAATATGGGTCGTGACAAAGAATCTCCCCTTATTCTGACTTTAGAGGGTATGATTCGAATATTCTTTGGGAGGTATGAAAGAGAAACGGAGAATCCATTGGAAAATGTGGGATGTTCGCATGATGCTGAAAATTCTAGTTGGACTTGGGTTTCGAGATCTTAGCTGTTTCAACTTGACAGTCCATAATAACGAACTGATTAGATAGACCAATCAATTCCCATGATAAGATCAAGACCCAAGAAGTTCATAATAATGAAGTATGTGTTTTAAGTCTTTATCGATAATACGAATAGTGCAACCTTTAACGACCTCATCAACCCAAACCGACATTACAAAACGTGTATAAAAAAATAAAGGTGACTCTAGCTTGATGTGCAATTGAGCTCCTCAAACAACCTTTTGTAACATAAATGTGTGAAATGCTCATAAATCAAACAAAGCAAGAGTTGGAAAAAGATTAACAAGAACCATATATGTAATTACAATGTCATCATCTTCGTCCTGGATCATGTTTAGAGCAAACACACGAGTTGGAGTAATGATGCTATGACGGTTGCATGTCTACCATTTTTCTAAGTTGCTGGAGGTGTTGTTGGAGCGGGTGCTGATGTTGGGGGAGAAGCTGATGCTATAGGAATTCCTAGTCGAACTAGACATTCCCTCATCTTGTGGTTGTGCATGATACAATTAATAAGGTCACCATAATGAGATAGTGTTATAAGGCGGCTCAAGACCATCAAAAAAGTTGGGCATACAACAAGATATATCCGTTAACCTTTCAAGTTGGTGACATGGTCTATCTGAAAGTCTCACCAATCAATGGAGTGGAGAGGTTTGGATCAAGTTCAGCTCAACATATGTGGGACCTTTTGAGATTATCGAGATGATTGAGAAGCTTGATTATTGACTGCAGTTGTCATCGCATTTGAAGAGAGTTCATAACGTGTCTCGTATGAGGAAATGCCTTTCGGATGCTCACTAGACCGTTGACCAAGAATAACCGCCTTTCATAGAACACATAATAACATGCAAGTCATGTACCACTTTACATCTTTCTAACCACCTAAGTTAACACATAAAAGACAATTTCATAACCAATTCCAAACTTCCAAATCCTATCTCCACTTATGTAGCATGACAAAAGCATGAAAACAATTACCTTATGATTTTCAGAAATTACGGATCTAAGGGAACATACTTTATAGACGCATAAACCAAACCAAAATCAGATCATAGAGGCATACAGACCCGCGGCGGCGCACCTTGCAAAATCTTCGGATCGGATTTTAGCCCTACAAATACCGACACATGGACACATATCCTAAAGTTACAATTTACATGCATATTTTCAATATACATATCACTTAGAAAACATTAAAAGCAATAAAAACTTAAAGTTCAACGAATCTACGAACAAACGACAATCAACCTTCAATTCTACGAGTATTTACGAACAAGAAATGAAAGTTAACATAAATTTCTACGATCAACCCGAACCCAAGCAACAAACTTAAGAAAAAAGATAAGTCTTTTACCTATTAAAGAAGAATCTGGACTCAAAACTGCTTCTAGAACATGTAATATTCCGATTTTCAGGAAAGGGTAGACATGACATTTTGCGAAAACAAAATATTATATTTATTCTTTTATGGAGTTTATAAAGAAAATTATTAATTATGGAAAATTAGTAATTTTGGGAATTATTGGGTTTAATAGAATTATCAGGAGATAATGGGAGGGTTTGGTTTGGAAATAACCATCCCATTAACTAAAAGGAGTTACCAAAATAGTAATGAGGATCTTTCACGTTCAGTTTCTACATTTGAGAGCAAAAGAAAAGACAAATGATACTTCTACAATTATCCCATTAAGTTCTTAACGGATTTCAGATTCAAGTAAAGCAAGAGCATCGTGAGATGACGAGGATCGTGTTGATACAAAAAGTTTGAAGTTTTATCAAGTTATAAAAATAGCCCTAAATCTGGTTTTCATCATGTTTGATCATGATTGGGTTGAAGAAAGCGTGTAACTCGTAGTTCTAAATAGTTAAAAACTTTGATCCTAACTAGTTCTTGAATTGGTTGTGGATTAAATAGGTTTTCGTTGGAGTTGAAAGTCTTGCTGCAGATTTTCTGCAAGTTTGTATTGGTTTTGTGCTTTGATCAAATAAGAAAATCTTCTCTATTGCTTTGATTATGATTTGGTAGAGTTAGGACTTGGTGTTGGAAGTAATATGATGTTTAATTTCATGTATAAATGTTATCTTGCTAGTATGTGATGCTATATGTTGTTGAAGTGGTGAATTTTTGCTGTTTTGGATGAATATATGGATGAAGAACATGTTTGGAATTGGTAGAGATCCAAAAAGTGCAGAAAACTATTGTTTGGATAGACTTCTTGTGTAGTAACAAAATTCGCAAGTGTTTTGGAGTAAAAAAAAAAATCTTTTTTATTTCGATTGATAGATAGATAAACAAATACATACCTACTCACGATGAAACTACATTTATCGGGAACAATAGTCATATATGTACAATAAACCCATATTTAATTACTGCTTACTGTTTTTTTTTATTGGTTATTTGATTTTACCTTTTTTTCTTTAGAGAAAGTTTTTTTTTTTTGAACAATACCATTTTTTTTTAATCGGGAGATGGAATAGTACTTATTTCCTATTAAAAAAAGAAAAGGTAAAAAGTTAAAATGCAAAGTTAGAGTGACTACAATGGCCCCTTGAAACAACACCCCTTTTTTTTTTTTTTTTTTTTTTTCGAGTGAATTATAGCCACAATGGGCCTTTTAACCATCCCCAATAAATAAAATTATCTACCCTTCCCTTGTTATATCAGGTGAAGGCAAAAGGAAACTTTTGCAAAAAAAAGAGGAAATGATTATAAAAAAAGGGGAAATATATTGCAAGTGGGGTACATTTTTTTTTTTTTTTTTGTCAATTGATTAGAAAGAGAAAAATTGTTTTTAAGGGATATATAGAGGTTGCTCATTAGAATGAATTATTTTTTAGATGTTAAAAATATATAACTGAAACGAAAAACAATGTGTTTGAATGATGTAATTAGAGGTTATCATTGGGGTCACTCTTAGAGCAGAGATATAGATCCCGTACAAAAGTCTGTCTTTTATTCTATTTTTTTAAAAGCAATGGACCCCATTCCGCAAATGAACTTTCAATGGAAGAATAACACATGAGTTTGTGAACAACACATTTATCACGTGTTAATGAATTATATCTATACATTTTATCATACATATCACTACTATATAAAATAAAAACAAATGAACATAATGCACATCATTTGATACAACATATCATTTGATAAAAAAGTTATTGAAAAAAATGTATTTTACTACTCCGTCCAAAAATGCAAGTTAATTTAACTTTTTAGTTTTGTCAACCAATGAAGCATTTATCATATATTTTTTACCTTTCGTTTATTATAAGCTCACACATTTTTCACTATTTTATATTAATAACAGTTAAAAATCATTTAGACTTCTTAATTAAAATTAATGACACATAATCAATTTATCCAACATACTCTATCCGTCCCATTTTATCTATCTCGTTTGACTTTTCACACATATTAAAAAAAAATGTAGTTAATGCTTTGAAACTCATTAAATGATCCAATATTTTTACATTTATACCCTTTAAGCAGTTGTGCACTACCATTTCCCGACGATAATAGGGTGTCCGGTCATGGTGAAGCAAATATATTACTCCCTCCGTTCATATTTAAGTGTCGCAGTTGTCAAAAATACACATACTAAGGAAACTAGTTAATGCTTTGACTTAATATCAAAATGACAATATCATTCATTGAATATAATTAATGCAATATTGTTTTAAATCTTCCGCCCCATAATAAATAAGGGTAAAATACATTAAATAATGCTTTGAAAATGTAACTACGACAGATAAAAATAAATTTTTAGTTTTAGCAACTGCGACAGTTAAATAGGAACGGAGGGAATAGATGTACCACAATAATTGATTATGAGTACTGAGTAGGGTACTAAACTACTAATAAATCAACAAGCATAAGGATTTACAGCTTATGTTTATTTTCATTGAAGTTTTTTTACATCACTTAATCAATTATTTTTTACAAATTTTTCATCAATCACTTTTCAACTACAAATAAAAGATATTAAATTATCTCTCATTATTTCACTTTATCTGCTTTATTTCTTTTTTTACCATTAATTTATTCATTATACTATTTTATTTCTATTTCTCTCACCAATTATTTCTTTATCTACACAAATTTCAAAAAAAAAAAAAACTTTCTAATCATTACTGCAATTATTTTTATTAAATTTTATTATCCAATAGTGTATGAAAGAAATTCAAAAAAATTCCAACCTAACAAACTGAATCGCTTAAAAAAAAAAATATATATATATAAAAAATATTAAAAATATATATATATGTGGTAAACTGCTTATTTTGAAGTATGAAAGTGAACCCCAATCATGGAAGGGTGATTCTGATGCATGAAGGCTTCATTGGACTACAAGTATCAGAAATGAAGCATCCCTACATCAGAATGACCCATCATGGAGATTCCTATCGGTGGCAAAATCACAACGTGATCAATGTCTCCACCGCCATGGATTGGACAAACAAGTCATTTTCCTAAAATGGCATTTTTATTCCACGAACTCATCATTCGAACCCCAGTACAAAGTACAATACATTTCCTAAAATAAAAAAAGTACAATACATTACCTAAAATAAAATAAAAATACTACACTTGCGTTTGCATCTCTACCGAATAACCCCAAAACCCGATGGCTCAGCTCGCTTGTGCTACCCAATTTCAAATGGGTTTCCTCCATTTTGTAGTAATTTCCGTTCTTTTGGCGAATTCATTCTTGAGCACTGAAGGGCTGTCAGAAATCCCGGTGAGTTTTTTAATTAAGGCAAAAAAAGCTGAGATTTTTGAGTGGATGGTGGGAATTAGGAGGACATTACATGAGAACCCTGAACTTGGATTTGAGGAATTCGAGACCTCTAAACTCATTAGAAGGGAGCTAGATAAAATGGGAATTGCATACAAGTATCCAGTGGCTGTTACTGGTGTGGTTGGTTATATTGGAAGTGGAAAGCCACCCTTTGTTGCTCTAAGAGCAGACATGGATGCTCTGGCTATGCAGGTTTGTAAGCAATTGGGATGTGATTTTGGAATTTTGTTGGTTTGATTTTGATTTTGTTGGCAATTGGTTTTATATTGGATTTGTGCTTATCATTCAGTATGATGTTCAACTTTACAGGAAGGTTTAGAATGGAAGCACAAAAGCAAAGTTGCTGGTAAAATGCACGGTTGTGGGCATGATGCTCATGTAGCTATCCTACTTGGTGCTGCCAAAATGCTGCAAGAACTGAAGGATGATTTACAGGTCCCCCCCTCTCTACCCACTACCCCCTACCCCTACCCCTACCCCTACCTCTACCCCCTACCCCCTACCCCCTACTCTCTTTCTGTTTTATTGAATGAGTTTTTCTATAGTGCTTATTCTTGTGTGAGCTTTGAGGGAAGAGTATTAGCATTTCATAGGAATCAAATCAGTGCGCCTTCCCATTTGTTTTAGCTTGTACATAATCATAAATTTTGGAATGGTCATGGACCAAATCCTACTTGGTGTACCGAACTAATAGGATTTCATAGATTTAAGGTGGACCCCCTACCTGTTGAAGAAAACCACCAATCGAATTCTTTGAAAATGAGGACATGGTGGTCCTTTTTCTTGGTCCAGGACCACCATAAAATCACTGATACATAATCTATATCAGAATATGTTGAACAGTGTTGATTGAGCAACAACATGAAGAGGTAGATATCAATCTTGATCACTATTATTGTATTTCAGGACAAAAAAGTAGAAATTCACAGGAGCTGATCTTTCACAATCCAAACAGCTATGCACTCACCCATTCTTGATACTGGTATTTAGAAAATAAATAGAATAGAATTACAAATTTATTTAGGTTCATTTCTTTTAAGAGGAAAAATGGTCCTCAAGATTTCTTCTTTCCTCAATCAGGTTTCTGTGCAAAAGAATCTATCCTGTCCTTTCTCCTTCCCCTAGAACTTGTAGAAAGTTCCTCAAGAACACAACCTCAGAAATCATGTTACTTTTAAGGATTGTAGCTAATAATTGTCCGTAATCTGTTGAATGTCGAAAAAAAGTATTGGAAATTGAACGTCAAAGGTTTGATGTCAGTCATCTGGATATGATTTACTGTGTGCAAAACATGACCTGCTTGTTTACAAATAATATATAAAAAATGAAAGCTGTCCCGCTGATGATACGTAAAGGCGTAAAGCTACTGGATAATGAGCCTGGTGATTTGTAACAGGCTCTATGTTGATGTAACAAGAACAAGTAAGCAGAGTGACAGGACATTCTTCAGTTTTTCTTTTCGTTTCCTTTTTCTGTGTGGAGATGCCAGGTAGAATTTGATTTAACATACGCCATTTACTGCACAAAGCATACTAGATTATGGCAACTAAATGTTTAGTGTCCTGAGATTTTCAGGAGAGAGTTAATTGGGTTTTTTTCTATTATAGTCGTGGTTTCTTTATTTTGGTTTTTGTTTTTGTATGTGCAGTTTCTTTGTTTTTATAGCATTTTTTTCCCTCTTGTTTACAGGGAACCGTTGTTCTAGTTTTCCAACCAGCTGAAGAGGGTGGTGGGGGAGCAAATAAAATGCTACAAACTG
Organism: Gentiana macrophylla; assembly: GCA_026214975.1. Lineage (NCBI taxonomy): Eukaryota > Viridiplantae > Streptophyta > Magnoliopsida > Gentianales > Gentianaceae > Gentiana > Gentiana macrophylla. The sequence continues at coordinate 180,731,883 of CM047805.1, read as the reverse complement.
GGGTACTAGATAATATCGAAGCCATATTTGGCCTTCATGTCTCTTCCTCACATCGTATTGGCACAGTAGCAGGCAGACCGGGACCTATTCTTGCTGGAAATGGTTTCTTTGATGCTGTAATTTACGGAAAAGGTGGTCATGCAGCCATTCCCCATAACACTATAGATCCAATTTTAGCAACTTCTAACATCATTGTTAGTCTGCAACATCTTATTTCTCGAGAAGCTGATCCTTTAGATTCACAGGTTAAACTATGATTGTTTGCACAAATTCTTTAACTTGATTGTCATGAATCTCAAATTTCCGTTTTTGGTGCGTAAAATTCGTGTTGCAGGTAGTCACAGTTGCAAAATTCAAAGGTGGTAATGCATTCAATGTCATTCCCGATTCAGTTACTATAGGCGGAACCTTCCGAGCATTTTCAAAAGATAGTTTTATGCAACTTAGGAAAAGAATTGAAGAGGTAAAGCTTTTACTTTTTTAGCTTATGATCAGCATGTTAATTGCTGCATTTATCGTCGTTGTATCATTCATGGTTCACACAAATGTGTAGTGGATGATAGTAATGGACTTATACGACCTTCCATTAAAGCATTTTCCTATATATGCTAACTACAGGTAATCATTGGACAAGCTGCTGTACATAGATGCAATGCCTCAGTTGAATTCAATAACGACGAAAGGCCATTTTACCCTGCTACTGTAAATAGCAAGGAATTGCACAGTCATTTTGAAAGCATAGCACGGCTAATGCTCGGTGCTGAGAACATAAAGGATATGAAACCATTAATGGGAGCAGAAGACTTCTCGTTTTATGCAGACACATTCCCCGGGTACTTTTACTTCATAGGAATGCTAAATGAAACAGAAGGTCCACTTCCATCTGGACACTCTCCATACTTTAGAATAAATGAAGATGTATTGCCATATGGTGCTGCTTTACAAGCATCATTGGCTGTAACATACCTTCTTGATTATCATCCAAAGCAATCTAACCAAGAGGGATGTGGCCACGACGAACTATGAATCGCTCGTATGATCCGTTTCTTGCGGTTGAGAATGGATACATGACAAGTATCACAGGTAGAATTGTGTGTTGTATTTTCATTGAGTAATATTTGAAACAGTCTCATTGTAGGATTGGGATTTGAATTTTTTTGATCTTACTCATGTTGGAGACCACCCTCTATTACACATAAAATGATATATATATATATATTTCAGAATTAATAAACGAATGTTGCTCATTTGCTATTACAGTAGAGTGCCCATGTTTGTTTCCAAGTTTTTTTATTACGAAAACAACCATTAACTTTTAAAATTACAAATTTCCCATCATCTTCCCCAACCCTAGTTTTACACCACCAACTTTGCCCCTTCATTCCTCTTCCCGAAGCAACTCAGGCCGAGTTTGTCACTCTTCCTTTGGAGAGCTGCGCACGATTGGCTATTAAACTTGCTAAACGTAATTAATTAATTGCCAAGTTTATGTGGATCAACGTCTGAATCTTTGCCTCATTTATTGCGGGATTGGAAATAATATTTGGTCTAAAATTCCCTTTACAAGAATTGGCGTGCTTTGGGATAAAGAAACTTTATGGACTTCCTATCTCGACATGAAGGTGAAAAATGTCTTATGGACGTTTATCTTCTTTGGCTGGCATATTTGGAAATCAAGACGTGCATGGTTGAAATCTTCCAAGGAAAAGTGGTGTATATTTCCTCTCTTATAAACTTGCTTGCCAATTGCAATGTCCCAGGGATCGGAGCTATCCTCTCAGAATCATCAAGCACTTCCCTATCCTTTACCATCATCCCACCTGAGGGGAAATTTAAATGTAATAATGTGGATGCGTCTTTAAAAGAATGGATCTTTAGGCGTTGGACGATTTTCCCGAAACAACTAATTAGGCCTGAGTTTGTCATTCTTTTGCATACAAGACTGGTGGTATGTCGTGTTCTGTGCCCCCAGTATCCAGAACTCACTGGTCCGATTAATCCGGAGTTCGGTCCAAGTCATGCCTTCAGAGTCCGACTCTTACTCAGGGGGTAAGGCCCGACCAAGAGCTCTTTCAACATGGCGCCTCAGAGGAGAATCGAACCGGTGACCTCCCTAGGAATTCTCAAGTCACTTACCACTTGACTGACCCGATTACTCTTTCTTTTGGTATGGCACACAAATACTATGATTTGATTATGGGAAGCAATTCGCTCCTCAACAATACAAAGGCTACAATCATCTAATGAAAGACTTATCATAAATTGATGGTGGTATATTGTAAGAAGTTGCTTTATATATTCTAGTGTATCATTCTCGTTTGTTAAGCGTCAGACAGATGAATGTCCATAAACATTTGTTAACTCAGATGATGGGATGCGGCTCATCTTCGCCTTTACATGTACTAGCCGTTGGGAGGTTCTATCATGGAGAGTGGCCCGTGTGGCATGATCTGGACCATTGAGTTTCATTCTGCAATAAAATCGTATGGTCAGGATCACGTATACGCGTGTCATTTTTATGTTGGAAATCATAGGTTAAATTTCCCTAGCAACAGTGCTCTTTATGTCCGTAATATCTTATCTTTTTACACTTCCAAAATAAAAGCTGAGAAGAGAATAATTAATTACAAGTAAAAAATCAAAATAAAAAACTTTTTTTCTCATGCTTTTTACCCACCAAACATGCCAATAGTGTTGTGTATATGTACGTATAGATATTAGTTAATCGACAATTAACATCTTTCCTTTTACGAGCTTTTTTTTCTGGCTACCGGAAAACGGATCATTAATGTGTAGGGAGTGAGCTCGTTAATATTCTAAGTTTGTTTTAGGGGCTCTATATATTGATAAAAAATATATATATTGCGTTAAATCAGTATATATAATCCATAAACATAAACAATATATATATTTTTTTTTAGGGTGACAAATATTTTTTTTATTAGTAGAGAAAAAAAAACTACTCCAACTAAAACTTCTAACAGAATTCTTTTTGAGAATAATTATTTTTTTGAATCGTTTACAGATATGTGTTATCTTATAATACATTCAATTTTTAAATTTTCATTTTATCTTCTCCTCTCCCATTAACGTTCTGGTTTGCATTCACAGTATATATTTTTTAAACTCTGGTGTGATTAAACATGCCGAAGAAAGTCACAGAGGAGAAAGGAAAATCATCATCATCTTCTTCAAGGTCGAATAGTAGAGCAGCAACTCCGACTCACCCGGTTCTTAATCCTCAATATAATGCAGTCGATATGAAATACTCAAGTCAGCAACATTTGTTGAAATGTATGTCTAAAAATCTCAATCGTTATTTCGGTTGTTTTCAAGGCGCCCCGAAAACAAAGGGGGTGAAGAACACCAAGGATGCTGATGTATCAACAGATCCCAGGGGAGGACGATCCCCTACGACGAATTGCAATTATTACAGTCAGATGAATGCTGAAGAACAAAATGAGAAGCTCAATTCAGCCATTGTTTACTGTAAGGAATGCACCAAGTCGTCTTGATTTTACTATTTCATTTGCTTATTAATTAATTTCCTATCTAGTGTGTAGTAACTGTGGGGAGTGTGTTTTAATTTTAGTCGAAAACTTTTAGATGAATTGATTATAGACAGGTGCATGTAGTGGTCATTTTTATGATTTTTTTGTTTCAAAAATTTAAATGGTTCTGAATTCTATGTTATTATTTGCTAGTTGCTATGTCTCATTTAGCATGTTCATATAATTTCTTCATTCAAAATGAATAATCTCATTGCCTCCATTTTTTAAGGGAAAAAAAGTACAGATGAATGAAATTTACGGTACAATTTTGTTTAAGAACTGAGAAGACACCATGAATCCATGATACATGTGAATTATTTAACATCGGGTCAACAACCGTAATTACGTCGTTACGTTACAATTTTGTTTACGAATCAAGGAGACGCCATGAATCATGATACATGTGACTTGTTTGATGTCGTGTCAACAACCGCAATTTCGTCGTTACTGGCCATTCATAAAAACTAAAGGATTTAGTCAACAACGATTTCAAACACAATTGCACATACATATGACTTTTTTGATGTCGTTAACTAAAAATTTTAGTCAACAGCCGCAACGACGTTATTACAGACCTTTAAAAAAAAGTTAAACAACGTCAATTTTGGTGCTAAACTCTACCAAGACTAGCCGTGGTGATGAATTAGAATTACCATATTGCACATACATGTGACTTGCTTGATGTTGTTGACTAAAAGTTTTAGTCTCACAGCCGCACATACATCTGACTTAAGTAATGTCTTTGACTAAAAGTTTTTAGTCAACAACCGCAACCACGTCGTTACGGTCCTTTAAAAATATAAACAACGTCAAATTTGGTGTTAAAACTCTACCGAGACCAACCAAGCTGTTGAATTTGCATCTCTTCTAAAAACTTACACTATTGGTTAGTAGATAACTAACATCATAATCACTTCAACAAGTGATAAGTAGATAATTAATGTAACGCACCGTTTCCGGATATCGGTCCCTATCTGGAAAAAAAAACGTTCGGCCCGTATAACATTAAATAAATTTAATATTATACGTAAGCCTCTACGTCGTCGTATCAAGTTAAGAACGGAAGTTAAAAAGACTCGGATGAAATCATAAATGCTATTAGAATATATTACAAACCGTACTAAAGGTAGAAAGTTAATTTACAACAACGAATCTCAAATCTTACAAAGTACGATGTCTCAAGGAAATACAAACTTATCTTACAAAAGTCTCGAAATAAAAGTATGACATATGTCCTTAAAAGAAAAGGCAACACAGTTTAATACACCAAAGTTAATAAAAGGAAAGGGAAGTCAACAAGCATGGCATCAAATGTCATCTTCTAAATCGAACTCCGGCTCGACTTGTTCGTCTTCTCACCCACAAAGCAACAACAAATATGCAATGGAGATAAGTACAAAGGTATTTAGTAAGAGATAGAAGCTATTGAATAATTAAGTTTTACAACGAAAAGTGTTGGAACCTGTCGGTGAGCGGTAAAATTTGGAGTATAAATTTAATTGGACTATACTATGATGTCGTTAACTAGGGGTGAGCTTGGATTGGTTTGTGGGGTTTGGTTTGGTTTTGAAAGACTCGGGTTGGTTTGGGGCGCCATAATTGTTCCTCAAACCAAACCAAAACGGCAACCCTAATGGTTTGGTTCGAATTGGTTTCGGTTTGGATTGGATTGGTTTCGGTTTAACAAGCCTAATCTAAAATTTTTTTGACAAAACCAACATTTTTTACATAAACTCTAAGTAGCTACATACATTACAATATAATTTAGCTACAATCAATCCTTCATAGTTGCATACTTACAATAAGGCCAATCACAATGGCCTAAAGCTTTCCCATTGTCACTTATCATCAAAAACATCAGAATTGTCCTACATGGCATTATAATGCCATTCCTATTCACATTCCCCACACAATGGTTTTAAAAGACCATAGTTGATTTTATCAATGGATATAAATTTTCCTACCGAAAATGGGTATAAGACAAATGAGTATAATATATAATGAGTATAATATATAATATATATAATTAATGTATTAAAATTTTGGTTTGGTTTGGATTGGATTGGGTGTAAAAAAAAAATATCCGAAACCAATCCAATGCAGTTTGGTTTGGTTCCAAACCAAACCAATTCATTTGGTTTGATATTGGTTTGGTTAATTCGGATTGGTTTGGATCGGTTTACGGTTTGGATTGGTTTACTGGTTATTTTGCTCAGCCCTATCGTTAACGTGACACATAAAATTTAATAGATTGTTGAATCACTCGATTAAAATAATTGAGTGAATGGAAAATTAATGCTCAAAATAAAAATGTAATGGACTTGGACTTGGGTTGGATCAAATACATCATTTGGATAAAGATTTACTTTATAAATTAAATCCAATAAATATTTTGACGTACAAAAGGATAAAGATTGAATTATCTATTGACCAAGTCCAATTGGCCACTCAAAGTAGTTCACTGAACGTGTATCCATGGCCATCACCTCTGTAACCGCCACTACCTTGCATGGAATGACATAAACGGCAACAATCGTGGGAAAAAACCATGCGAAATGGCTGCATAGTGGAATAGTAGTTACTTTCCTACTTTGCTATAAATACCCACAATATGGAGGCTCATAACACACGAAAAGTTTTCACAAAACACTGCATTCATTTCACATATCTATAGAAGGAGAATACGGGACATAAGAAAGTTCGCTGCTTCGTTTCAATTGTAGTGCTGCTTTGAACGAAGGTACGACCGTTGTATCTTGGGAGACGATTGCGAGTACCGTAAGCACCGTAGCGGTGCAATATCGTCTTAAGGATAGAGCGCTGCGCTCGCCTCGGTCTAAGTTTTCTATTCTAATTTCCTTTCAATTCGTATATTTAATTAGTTATCTAAGTATATCCGAGTTGCATGTCTGTGATGTATCTGTTCAATTTTTGCAAACTGTTGTAAATTAACAGAGTGAGAGGAGCAACAAAAAGTTCATATTATTATTAAGTCATCTTCGTGAGACCGACTCAAACTCTACAATTCACTTCATGCTCATTGACGATACGGGATTTCACCCCTCCACATGGAATTATCTAATTGGTCCAGCTGGCATGTGGGAAAGCCCAAGTCTGTTATCCACATCGTCTCGAATATGAGACGTACCAACGATTAACACGGCAGCCAGCAGATCTTGCAAGAGTCCTATCTCGAACACCCATGTCGGTGTTATACGAGTCGAGACCAGTGGCCAGGCCCAGTTCCACAAGTCCAATATCCATGAGATTACTTGGGCAAGGGGCAAGGCCTAGTAAGGGTTATTTATGTCAATAGACCAAACCGCCTTATGTTTAAGGCAGAAGAAGGGCTTATGCCTATAAATACACCACTCCATGAACTACGTAAGGCTTGATTCCCGGAACAAAACAGGATACGTAGGCAACCTGAGAGAGACTCTCAGGCTCAGTCTAAAATCACCCCTAAAATCATCCTTGATTCAATCATCCCTAGATTAAATTGACCCGAAATTATACATGACAAAATCCAGCATCGTCATTGGCGCTAGAAGGAGGGCCTTCTATCGGTGATGGATCAATGAGTGATGGTGATTAAGTTAATGGCAAAAACATGCCAGAAATGCAGTCAGATCCGAGTCTTATTTCTGGAGTTTGAACCGTTGGAATGAAAATTCCTCCAGTCAAATTGAAGAAGAAGGGGGAGAAAACAAGCCCTCCAAATTTCAGACCGATCGGAGTGCGTCTTGATGCCCGATCGTCGCCAAGAAGTTGCTGCTGTATCAAAAACGCAGCAGGATTATGGACATCAGCTGCTAGTTCGGCGGCTTATTCCCGGAGATTGAGCCGTCGAAAGAACAATCCCACTGATCACATCGAAGAAAAGAGAGGGAAGAACGATCTCTCCAAATTTCGTGCCGATCGGAATCCGTTTCGAGGTCTGATTGCCATCGGAAAGACACTGCTGTGGCGCTCGAGAAAGCTGCGAATTATCTACCGTATCTAGCTATCCAGGAAGCGAGTTCTCGAGCTCCAAGGATCGAGCCGAGCTCTTTAGCTCTCCAGGTTCTTACAATCGTTATTTGAAATTCTTATACACTTTGTAAGCCTTTATTGTATGTGTAATGTTTTTTTTATCACAATTACATTGCACCACAAAGACTCGAGATATCGAGCACCGGCATTCGAGCTCTACGGACTCATCTTGCCCTAAGACCGAGCTCGGCTCGGCATTATCTTTTATAAGACCGAGCTCGGCCTCGGCATCATATTTGGAGCTCTCTCGAGCATATCTTTTATAAGACCGAGCTCGGCCTCGGCATCATATTTGGAGCTCGACTCGGCATTATCTTTTATAAGACCGAGCTCAGCCTCGGCATCATATTTGGAGCTCTCTCGAGCATATCTTTTATAAGACCGAGCTCAGCCTCGGCATCATATTTGGAGCTCTCTCGAGCGTATATTTTATAAGACCGAGCTCGGCCTCAGCATCATATCTGGAGCTCTCTCGAGCGTATCTTTTATAAGACCGAGCTCAGCCTCGGCATCATATTTGGAGCTCGGCTCGGCATTATCTTTTATAAGGCCAAGCTCAGCCTCGGCATCATATTTGAAGCTCTCTCGAGCGTATCTTTTATAAGACCGAGCTCAGCCTCGGCATCATATTTGGAGCTCTCTCGAGTGTATATTTTATAAGACCGAGCTCGGCCTTGGCATCATATTTGGAGCTCTCTCGAGCGTATCTTTTATAAGACAGAGCTCGGCTCGGCGTCATCTTTTATAAGACCGAGCTCGGCCTCGGCATTATCTTTTATAAGACCGAGCTCGGCCTCGGCATCATATTTGGAGCTCTCTTGAGCGAATCTTTATAAGACCGCAGGTCGGCTCGGCCTCATATTTGCAGGTCAACTTGAGCGCATCTTTAATAAGACCGAGCTCGCCTCGACATTATATTCGGAGCTCGAAGACAATGCTTCTATCACTCCCAACCAGCCAATAAGCCACGGTGCAAGGCAGTTGGAAGATCCCACGATGGATACCTTATCCGACCAGCTCATAAGCACCACGAAGTGCGACAGTCGAATAAGGAGTTATTTAATTCGACCAGTTCATAAGCCTGACGAGTCACGACAGTCGAATCGAGCTCCGACCAAATAGCCAAGTCAAGCCCGTGAGGCAGTACAACGCTAGGTCGACTCATATTCAAGTGTACCATGAGTCATGCACTCATACTACACTTCGAGGGGCTTAAGGGAATTAAGTCCAAAGGACTACACCCTATAAAGCAACATCGCAAGGGAATTAAGTCCAAAAGGACTACACCCCAGGCAAATATTCAACAACACAAACAACATTCAAAGGAAAGGTCAGAATTCAGAATTCAAAATTCAAAAGTCCCAGAGAATCGATACATCTTTGGCAAAACTAGTATGTGAAACAAAAAAATGCTAAGGTGATCAAGTCGATCTCAAATTAAACTCGACTCACAAGTGCAATAAGAACCAAAGGTTCATAATACACTTGGGGGGCAGCACGACATCGATAAGCAGCAAGCAGAGTCAGAGGCTCGACAAGCGAATAGCTAAAAGACATTGATAAAGCAACAGCAAACAGAGCTAGAGGCTCGACAAGCGAAGAGCCAAAAGACGTCGACATGTGAAAGATAGACAACAAAAAGAAGAGGAAATAAAATACTGCAAAAATTGAAGCAAAATAAGGCTAGGCATCATATTTGGAGCTCACCGATGAGCGAATCTTTAATAAGTCCGAGGTCGACTCGGCATCTCATGTTAATATTATCTTATTTTTGAACTCTCCTAGCCGAGCGTGGCGGGATGAACCTTCTTATTTCGGGAACTCTCCCCATGCCGGGATCGACCTATCTTATCTTGGAACTCTCCTAGCCCCATGACGGGACGAGCCTTCTTGTTTTGGGAGCTATCCCCATGGTTATTGTGACTTTTTGACTAGCATCTTGCGTATCTCGAGAATCCACTCCACAAAGGATCTACTCAACGGTCTACGAGGATCCGCAAGTCGGACGCCTTCAGTGCCGACAGCCAACGGCTATAAGTCCTAATGGGACGAAAATGCAATGGCATCGAAGTCCAAATCGACAGCGAACGTAATCTGACTCCTAAGGGAAATGATTTACTAGGGCTACAAGGTCGGGCAACATGATCATTTCGAGCGACAGCCAGTGAAGCTAAAAGTTCCATGGAACCTAAAGCTAAGGCATCGAGTTCAGATCATGTCCAAATCTCCCGGCAGTCATGTGTCATGGGTCATGAATGACAAAGAAACACCACGACACCGAGATCCGGAGCGACAATTACGTATTACTAGTCTTTTAAGACATTAATTACTAGGACATCGTAGCCGGAAATATCTATCGACAACCGAAAGGGCATCGATTTCAACAAACGAAAGGAGACAACCAGGGGCATCTCTTCTACTACGGAACAACAGAGAGAAGTCCAAAAAATGCTAAGGCTTGGAAGACAAGTTACATATGATCGAAAAACGGAACTACTGAAAGTATAACGAAGATGATGAATCTGTATTATACTTCGGGGGGTTACAACGAGTCGACATTGAATACTCATGAAAAAGCGAGCAAATGAAAAAGCGAGCAAAGAAATGGGAATCGACATGCAACAAAAGTGTTTGACATCAAATACTTGTAAAAATTTCAGAAGAAAAGAAGGAAAAATGTATCAATTTTTCAAGGAAAAAATTAGCCAAGTCCAAATGACCGGCTAATTGTTTATACATATGGAAGCCAACGACAACGATGGTTAAAAAGGGCAAAGCCTAAGAAGAAGCATCATTTTTGGCGCTAAGGCAAAGTCTCAAGACTGTTAGACTAACATTCGAGATCCGCATGCCGTACTTCAAAATCAAGGCAAATCAGATAATTCAGAGAAGTCAACCTCGACAGAGATAGTCCCAACTGCAGACATCTCGTACATCCCTTCGACAGCTACGGCATCGAAGTCAATTTCAACCGAGACAGTCCCAAGTTGGACATCTTATCATTCCTTCGACAGCTACGGCATCGAGGTCGATGTCAAATTAGCCACACATTATAAGTCCAAGGGACAGATGATGCTGAGGCAAAAAAGTCTGTAAAGCAGACATGGAAAGTCTGTATGTCGGACTCCACGGGAAGTAGGTCCGCAGGGCAGATTTAAATTTAGAGCATTGGATGACGGTGGCCGAGATACACCTTTGACAGATCAGACCTGACCTCAAGAGCTCAGATAGATCTGGGGGGCTTATGACGATACGGGATTTCACCCTTTCACGTGGAATTATCTAATTGGTCCAGCTGGCATGTGGGAAAGCCCAAGTCTGTTATCCACATCGTCTCGAATACGAGACGTACCAACGATTAACACGGCAGCCAGCAGATCTTGCAAGAGTCCTATCTCGAACACCCATGTCGGTGTTATACGAGTCGAGACCAGTGGCCAGGCCCAGTTTCACAAGTCCAATATCCATGAGATTACTTGGGCAAGGGGCAAGGCCCAGTAAGGGTTATTTATGTCAATAGACCAAACCGCCTTATGTTTAGGGCAGAAGAAGGGCTTATGCCTATAAATACACCACTCCAGGAACTACGTAAGGCTTGATTCCTGGAACACAACAGGATACATAGGCAACCTGAGAGACACTCTCAGGCTCAGTCTAAAATCACCCCTAAAATCATCCTTGATTCAATCATCCCGAAATTATACATGACAAAATCCAGCATCGTCACTCATCAACATGTCGTGGAATCCTACTTGTTTCTGGCTTAGCTTATCTTTGTTACATCAGTATTCAAGGGCACTACGCATGGTGCTACTCACCACGAAGTATCTGGGTGTAACCTATTGGTGGACCACACTAATATCCACGGGCTAGCCCCGATAGTGTACGCGTTCGGCGAAGTCCCTCCACTCCCGATGCCCCTCAAGGGCCATCATAGTTATTCACTTTATACTGACCGCCCACGCTTCATGATATAAACTCGTGTCTTACCAAGAATAACATGATGTTTAGGCTTTTAACTACTCAAGTACGTATGTTATTAATTGTTAACTAGCAACCTAAGTGTTTTCAAGAAAAGGCTCACCTACCACCTCTACTCCCTCACTTAAACCACTAGACGTTGATCAATTCTAATAAGTTCCAAAACTAGGGCTCAAACAAATACCTTTTAGAACTCAGAAAACTTCATATCAACATGAAGCTTGTTCACACGATCAAGAATCTATAATCGAATTTGAAAACCGATGAAGAATTTGTGAGTTTTTTTGGGAGATTCTCCTTTGCTTTCCTTTTATGATTTGAGAGATAGACTTCACATTTTTTTTTCTGAAATAAAACTTTTCACTACTCCCGAGACAAGTGGGAGGTTTTATTTTTTTCCTTTTCCAAAATAAACTTCCCTTATTAAAATAAATCCTCTCTTCTTTTTTTTTAAAAACAAAACTTAATTCCTTTATGAAAATATAATAAAACTGAACTTTTTGTTAAAAAACGCTTTTGCCCTCTTCTGAAAATTCGGGACGTTGCGATTAACATCAAACACTTTAGTGATTCTAATGGTACAATCCTCCAATCCCTTTCACAACGAATACATGGAAATCTTGATGTGGAATTTCTTGAGTCGGCAATCTTCCAAGCCCTATTATTTGAATCTAATTCACTGCCATGCATTCAACGACTCAAGTCACCAGCTAACGATGTCTCATCGCTCGGTTGCTTAGTTAGTGACTATTTAAGTTTAGCGAAGGCCTTTGCCTCATGTACCATCTCTTTTATTAAGCGTAGAATAAGCATGTCCATTACCTTGCCCGATCGAGCGGGCTTAACAACAAGATGTCTTATTACTTGGGGCTCCTCTCCGCCCGCCCAATGATGTACTTGATCATTGTTTAACCGATTTGGGCCTAATAAAACATATTTACCCTTAAAAAGCATTAAAAAAAAATTAAACAAAAAAAGGAATGTGTATGTTTTTGGTATTAAAATAAAAGAACAAAGTAATCTTAATAATAATGATATATTATTCGTTAGATGATTTTTTAAATATATTATTAATTTAAAATTCGAAACGAGAGCGAATGAAAGCCATGTAGGTCGGATTTCGAGGATTCTTATCAACTCAACCTAATTCAAATGAAACTTTTTTAGGAATCAAATCGAGTACGAGTAACATTCGAATAAGCCGATTTTGTTCAGCAATTTTATTCCGTTATCCAATTCACTGAAACAGACTAGTAGTAAGTAGTAACACCGTTACACATGCTTCGTAAAAAAAAAAACAAGGAAAAAAAAAACTAGTAACACACATATATAACGCCATCATCACACTCCTCTAAACCCTAAATTCAAAGCAAGAAAATTCCGACAATTCCTGTAAGAAATGTCTCTCGTTTCCGTCCCTCCAATCGACGGGCTCTCCCTGAGTGACACGGTAGAGAAAGCCGAGTTCTCCCAACGTGTCCTGATCCGTTCAATTTTGAGCCGACCAGACGGCGGAGCCGGATTAGCTGGCCAAGTAGTTCAGATCGGAGGATGGGTCAAAACGGGTCGGGAACAGGGAAAAGGAACCTTTGCGTTTCTAGAGGTTAACGACGGATCTTGTGCGGCGAATTTGCAGGTGATTGTGGATGCTCCGGTACATAAGCTTGGGGAGTTGATCCCTACTGGTACGTGTGTGCACGTGGAAGGGCTGCTTAATCAGCCCCCGGAAGGTACTAGGCAGAAAATTGAACTGAGGGTTTCGAAGGTTTTGGATGTTGGTACTGTTGATGCGGCTAAATATCCGTTGCCCAAGACTAAGATTACTCTCGAGAAACTCAGGGATGTCGTTCACCTACGCAGCCGAACCAATACTGTAAGGACTATTTCTTAAATTATTAAAATGCTTTTTTATGGGTACAAATCAATGAAGGGCACGTTTAGCATTGAATTGATTGTTAAGGAGATGAATGAGCAAGAATCTCTTTTTGGGTACGGCTGTGGTAGATTTTGATTTTCTTGCATTTGTTGCATTGTCTGTGTTTCACAGTTTAATGTTGCTGTTGGATCTGCTGAACACAATTCATTTTCTGTTAGTTGTATTGCTCTTGTGATAAAAATTGATGTGAGCTTTATCAAGTTTTTCAAATTTGTTGGCTCTTCCTCGTTCCAATAAGGTTTATGGGTGAAGTTTATATGCAGGTAATGACCTGGATACTATATAAACTGATGTGAACTTTATCAAGTTTTTCGAAAATGTGTTGAATTTGTAGCACGAGTCGATGTATTTTGTATCGTTTAGACGCCGAGACACATAATGGAGTGTTATTAAGGGACTTCTACTATGCGATTGGGCTTTCTGGATGTTTAGTATCCTTTAGGTTCATTTTGACTTTGCTTTGCGGAAAATGCAAAAGATGAAAAATAGGATTCTTTGAGTCATCATTTAATTTGGACCACATACGTTACTGTATTTTTATTTTTATTAGGGTTTCTCTGTTTACTTTCTCTCAAGTGATGCATTTGAGGAACAAGAAAAGGCTAATTATGGTAGGCATTGTTTATTTTAGGCGTAGATGTTAATGCTATGTGGTTATGCTGCGGTTTGGGTTGGTAAGAATTGCAAATCTAGAGCATGGTGGATCAGCTAAAAAAGGCAATTTGTTTTGATTATAGAGAGCAGTGTTCTGATGTAGATTATTTTATTTCCACTCATATCCCCAGTCTAAATTTGGTGTGTTGAATTCGAGCATATGAACAAGGAGTCTGTTCTTGCTTTATTGTTTTTCTTTTTATTTAGTTAGCTTCAAATATTATTCCAATTTATATTGCTTTTCTGGCCATTGTGCGCCGATTTTGGACATGACGATTTGATGGGTTATGGTGGAGTTAGATTTCAGCAGTTGCTCGGATACGCAATGCCTTGGCTTATGCCACCCACACATTTTTTCAAAAGCATGGTTTCCTCTATGTGCACACTCCTATTATAACCACCAGTGATTGTGAGGGTGCTGGTGAGATGTTCCAAGTCACAACCTTGATAAGCGAGGCAGAAAAATTGGAGAAGGAACTGAAAGAGAATCCAGCTCCTTCAGAAGCTGACCTAAAAGCTTCCGAACTCGTTGTAAAGGAGAAGGGAGAAGCTGTGGTCCAGCTGAAAGCTGCTAAAGCAAGCAAGGGAGAAATCGGCAGTGCCGTTTCTGAGCTCACCAAGGCAAAAGAGAATCTTGCAAAGCTCGAAGAAAGATTTAGGTTGGCTGAAAGTTGCAAGCTTGGTGGTGGTATACCAAAGAAGGATGGGAAGATTGATTATTCACTCGATTTCTTTGCCCGTCAAGCATTTCTGACCGTTTCTGGGCAACTTCAAGTCGAAACATATGCATGTGCTCTTAGTAGCGTGTATACATTTGGGCCTACTTTTAGAGCCGAACATTCACACACCTCGAGACATCTTGCTGAATTCTGGATGGTGGAGCCTGAAATTGCATTTGCTGATATTCAGGTAATTTCAGTTTGGAGAATATTGCTGCGCTACTCGAATGAAATGATTTAGTGCTTAGTCTCAGTCTGTTCTTGTGTTTTTGTCTTTGGTAGGATGACATGAACTGTGCGGAGGCTTATGTACGGT
This sequence comes from Gentiana macrophylla, assembly GCA_026214975.1. Lineage (NCBI taxonomy): Eukaryota > Viridiplantae > Streptophyta > Magnoliopsida > Gentianales > Gentianaceae > Gentiana > Gentiana macrophylla. Next base: position 180,716,694 of record CM047805.1, on the reverse strand, counting down.
TTTTGTGCCAGTGGTTGCTTGACCATTGTCTTGATGACATGCAATTTATGGCCAAGAATATTGATCCAACTTGTATAGATAGACTAAAAATGGTTGCCTCTAGTAAATTTCACCGAATTACTTACACCGAAGCAGTAGCCATTCTTGAAGAGGTGTCAAAAGAGAGGAAATTTGAGAATAAAGTAGAATGGGGAGTTGATTTAGCATCTGAACATGAAAGGTATTGCCATTGTACATGTGTTTTTCGTCAAATTTTTAGTGTGAATTTGCACCTTCTTTACATTGACACGGTGGATTGCTAGGTACTTGAGTGAAGAAAAATTCAAATCGCCAGTCATTGTTTATAACTACCCAAAAGGAATTAAAGCCTTCTATATGAAGGTCAATGATGACAAGAAGACTGTTGCCGCCATGGATGTGCTTGTGCCAAAGGTCAGATCTTTATCTATGCGGGATGGGTTGATGCCATTAAAGCTAGACTTTTTTTCACCATTCATTATTTGAGAACCTTTCGTGCAATCAACTGTTGTGTTTTTATTTATTTTTTTCAGGTTGGAGAACTCATTGGAGGAAGCCAAAGAGAAGAGAACTACGAGGTCCTGAGTGCAAGGTAGGAAGATCACTGTTTTTCTTTTTTTTGGTGAAACGAGTCACACGCAAATACAATCTGACCTTATTGTTTTCGTCTTTTTATTGTGTATAAATGGACTTGAAATACCCTCGTAATTGACAGTTAGAATGTGTTTCTTGGAGAAATTCATATTGATTTTTTTTTTAAATTTTAAATTACTGCAGGATAACAGAAATGGGTTTACCAGTTGAGATATATGAGTGGTACCTTGATTTACGTCGCTATGGAACGGTAAAACACAGTGGATTTGGGCTAGGTTTTGAAAGGATGATATTGTTTGCAACAGGAATAGAGAACATCAGAGACGTCATACCCTTTCCAAGATACCCTGGAAGAGCTGATCTTTGAATATTTAGGAAGGATACCAACATTTATGTTTATTTTCGGATTTTGAAGCAGTAATTGCCATCTTGACACGGTAATTTATAGTTTATGATGATTGAAACATGGTATTATAAAATCTTTGAAAAAGAGAATTTCATTTTCTCGTTCAGCAGTTTGGCTTTGTGTTTTTAGGCTTATCAATGTCCTCCATTGTTCCATCCACCAGCTTTTGGGGAGTCTGTATTTGCGCCACAACAATTCACCACTTATGCCTCCTTAAGTTTTGCAAACATAAGTGTTGGTTAAATCACTGGAATCTAAGATTCTGATCTGTGCATTAAGATCTGCAAACATGTATCGAGAGAGTATTGTGAAATTAGAACAACATAAGCTTTCCAAACGAAAATAAAAATAAATAAATAAGCTTTGCTTTTGAGATTGTGTGGAAAAGTACCATCACCCAGAAACAATAAATAATCCTATGATTGCTTCATTATTACCTACCGGTTTCTCTGGTCTGTTCAATAATGGACTGTTGTAGAAACAACTACAGTAACCAGTTCCCTCAAATGCATCACTTGGTATTAAATTGGTTGACTTATGTACATTCCTACTCACTACGAGGTCAAGGGCAATTAGTTCGGAAATTTCGACCAAGAATTGTTGGATGCTGAACAAAGTCAGCGGAACGGACCTTAACTTTTTGATTTACATGGGTCTCACTCTCGGCTGAGTCTTTACCAAACAACTCAATGGAAAGATCAATTTTCCCATAAGGTTTTCTACGATCTATCCTATATAAGGAGGCTCAGTAGGACTGAGGATTTTGCCATAACTACTGATCGGAATAAGTGAAATCCAAAACATCCTAATTTTGATCTATAAGAACCTCATTTGCGGCACAAGGCTTTACCATAATGTTGAATGAAATTCATCGAGTAATTTCATTGTAAATTCATACCAGTGTATGCGTTTGTCCAACCGTTTTGCTTTCACTGTTTGATGAAAGGGGTATGTATAAGTCTTCAGCTTCGTTTCCTTCCATTTATACCCTTCTTTTTGGATTTTTAAATTTTTTTTTTTTTATTTTACTTTTTTATACCAGAAATGAAATGATTCATTAAAAACTAAAAAACAGATTACAACCGGACCAAAGCCGGGAAAAAGCCTCTAACTAATTCCTCGGATCACTCTGGCTAAAGTTCTAATTACACAACCACCACTGTAAACGAAAGAAAAAAAAAAGGATACTTGGACCCCATATCGACCAAATTCAGCCTCGTTAGAGAGGACATGATATGGCTTTGATTATAGTCTATCCAAACTTAAACGACACTAAAACCTAGCCAGCAAACCGGATTTGATCTGTGTTGTTTTTTTTTTTTTTTTTTTTTTTTTTTTATCGGGTCGGAAATTGTCGGAATTGCCACCCAATTTTTTTTTTTTTTTTTTTTTATTGGGTCGGAAATTGTCGGAATTGCCACCCAATTTTGTACTATATCACACGAAATAAATTTCCTAAGATTCATTCCATCATACTATACATATCATATAACATTTACCAACAACAGGAAGCCTGGAGGGTAAGGAGCCAGTTGGGGGGTTAATCTTTGATTATTTAACTCATCAAAAAAACAAAAATCTTGATTGTTTAAATATTTTTCCCAGCCCATAGAGATATCCTTCAATCCAGAGTTGGTTGCATCTAAATATCTCTTGCATAGAAAAGAAAAAAAGAAAAAGAAATTAAAATGTTTTTATACATAAAATCCCACATCCATAATATTATCCATAATATTATAAGGGGCAATTGTTTATTTACTGCTTTCTGAAAAGATTTTTGTTTAAATAGTATTTTTGCAAGAGTTCTTGTGTATATAGTATCGTGAACCCAACCTTATCCAAAAATAAATTAATATTCCCTAAATAGCCCAACTAATCGTAAAAACAAAGATAACCCATTTTTTTTAGAATAGATATTTAATAAATTTATGTATCAATGGCCATCCAACCAATTGTGTTCAGCTTCCAGGTTCAGATTCAAGCCTTAGTTCATGATGTTAACATTTGTTAATTTAACATTAATGGGAAATGTTGTCATAAACCCAGTTGACCATTTTTCAGGGATTAATGTTTTAAGGCAATGATTAAGGAATACATGACAGATATATTCAGGGATTAATGTTTAAGGCAATTAATGTTTTAAGGAAGGCATAACAGTCAGTCTCATAGTCTTAACGAGGGTTATGCACATATGTCACTCTCCATTCTAATAAGTTTTCCTTTTATCTCGTTCTCATAAACGAGTACCAGTTTCATAGATCCAACACTCTAAATTAATAAATGAATATTATCCACTGTCTCAGTCGTAGCACCACCATATTTCACTGTAAATGAAAAAAATTAAATTAAAATTTTAATTTAAAAAAGAGTTGGGCGGGAAAAATAAAATTTACTAAAGATTATGTTACTAAAGCTTCTGTTGCCGGAGCCTACGAGAGCCGGAACTTGAGTCATTGGGACGAGGCTCGATTTTTCTTTTTGACGAGGGTCCAAGCTTCTTAATGACAGCTAAATGCTCATTGATTTGACGGATCGTCAAATCCTCTACAGTTGTATCATTACCTTCAAAGGGACCAACCCTGTAATTTGGGTCCATGACAGAAACCTGATAAAAAGTGAAGTTAATAAATATTATAGACAATGCAAGACAGAATATAATTTGAAATGTAACCGAGTAAACCCTAATTAATTAATGGAATGATGATAAACTTACACGTGCACTGATTCTCAAGATTTTGCTTAATCTATTAACCTAATTTGTTTATTAATATTGCCTATGCTGTTTTTGCTTCCCATTTTTCATAGCAACAAATAAAAGCTACCTTCGTCAGAAAACTGAAAAAATAAAGTAAAGTAATGTATAGTCACCCTCGGAAACAGTACCCGAATCTCGTCCGCGTTTAACTTCTTTTGGATCAAATGCCCAAAGGCAGCAATGGCTGTCTGCCAAAACAAAAACAAAAACAACAACAATAATAATAATGACGACATTACACCAGTCATGAAATCTAAAGCAGGCATAATCCATTTTCGTTTTTAATCTGGTAACCTAGTCATGTTTCCATCAAGTATAATTCAAATTTTAAAGAGCTGTTCACAAGTAACAATGAACGTGAATGTGAATTATTACCAACCACCTTCAGCTGTATTCCTTTTTTTTAAAGGGTCCTTCAGCTATATTCTACGTAGAAGAAAACCGACGTTTTTTATATTCCACAATGTCCAGGATTCTAAAGCTATCGAGACCTTTATATACTTGAACAAGCAAAGAAAATACATCTAGGTTGATTCCATTTACCTGTATAGTTTCCTTAACGGTAAAAACTGTGTCACTTTTCATTTTCTCCTGTAAAAACTCGATGGCCGTTGTTTCACCATACTCAACACTTGAGACCTGTTGAGAGCACCAACCATTACCGGTGAGCGCAAAGCGTCAGGTCCAAACAAATAAATAAAAAAAAAAAAAAAAAAAAAAACAGAAGCACCATAACAAGTGAATAATAGTTTGCTACTGTTGGGCTCCCAATCTTTTCTCCATGAATGAATTCATAGTTGTCAAGGCGCTAGGCAAAGCCAAGGCAAGTCAAGGTCGCCCGGGCGCCTAGGCGAACGCCAGACACCTTTAGTCGCTGAACCCCACAAGCAAGTTTTAAGCATTTAACACATGAACAAAATAGAGGAGAAGACAAAGCAAAATCACAAGTTTATTACGAGTGTGTATTAACACAATTACAGATCATTAAGCTAAGGAAGCAAATAAAGTAGCAACCCATAATGAGTGAAAAATAGTACCAGAAGAAGATGAAACAGGAACACGAGATGCTGCGGATTAGACTTAAGGAGAATAAGTATTACAAAAATTTTATAGTATAAATAAATTTCAATTATTCTACTAGCCTAGCCTTATCTTAATCTATCTCTTCATTCTATTTTCATCCTATAATAGAAAAAATTAAATTTTTGCTCATTCTAACATAACTCGTCTGGAAACGACTGTTTTTAAAGTTTAATTATGGTTTCTCGTCACGAAGTATAGGTATATTGATGTTTTATTAGAGAAATGCCATTTCTATCCCTGAAAACAACACAAGGCGACGCCTTTTCAGGATCAAGGCAGTGATCCCTCGCCTAGCGCCTAGGCAACGCCTTAACAATGAATTAAGGTGCATAAGCTAAAAAAGAGCAAGAAGGCATCCAAGAATATGAATAGTAGTTGAGTACCTTATGACCACTTCCTTTACGACTCTTATAAGCGCCTGGAATCACAATCACAGAAACCGCATGAAGCATAAGCAAAAGCAAAAATGAGCAGAACAGTCTCACATATATATATATATATATATATATATGCTACAATGCCGAATGACGAGTCTTATGAACATACCAACACCGAAAGGCTTCTCGATCCTCTTGTGAAACTTTTCACGTATTTCACTAGACGGGTCTGCAAGGGGGTCTGCAAGGTCTGCTCAAACAATGCATTAACCATTAACCAAAAGGTTCGACATAAAACTTATCTAGAATGCTAGTAACATCTCAATCAAACAAACAAAAAAATTGTAGTTTTAAGACAACGGCTACTATAAGGAAATCAATTATGTTTCAGTACATATATCAAAAGAAGACTTGTTTAGAATATGATCAAGTGATGTCTGATAGATGTGTATTATTCATACATACACAGACAAAATGCCTAATCACCCCAATGTTTTTGGTAAAAAGGTGTATTAATCAGCCAACTTAAACCCCCCCCCCCCCCGTCTCGCGTCCCCCGTCCACCTCTACTATTAGTAACCCTTGCTTTTTCCATATCAAATTTGAACTATTCTAGCAGCATACGTCTACCCCATGATTGCAAACAATTTACATGTGTATCCCCATACAATGGCACTACTTACAGAAAATAACTACGACGTATTAGGGATTATAGTAGACTGGCTACACTTCAAACTTAGTCATTACAACAAAGAGTAAATGCTAAGAAATCCAACACACCTTCGATTTCAACGATTACACTTTTCCTGAAACGGAAGAGAATCTCATGTATTGATTGATGCTTTAAGCTACCACGCAGACGTGTCGAGTCCTGTTCATATTATGAATCATAGGAGTGATACTTGACATCTGAAATCTAGAATCAGGAGAGTACTCCCCTGCCATAATAGTTATAAAAGATCGCTTAAGAAACAAAGAAAGAGCTCACGAACCAGATCATCACTCCTAGTTACGACACATATCGAGTCCGTTCCGTGCACACCAATCCACATGATTCCAGATGATTCCGCTGCGTCTCAAGAAGACATTGTTATCAAACAATATACACATAATGTGTGCACATATACACACATATGTATGTATAAAAATACATACATATACGTACGTATGCACATATACGATACATACAAATCTAAGCAAAGTACACGGAGATATACGGGGACTTTAGAATGCACAAAATACAGATGTGGCATTTCCTACCAAGGAGATGCGGAAAATCGACTTTCGAAAAATCGAAGGTCAAAATCAAGTTTTTAAAATGGCTTTAAAAAAAATCGACTAAAGTTGATTTTTAAGCATGGTGTCAAAGTAGGTTGGACTGTGAACAATATCAAAGCAATGAAGGCTTACCCTGCCATGATACAATATCCCCGGGCCAGATGCAAGTTTTTTGTCCATCTTCACTGCCATAGGTGTATTCACTTCTGAACTCATCGGCAGCAGATTTTCGTCCATATCGACGTACATTGCATGTAAAAAATAGAAATAAAGCAAATAAAATAAATCAAACAGACCTTAGAAGCAAGATTGAGCATGTAATGTTAAAGTAGATTAGTGGCTACCAGAACCATCCGAGGGGTAGTACGAAATCATGCATGAAGTGGAGTCAAGCCAAGCATCCTCATTTTCCGGGCAATCTAATAATTCAGACCAGCATAAATCAGAGAACGAATAAAAAACTATGTAAAATTTAATAAGGTATTGAGGTCTAAAATTACCATACACATAATGCTTGCTGGCTATGAATTCAGCACATGTATCTGATTTAAAAAATAAATGGATTTCTACGTTTAGATATAACGCTTAAAATTGACCGAAAAAATCAGAAAACGTATAACGCCGGCGATCGGGAAACACGTGCTCACGGAGAAAACATAAAATATCCGCCGTTAGTGGAGCAGGTGTTGCCCGGAGAAAAGATGGCGAGTGGGATTCGTGTCTGGTGCGGGTGGGGCTGGGGCTGGATTAAAGAAGACGAAATAGACGCTTACGGTAGACGGGGAACATGAGTGGTGGTGGAGATATAGCATGGCCGGCGGTGGGTGGTGCAGAAACACCGTTCTTGTCGTCCTTCGCATCGAGTGTCTTCACTGACCTGCGCGTAATTCGTTCCATATGGCGAGATGGAGGGAGGTGACTTGACGAAAGTTATGGCAACTGGCAGATCGCCTAAGACGGGAACGGGGAACGGGGGAACGGGGGAACGAGGAGGCGGCGCACGATGTGAGCTTTTAGCCGACCGTATGTATGGCCAGGGCGGAAAACTTTCTGCCAGGACAAAGATGAAAATTTATTTTTTTAATACCCATTTTACCCCTGCCATCTATTCCACGCAAAAACCCCTCTTATTCTTTATCTTTCTTTCTCCCTGCTATGTCGTTATCTTTTCTCCAATCGTTTGTTTTCTTTCTTCACCGGTTGTTTCTTGATTTCTTTTCAATTCTTTCAAGTAAAGAGTCAAAGTTCATATCAACAGTGGAGTCGAAGTAAATACAGTCCCTGTTCTCATTCAACCCCCCCCCTCTCTACGCCTAGTTCCCAAGATCTCGTCAAGAAGGATTTTACCAAATAGTGGATTTAAATAAAATGAAATAAATCACTTTTGGTGGAATGGAATCCACTCTATCGCCTCACTTAGCATGTGAATATTTTGTGTAAACAAATTTAATATCTTTGAAAAGCAAAGAGAAGAAATGCTAATGAAATTCTGCAGTTAAATAACATCCAAAAGTGATAGACAAAGTACTTTGCTGGAACTAAATATTGGTATAGTGATAAATTGGTGTGTTTATACGTGGCCCTCAAAGCATGTTCAGTTCCTCTTGCTCATATAATTTATTTTTCTAATCAACTGGAGGAGATATGGCAGCGAAGCTTGACGGAGGTGGAGAAAATGGGTGGGAAACGGAGTGGAGAAAGGGAGGTGGAGAGGCAGGTAGCGGGCTAAAAGCAAAGGACGAAGAAATGGAGATGACTTGTGTTGTGGAAGGGGAGAGAATATGGTGGGAGAAGTTGCAGAAGAATCGATGGATGGTGGGGATGCCCGAACGATTACAGTAGGAGAAATTGTTTGGGGGAGGGGGGGAGGGGGGGAGGGGGGAGTCATACCGTCCGCCGAGCTTTGAACTTCTAACTCAGTTTCCGAAATTCTTAAACTGAAAGAAAGGTTTGAAGTCACAACCATGGAAGATCGTGAAACTCAAGCTAAAACAGAATGACACCTGAATAAGAGGATTTATGGTTTAGAAACTCAGCTTAAGGCAGTTCTCACTTCTCAAAAAGACATAGCAGAAAGCAACTCATCTCTTGATCAATCAAATGTATGATGCTAAAAAGGGGGAAGTAGAAGAAGAAAAGCTGAAGCTACAAGGAGAGAAGCTGAAGCTAGAAGTTGAACTGACAGAGTTAAGGAAAGGCAAATCAGCATCAGCAACCGAATCCAATATCAGACAGGTTGAAGAACTCAGTGATGAGCAGCTTATTCTAAAATACAGTCAACCTGGAGATAAAAGAGCTACCCTTACTCAGGATCTGTGGATGAAGTTTGTAAAAGATTACAATCATACCAAGACCAGGTACAAGTACAAGAGTTATGAAGAATCTCTTAATTACTTCTTGTCAGATGAATTTCATGGTCAGAAAATGGCGAACTACAAGAAGATAAAGAAGATCGAAGAGAAACTTCAGATCAGAGATAAGAAAGAGCAAATGAAAGCAGACATTGCTGAATTTGAAAATTATTAAAGAAGTGAAAGTGATCTTCCTAAGTTAGTTCTTTGGAGAAAATGGAAGTTATCAAGTCAAGTGGATTATAACAAAGCCCTTTCCAAGGAAGACACAAAGTTGGAAGATGAATATCATCTTCACGATAAACAGAGAAAATTCTTTCTAGTTACACAGAAAGCTGTTTAGCTTATTTTCAATTTAATTGACAATTATGTAGCTTATTCCAGTTTTTGTGAATCTTAATGATACATCCAGTTTCCAGCCAGTTTCCAGTTTTACTTTGTTTTGCATTGTTTTTATCTTTAAGTTTTTCTTTTAAGGAGGGTTTTGACATCATCAAAAAAAGGGGGGAAATTGTTGGAAATAAATTTATATTTTGATGATGATTCATCTTATTTATTTATTTGTTTGTTTACTCCCATTGATGAAGTGCTGAAGCTAGTTGTTATAGTGAAAAGCTAAAAGATGTCTAGAACTGAATGTATATGATTTATTAGAGTATGATAATTGTATAGGTTATATCAGACTAGCACTGTAATAGTTAGAGTGTCGTAAAACTGAAAACTGAAAATCATCTAGAAAACTGGATATTCACCCAGAACTGAAGTTCACTAAGTACTGAAGTTTACTCAGAACTGAAGAAGGTAAGTTCGCTGAGGGACACAGACTCGGTTGACTAGTCTAGAAGATGAATAACTGAGGGAACAGACTCAATGAATGAAGAACTGAGGGACAGAGACTCGGTTATTGAAGAATGAAGAACTGAGGGTTCAAACTCAGGTATGAAGATTAAAGTCGAGACTGTAAAGTTATAATTCAGGTAGGTCTGTGATGACCTGAACTGACTTTATGGATCTTGTAAGAAGACCTAAGAATAATAAGAACAATGATATCTTAGATGATTTATTAAGGATATGGTGTACTCTGATTAAGTTATATGAAATCAGATGAATAAAGTGTTAAGTTTTGAAGAAGAGTAAAAACTCAGTTAATGCTCTAAGTCAGTTGACAAACTGATAACCGACACACTCAATATGCAACTGATCAAGATACTCAGTTTTAATAGTCAATCATCCAAGAAACTAAATTGATATATGAACGTTACAAATCAAGATATATTATTGGATGGAACACTGACAAGTCAGAACGGTCACTGACACCTAACAGGACCATCAAACGGCTATATGGATTTAAACGTTTGATAGAATTCAAAATTCAAACAATATGAACGTTGGACCTCACACTATAAATAGAGGACTTGGCATCAAGGATCAAACACCAAGAATCGAATCAAACACCAAGAATCGAACACGAGAATACAAGTATTATTGTGCCCAAGTTTTGTTCATCTGAATTTGCTATCAATCTTTGCGCTTTACAAGATCACATCCAGAATTCTTCAAGTGTTCGAGCTACAAAGACTTTATCAAGAATCCGACACTTAGAAGAACCACAAGCAAGAATCAATTTATTGATTCTCAGTCCAACTTTGATTTTTATCAAAGGTGACTGTGAAGCAATCCGGTTTAGGATTTGCCAAGGACAGTTGTCGTTTTCGCAGTCGGGTAGACTTTTGATTCAATAGGATAGGATTTGAGAATCAATTTTCGAAATATCTCTAAGAGTTGACTTTTTTTTAGCTATTAAAATTCCATATAACTACTTTGGAAAGAGCTGCTAAATTAAGTTCTAGTTTAGGTGAAGGAAGTATGACTGCCCTACCAATAGTTGAAACGTAATCGGGAGATGTTTCGGCTTATATCCCTACCAATGTAATTTCCATTACTGATGGACAGATATTTTTATCCGCCGATTTATTTAATGCTGGAATTAGGCCCGATATTAATGTGGGTATTTCCGTTTCAAGAGTGGGGTCTGCAGCTCAAATTAAAGCCATGAAACAAGTAGCTAGTAAATTAAAATTGGAATTGAAACAAGTCGCAGAATTAGAAGCTTTTGCACAATTTGCTTCTGATCTCGATAAAGCGACTCAGAATCAATTGGCAAGAGGGAAGGGTGAAAAGAACCCCCATCGGGGAGTGAAATAGAACATGAAACCGTAAGCTCCCAAGCAGTGGGAGGGGCCCAGGGCTCTGACCGCGTGCCTGTTGAAGAATGAGCCGACGACTCATAGGCAGTGGATTGGTTAAGGGAACCCACCAGAGCCGTAGCGAAAGCGAGTCTTCATAGGGCAATTGTCACTGCTTATGGACCCGAACCGGGGTGATCTATCCATGACCAGGATGAAGCTTGGGTTAATCATCTACTTCCGGAAGAAATTCTTCGATTTCCTGGGAATCCTACAAGATCCGTTCGTTCTTTTTTCTCTGATAGATGGTCAGAACTCCATCTGGGTTCGAATCCTACTGAGAGGTTCACTAGAGATCCAAAATTGTTGAAGAAAGGGCCAGATCCTGGAATATGGGTGTCCGATCCTTATGGACTAACTGGAAAAGTACAACATGTAAGTCCCGCATGAGGCGTAGAAGGTTTTGATCCTTTTATTACGGGAGGAATAGCCTCTCATCATATTGCAGCGGGTACATTGGGCATATTAGTAGGTCTATTCCATTTGAGTGTCCGCCCGCCACAACGTCTATACAAAGGATTGTGGTGGAGTTGGAGAAGAGGCAATAAAACCCTCTAAGGACCAGTGTTTCAAACAGTTGCACAGCAGCAATCACACATGTTCTACAGTTGTTTAGATAGTGAAGCTAGAAATTAGTCAAGGACTATCAATTAGGACTTTTTTTAACCGGCTACCTCAAAGATTTCTAGTGGAATTTTCCTCCTACATCACAGGGGAAGAGTGGACTGACAGGATTACACCACCTGAAACCACTATAATTCTTGCCTTACTTTACGCATTTACTTTATGTTATTTAGTTTATCAATATTTCTGATTGCTTTTTATACAAGTTTTTATACAGCATAACTAAACAAACTGATTGATATTCACTCACAGTTCACAAACTGACATTCACCAGAATTCAGTTTTGCATACTCATCAGCTTTTTCTTAGAAACAACAAGATCCACATAAAGGCTAAAACTTATTCGATGCCGGTTGACTCAGTCTTAGCATAAGTCAATTTTGATTTATACTCAGCTAAGTCAACTCAACTCCACACAAGTTTAAAACTGAACTAATCATACTTAAAATCAAGTTTTTGGTGACAAGTTTATTCACCCCCTCTAAACTTGTGTCAGCCTTTCCAATGGACCAATAATTTCTCCGATACCAGAAGAGATATGGTTCGTGTGCTCTTTCTATGTTATTTTAGTGATGTTTTATGACTTTTATGGTAATCTAATTATGAGATGTCAAGTATCACTATTATGACTTATAATATGAACAGGACGCGGGACGCTTGTCTGGTGGATTAAGTATTGCCCACTACTGATGGTTGTCTTACAATTTAGGAAAAATGTAATTGATGAAATCAAAGGTGCGTTGGATTTCGTAGCATTCGTTGCGATATTTATTGTAAAGACTAAGTTTGAAAATTTTATTATAAGTGAGATTACTATGAATTTTTGTGATATTGAACCTTTTGATTAACCCTTAATTAATGCGTTATTCGAGCAGAACTTGCATACCTTTTTAGGAATCTACTTCAAAGGTTTTACCAAAGAATCGAGAAGGCTATTGGTGTCGGCATGTTCATAGGACTCTTCATTCGGCATAGTAGCATATCTATCAACCTCCTCCTCTAATTTTTGCTTTTGCTTCTTGCAGTTGATGTGCTTCCACACACTACACTTATAAGAGTCGTGAAGGAAGTGGTCATAAGGTACTATTGCTATGTAAACCGTATATATATAGGACCTCCGTCCTAAAATGTAAGTCCGTTTAGACCTTTTCACACGGATTAATAAAATGTTTAACTGTCATTAATTATAAGGGTAAAAGTCTAGAATTACCATTTGACTCTTATTAATGTAATAATCTAAAATAGCCTAGTTTTTGGCTTCCTTTCTTGTAACTATATAAGTAGTGCTAAGAAATTAGATAAGAAATGAAAAGTGGTAATAAAAACTAAGGCCTTCCTTCAAGATCCCTTAACAACAGCAACTGTGTTACAAGCATTTAACACATCACTTATCATTATATTGTGTGAGACTTTTATTATTGTAGGTTTCGTTCACATCACTTATTGCTTTGATCCATTTGGGGAACTGCACCTTTGGATCCGACGCTATGATAGGGAAGAAAATGGTGTATGGTTCCCTATTGAGGGTTCGGACCGTGTGAAAACGGTTTAAATCTTTGACGAAGTGTTTTTGGGCAGAAGTGGCGACAGATTTATCAATGATTTTATGAGTGAATGACTTCCTTATGAATGTAATTTGACGATTCTCTTGTAAATATGCAGGAAATTGCAGACCGTGTGTGCTATCAAAATAAATCGTGGTTTATTGGCGGTAGGCGTCGTACCCTCAGAGGCAGATGTTTCGTACATACTTGCTGGTAAGATGTATAGGGAATGGTGGTGGTTTAGATGTTGGTATATTCAATATTATTATCAACGGGAATGAATTTCAAGGCACGAGACGCAGACGGTCAGCCGCGTTAAGGTCCGGTGCAGCTGAAATGAGGAGATTCTGTCGAAGAAGTCCGCTTGGACGTAGAGTAAATGAAATGATCTGCGTTCATTATGTCGGGCTATCGAGGCGGCCACGAATCTTTGTGTCAGTATCCTGTCAAGTTACAAGAAACAAAATTTTCGAATGATGAGGATCAACATCCGTGCACGCCTCGATAGCCCGAAAGACATAATGAACGTATATCATTTCATTTACTCTACGCCCAAGCGGACTTCTTCGCCAGAATCGCCTCATTTCAACTGCATCGGACCCTAACGCCGCTGCCCGTCTACGTCTCGTGCCTTGAAATTCATTCCCATTGATAAGATTATTGAATATACCAACATCTAAACCACCACCATTCCCTATTCTTACCAGCAAGTATGTATGAAACATCTGCCTCTGAGGGTACGACGCCTATCGCCAATAAACCACAATTTATTTGATAGCAAACACGATCTGCAATTTCCTGCATATTTACATGAAACCCGTCAAGTTACATTGATAAATTTGTCGCCGCTTCAATCAAAAAAACTTTCGTCAAATATTTGAATCGTTTTCACACGGTCCGAACCCGCAATAGGGAATCATACACCATTTTCTTCTCTCGAAATCATAGAGTCGAATCCAAAGATACAGTTTCCCAAATAGATCAAAGCAAAAAATGATGTTAACGAAACCTATAATAATAAAAGTCTCACAGAATATAACGATAAGTAACTTAAATGTCTATTAAATGCAGTTGCTACTTATATGGTCATAAGGGAGCTTAAATATCTTGCTACAGAAGTTGGAAGGCTTAGTTTTTTATTACTGTTTTTCATTTCTTATCTAATTTCATAGCACTGCTTATAGAAAAAAAGCCAAAAGCCAAACAACTAGGGTATTCTACACTATTGTATTAATAAGAGTCAAAGGATATTACCTTAACCATTTTATTAATCCGTGTGAAAAAATCTAAACGGACTTATATTTTGGGACGGAGGTAATATTAATAGTACCTCATGACCAATTCCTTCATGTCTCTCATGAGTGTGTGGCACACACAGAATCTGCAGGAAGCAAAAGAAAAAATTAGAGGAAGAGGCTGATAGATATGCTACGATGCCGAATGAAGAGTCTTATGAACATACCGACACCAATAGGCTTCTCGATCCTATGGTAAAACACTTGAGGAAGATTCATAAAAAATATGCAAATTCTGCCCGAATAACGCATTAATTAAGAGTTAATCAAAAGGTTCAATATCACAAAACTTCATAGTAATCTCACTTATAATAAAATTTTCAAACTTAGTATTTACAACAAACATCCCAACGAATGCTAAGGAATCAAACGAAAATTCGATTTAAGCAATTACATTTTTACAACTATCGGTTTTGACCAAAGACTTAATCCACGAGACAAGCATGCCGCCGCGTCCTGTTCATATTATAGGTCATAATAGTGATACTTGATATCTGGAATCTAGAATACCATAATAGTATAACATGAGTTAAACAACATAGAAAGACGAACCGTGTCTCTTCGGCTAGTTATCACACGCATTGAGTTCATCCCGTGCACACCAACCCACATGATTGTGAATGATTTAAACGATATACATACATACACACAAACCCACGTGATTTTGAATGATTTAACTGGTTTTAACTGCGTATCAAGAAGACGTTATTGAACGATATACATACATACATATCTAAGCAACTATATATGGAAAATTAATACACCAAACACAACACATAAAATGAAATAAATCATAAGAAACAGAAATTTAAACTATTTCTCGTGAGTCGACCTTTTTGCTGTTATAAGAACATTCGTCAGAGGTGTATTCCGTGCGTGCGTAACTCATTGTCTGCAGCTGCAAATAAAAGAAAACAAATCAATCATAAATAAAGATTACACTGTCTTAGAGGCTAGAAGAAGAAAAAAAGAAAGAAAGAAATGCTTAAGTATTAAGAGGCTACCGATATCAAACAAGATAGATCCATGTCGAATATGCTTCAGAGTGCTGACCTCTACTAAATAACAATAGTATTATTCAGATCGATGTAGAATTAAGGAATTTTGAATTTGTGACGCACATATTCCGGAGACGTCCTGTATAATTAAAATTAATCAATTATATACTTAATCATGACATCATCAAACCAAAGTACAAAGCAAAAACGAAAAGATAGTCTCGAAAAAATAAAACACTCTTATATGGAATCGAAAAGAAACACATCTGTATGTTTTTCAAAACAAAACAAAAAAACATCAACTAAAAGGCCCAATTCGGAGACTTGACCTTAAACCCAAAAAATACCAGGGCCGGCCCTACATAACACGGTCTCACCTATTGAGAGAGATTAAGAAGATTTTATTCAATTAATACAAGAAATCTAAAAGAAAAATAAACTTCAACAAAAACAACTTTGGAATCACTCTTGAGCGATATCCAACACTCTTGACCTCTTTTTTTCTTCTAGAAAGACACAACACTCCACACTCTTTTCTTTTTTTTACACTTCTAAAAATACAGAACACTTCACACTATTTTTTTTCTAAAATAAAAAAAGGCACAACACAACTATAATTTTTATTTCCTATCTAAAAGGCATCACACACAGCAAATTTTTCTTTTTTTTTCTTAAAAAACACAACAGAACCACATGTTTTTCCAACACCCAACTCAACACAAAAGCATGCTAGAAAGATCACAAAACCCTCCCACACTTGCTCATAACGAATTATTAGATCTAAAGCACAAAACAGCACAAGAAGATTACGATTGAACACCTTTTTATCTCAAATCTTGAAGAAAAACTCGAAATTATAAGTAGATCTTTAAAACCCACGAAAATCTAAGATCACTCTTCAAATCCTACAAAAATATGTAAATCTATGTTTACTACAACCCGTAAAGCTTTATACAACCTAGAAAAACTCAAAAAGACTTCTAGATCTAAAAACGGATTTTGAATTTTCATACCCGATCGAAGAAAAGTTTATATAGAAACTATCACCTTGTCGTGGTGAGTCTCGTGGTGCCATCCGTTTGCAAATCCAACGGGTGAATTGAGCACAAAGTGGAAATCTCCCCTTTTCTTTTTCTCTCTATTCTCTATTCTCTCTTTTTGCTCCTTTCTAACTCTCTCTTTGCCTCCTTCCATCTATCCAACTTAGATGACATGAGGGGTTTATTCATCATTTCACCAATCAACCATAAAATTATTAATCAATTCATTTTATTCACCACCTACACTATTCAACTATTACTTTATCAATATAATATTTCTCTCACAATCATTTCACCAATTTCGTTCATCAACACAAACTTTAATACAATATTTCAACCTTATAATCATTACTTTACATTATTTTATTTTATTTTCTCTCACGACTAAATTGGATCCAAATTAAATCAAAACCAAACGGAGCCGAGGGGTTTGGGATCATAAAAGGGTTAGGGCTTTCTTAAAGTTCCCAAAATACCCTTATTTCCTACTCTTTATTTCTTTAGTACTCTTTCTGTCCTACAATATACTCTATCCGTTTTTTTATTATCTGTCGTATTTGATAAAAACACACAAATTAAGAAAATAAGTAATTGTATTGACTTTTGACGATGCTGGATTTTGTCATGCATAATTTCGGGTCAATTTAATCTAGGGATGATCGAATCAAGGATGATTTTGGGATGATTTTAGACTGAGCCTGAGAGTCTCTCTCGGCGTTCTTTACGATCCTGTAATTGTTGTCCATGAATCAAGTCACACGTAGTTCCTGGAAGTATATATTTATAGAGAGTTCATTACCCTAACCCTAAACCATGTCAGTTTGGGTAAAATACAATGATCGCCCATTTGGGCTTTTACCAAATTCATATACGCTTTACCCACTTATCAAAGAACTACATGGATAATGGGTCTGCGTGTTTAGAGTGGACTTTGTCCGCACCCCGAGCTTTCCAACTTGCGGTATCGAGATGGGCCCGTCGTCTCGGTTCTCTGATCACGTCGGTTGTCGATGTCTCAACTCGTAACTCGACCCTTGGGCTATCACTTATACTCGTTTCAGGAGGATTATCTCGTGACGCCAGTGGAGGTGCGATATTCGGTATCGTCAACTTTCATTATAAAATACTAAATTTTTTTTGAAAAGTATAGTGGTGTATTGAATATGAAAAATTGATTGGTTGAATAAGCTTAGAAAGTTGAAAAGTAGTATTGAAAAAACGGAAAGAGTATTAAAATATGTATTGGAAATGTAAAAGGAAATTTTGATTTTAACAACTGCGATAGACGATAGTTAAATAGGAACGGATGGAGTAAGTCATATCGGGTGTTTTCACAAATATTAATAAAATGATTGAATATCATAAATTTAAAGGAGAAATGTTTAAAATGTCCTTTGACTATCATTAGTGAAATTGTTATGAAGTATTGAAAAGTAGTTGAGTTATTAATAAATTAGGGGTAAGATGGAAAAAATAACAATAAATGTACAATGACTTATATTTTGTGACAAACAAACAAATGTGAATTGACTTATATATTGGGACGGAGGGAGTATTTAATCAAAACTTGACGTAGCAATATTATCGATATTATCGGAACTCATAAAAATCATAAAAGACATTTATAGCTTTTAGGAGAAATATGGGGTTTTACAGAATCTATTAATAAGAAAACACCATAAATGAAATAGAAAAATAAGTAAAGAAAATAATGAACTTTGAGGATTTTTCAAGAAATTTACCAGTCAATCGACCAAACGCGTAAGCATTCTTGCAACTAAAGATTTCAGACAATTCGATGTCCGATTCAAAAATACATTGATCTCGATATTCAGTAGTAACGCTAATCGACAGAAGAAAAAGTGTCTATTAAAGAAAAACCGTCATAAATGAAACAGAAAAATAAATATATATATAAAAAAAAAAAAAAGGGGTAAGAGTGACCACGATTGTTGGCACCCTTATTCTCTCAATTTATCTTATTTTCCGTTCCAGATTCACTTTTTCAACGCCCTATAAAACAACAAACTCCAATAACACTCCCTATATCATTTCTCAAAATTAATTTTCTCTCACATCTCAATTAACTAATTTAACTATCAACACATTTTCCTTCCTTTTTTTTGCTTTGTATCCGAAAATCGGAATGAAATAGTATATATTTATAAAGTGAGATTTTGATATGTCGTATGATTGTCAAAAAAGAAAATTCGTATAAGTTTACAAAAAGAATGTCGTCACTACAAACTGATACTATGAAATGAGACTTTTTCTCGGGCCATAACAATGTATCACCACAACCAACGGATTTAGCTCCGACAATCTAGAAATTATCCAAAAGCAAGCTAATTTCCATAACATCACAACGAGTAGAATAGATCTTACTACTATCAAAAAGTTTAAGTTACACGAACAAACTCATCCACCCATCCATCCAACATTATATTGCAATGTAGCAAGTCACATAATTCTTATCCTGGGTGCTTGCAATATATACTGGAGATCTACAGCTTGGCGCGCTGTATTCTATCAATTGGGTGAGTACTTTCCAGCTTATTGTAAAGAGCTATGCAATCAGCATGCCGTCTGTTGGATTCGTACGCCATTGCAAGTCATATTTGTATCTAAAAAGACAACAAGAATAAATGTCAGTAGATAAAAGTGTTAGAAAACATATGTATTCCATTAATGTGTAAAAACTAACCTCACCACCAAAGTACCAAACAAAGTTGGCCTAGGAATGATGGTTAGTGCACCTTCTAGGAACTCAATAGAACGTCCATACATTCCCCTTCCATATGCTCTCTGCTCCAAATCAAACATAAGTTGTGCCATTTTTCTTCTTTCTGCTTGCTTCTTCGCAACCTACTTTAACAAAGCCAAACAACAAAATACGATAAATGACCGTCAGCATTAAAAACATGTATGCATTGTTACTGGCACCACGCCAAACCTAATCAAATGCGTTGTGTAACTTTCCGAAAACAGTAGAATCATGGCATGCTACATTTTAACATGGTAGCGTAAAAACGATATGTTTTCTATTTTAATGTGGAACAAGTGTTGCCTACTAATGGAGCCTATAACATAATATGTTGCAGTTCCTGAGTATCATCTAACATTTTCTAATAGCCAAATGAAAAGGGAACCCGGTACTCCAATAGCAGAATGGATATCCAATATAATAGTTGTCTAACAAGTTGGTATGGAAATTACCCGAATATGTTTCGTAAACTTGGTTTAGATCTTTAATAAGTTGATATTGTTTTGAGAATTGTTCATATTCTTTGCTCCTTAACTTGCTTTTGTTGCCTTCCAACCATTTCGGGTATATTTCCATGATTTCTTTCATTGGTTCATGAAGGACTTCTTTTGATAGTAGCTGTTGCATCATTGTCTCTACAATGGATTCCATAACCTGAATTATTAAAAAAACATCATTAATCATTGCTAATTACATGTTAAAACATCATTGTTATAAGCAAAGTACCCAACAAAGAAAGCAACTTGAATGGGGAAATATTGCAAGACATTGCCTTCAGTTTAGAATTTGACATGGATGGAGGTAAAGATTCAAGGCGATGGAAGCTAGGTCGTTTGTCATTGCCAATTCTACATATAAACAAAAATTTCACCAACCACCAAAATTCCATTCACATTTCAAGGATGCAACGACATAATGCCAGATAACCGGCATTTCATCGTTTTAGCAATTTTAAATAGCACAAGACTGCCCTAGCTTTGTTTCATGATGAGGATTTAAGCATTGCTCCAAACACAACCATAAATCTCTGCTCCTAAATAAAATATCTATCAATGAAATCTGCAAAACATAAAAACAAGATGCCCATAGATACAAACAAATTTAAGGGCTTGCCTCATATAAAGGTGCTTATAAAATACACATTGTTGGAAATTCACAACCACAAAATTAATTCATAAACAGCACATCTCTCAATGAAATTAGAGAACATGAAAACAAGATATCAAATGATCAAATCAAAGGTAACAATATAACAAAAAAGAAATCAATTGTTCCAACTTCCGAATGACTAAATGCCAACAAAAAAAACTGTAAAATATTTTGACAAAACAACCAAACAAGGAAAAGTAAACCTAAGAATAAAATTCCAAACAAGAGTAAATCCATAAAAAGGTACCTGAGAACCAGCAAGTTCTTCAAATTGCTTATAACCTAATCTTCCATCATAGGATCATTCCCAAGACCATCCACACCATTTTTTCCTCGGTAACTGATTCCAAACCTTTAACAACGACCACTCTCTCAATTTATCAAGTGCCTCAACATGTGAATCTTTTGAAACCTTTTGTTTCCCCTTTTTCTTACTTTTCAAATCAGGCAAACCCAATCCCAACCCTTGAACATTACACTAGGCAATGAAGAATTCTCCTTCTTCTCACCTTCATTTTCCCCACTTCTACAATCCCACAAACAAAAAAACAATTAATCATTAGAGGTACTGAAATTATCAGAGCCCATTAAATTAAAGGAACTAATAGTGATAAAGATTGTACCTTAAAGTCTTTGACCAGAAGAAGTAAGATTAAAGCTCTGGAAATCATCTAAAGCACCTGAAAATTGTTCAAGACAATGAATATCATACACTATTACTCTCATTGCAGCTCAATAACAAAAAATCTTAAGCAATTTCGTGCCCTTAAACCATCCATTACAAAACCATTTCATCAATTTTGCACTTTTTTTGTTGTTGAGGGGTTTGCACTTTTTTTTTTACGAAGGATGGATCCGTTGTTTAATGTTGTCGTTGGAGTGAGAAAAGAGAAAGAAGTTGGTACTGCTCAAACTAACAGAGCCCCTATTATTGGGGAGAACCTTTAATTTCATTTGAGGATAGGGAAACTGATCAGGAATCAGTGTGGGGCTCAGGTCTGAGCATCGTCCCTATATGAGATTTAGGGTGGGAAGAATGTACCATTGTGGACGCTCTAAAGAGACTTTCTTTCGAGAGACTTTATTGTCTTCTGCTGCTTAGAAGAGGTTAGACAAGCCATATACATTGCTTCCTTTTTTACTCTCTTTTCACATAATACACTTTTATCGCATGAATGATTGTTTAATTATCAGAATGATGCCACTTTGCACAACTGAGTTGTATTATAATTGATCCATGACTTCTATTATATTGTGAGTTATTTCATTGATCCGTGACTTCTATTTAAGTATTCGTTATATATATATATATATATATATATACAAATGTAAATACGCTCATATACATATTGATCGATCCATACTTACCGCATTTACTACTAAATATAAAGATTCGATCACTATTTTAGTCATCCCATTATTGTTTGAGTGCACCTAGTTTCCTAACAGCTTATATAATAAACAATAACAGCTTTTATACAATAACTAGTGCTTGACTCAAACAATAACAGGAGTTGCACTAAAATAAATGATCGATCTATGTATGTAGGTATGTATTTAATAGATGGTATGTAGGGACCCAACCCTATATATATATATATATATATATATATATATATATATATATATATATATATATATATATATATATATATATATGTTTGTAGTCTTCTATTTTGGAGGAAAAAATTGTGGTTCGCTGTATCAATGTAGTGCAGTTGTGTTTAGGCCTGTAAGTAGCGCCCTTAAAATCGATTCGATTCGACGTGTTCGGCTCGAAAATTCAAAAATATCCAATGTTTTTTTTTTAAATTTATTTTTTTATAATGTTGTGTTCTTTTGATGTTGTTCGTGCTTGTAGCCATTGTTTTCTTGCCTTAGCAACGAAACACTTCGATTTTACAGACTCAAACACCATTTTCTATATATTCAGAGCTAAATGCATCAAAATCTTTACAATGTATAATATAAATAGAGAATCTAAATTAACACCGTAAGCTAAATAGAGAATCTAATAAAAGACACAGTTCGTTTATTGTGCCTACTGCTCTTTCAAAAGTGTTTCTTCACTACTACAGAGGACTTGATTTTTCCATCGGCATTTTATCCGATGCCTATATTTTAAAACACGGAATGGCAATTAGAAGAAAATGGTTGCAATACAAATTCAGTGTGGTCTGGGTCAGTTTCAGGGCTTGGATGAGTTGCTGATGTATTACCCCTTGACAAAGATGCATTGTCCCCAGTCTCTTCTTCAAATCCAATAGTTGTCTCACCATGAAAGTCTGCCTCTAATGCATTGTTCCCATGTTTTCTCTCCTTCAGCATTGTTTTCATTATCGTGAGTGGTTGAATTCTGAGAAAAACTGGGATTTTCTTCCGTAGCTGTAAATATGTATTTGGGACTGATTTTATAACACCCCCCTCTCAAAAGATTGTTGACCTAAACTAATAACAACAACAGTGACATTGATAATTGATCAATTGCTTATGAAAAAACGACATTGCTTGCCATTTTTATAGTACAATCGACCCGATACTCTGTCAATAAAAGTTAGATTACAGTACGCCGACACGATACTTTACCGGTGAAAGTTGGATTACCGTGAAAAGGCCAACAATGGATACACAAAAAGTGGTGTTAATGAACAGCAGACTATATGGACACAGAAAATTTGGTGTCAATAACAAAGCCATTTAAGTTTTTCGCATTACATAATTCTTTTGCATTAGTCATCAATTCTTGGTACGTGCACTTAGATCTACAGTTTAAACTAAGAGAGTTATCAAATTTTAATGAATTTCTCACATCCACATTTGTATCAGTATCCAGAACGTTTCTAGCCTCCCAAGATATATCCTCTTCACCTGTAAAGCAAAGAAAACAAAGGAAGAACCTGCAAATTATGATAACAGCAAAAGGACCAAAATTATAAAGATAACATTGTCTGGAAAATCACAACTACAGTCATAAAAACAATCGTCTTCAAAATCTGTTTGATCCATAACAGCTATTAAGAGCAAACAAAACATATCATGTAATCATTGAAATTCCTCCCAGAATTAAGTAACTATTCTTCGTCTTCAATGATCGTTGTACCAAGACCCTTCAGACCTTCTGCTGGAATCTCTGTAACAGTCACAAGAGAGTAAAGCTCTTCCTTTGCATCCTCATCGTCATTCCTCTTGCGAGCAATGCGGACTCTAACACGTCTTGGGACACTGCGGATACCCTTGCTCCAGATATGCTTGTTCAGCTTGACATCAACCCTGACATCCTTTGTTCCCATAGCCTTCTGGGCGAATTTACGGATCTCCTTAATGGCCTTCGGAGCTTTCTTCTTGAAAGTGCTGTTATCCAATGAAAGTAAACAAATTCTTAGGCAAATGTAAGCTTTATGTGCAGAAAATAACAGATAATAGTGATACCAGTTTACAAACTAAATCGAAAAACAATACACAAAGCGATAAAAACAATTGTGTCCAACAACCGAGTAATATTAGTAGTCAGATCTCAAAACAGAAGGTGATAAATCAACTAGGAGTGCCACATGAGATGCACAAAAGATTTCTAGGACAATCAAGGATGCAAATTAGCTACTGAAAACAGAAGTCACAGAACTACTTAATCCTAGATAAACTTCAAACAACTACAAAGCAATCAATCCTTTAACTAACACCCACAAAGTTGCCCACATAAAACATCCTGACACTAAGTTAACCATCCTCTGGGACCACCTCTACAAGAACTAAGAAAACTTGTGTGCAAGAATTCAAGTAAAAGCAAGATGCTAAAATAGCTACCACACCAGCAGGCAAAAATATCCAAATCAAGTGCCAAAGTGGTAAAATTCCACAGTTTTCTAAATGGCTAACAGTCGCTCATAGCTGGACACAAGCATGGGAAGAGATAATGCTATGCACGAAAGTGACTGATCGAATGTCAATGACTTGTTTTAGGGAAAAACTATCAATCTCAATTCATAGTCTTTATGCAATGGCAATGAATATAACAAATAACTACTTTTTTTTCATTTAGCAGATAAAACCAACAATTTGCAAACGGTATACAGAGCAAAAAGCATCAACCATGAACCAACAAAGAAAATGAAAAATGAAGGCAAGGCGATATACAAACAAACACCTCCAGCTTGAGCAACTAACGAAGAAAAGAAAACGACGTCATATAAAATCCAAATCCGACGTGAAGAGAGAAAGGAACAGTAAGAAGAATTACCATCCGTGCAGACGCTTGTGGAGGTTGATGGTGTATTCCCTAGTGACCACCTCTTCTTTCCTCCCTTTGCTTTTCTCCACCATTTTTTTCCTCTCTTTTGCTCCGCGGCTACCACTGCAATCAATACAATGATAGATTCAGAAGTAAGTTTAGAAAACAAAATGAAACGATCAGGTGAACGTTAGTGCAGATTTTCGAATTTTCTTCGAAGAAGAGAAGACAGTACCTGTTAGGGTTTTCAGGAATGGAGGAATGAAATGCCAAAGCGCAGGGAGAGTATTCATAAAATTAGGGTATACGCTTTTATTGGGCTTTCACACCGAATCATCTTTTGGATTTTGTTGGGCTGTCATCAAGTTTTCAGATTTTAATGAGCCCAAACAGGAAGACAGGTCAGTCAAATTCACATGCCAGTTGGCAATTGCATTTCAAGTTTTATTTATTTATTATTATTAAATTATATTCCATCTTTTAAATTTATTTATTTATTTGAATGAATTTCTTGTAGCAAAGGTTTTCAATATGATTGAGGAAGACCGAAATCTTATAACTTCATAAAATTAATTCTCCAAACTAAATATTATTTTTTCCATAGAATAATAATTAAAAATTTAGCCACCATTTCATTGCCCTATACTGGTCAAAACAAAAGATGCTTTGATTTGAGTTAATATAAGCAATGTTTCATTGATGACATCATATGATTGTTGATTGTTTTATAAGCAAGTGGCTCGAGACAGAACCTCATTCGATTCGATTAAATTCAGTTTGAACCTAAACTCAACTGATTCAAAGATTAAACGAACAATACAATACTCAACTCGACTACTTAAGACAAATTCTGTAAAACCCCGAACTTTTATTAAGGGTATTTTCGTCACTTCAAAAACCCTTTCTCATAGTATTTTATTTATTAGCAATTTTCCATTTAAGAAAGGGAATAAAAAAAAAGAAAAGTATTATTTTCCTAAAAATCCTATTTTTAGAAGGAAAAGTAAAATAAAAAATAAATAAATAAAAAGGGTAAAGCAATATATATAGGGACTATCTTTTCACACAAATGTTATTTTACACTTACCAAGAAGTCGATGTGAGAACCGTTTGGATATTCTACACGCCGCCATTCACCGTAAACGTAAATGAGTCTGGAAAATATATCTATTCTGGTCGATTTATGGTTCGATTAAAGCAGCCCATTCTGATCCAATTTGAGTGAATCATTATCATTATAATGATTTTATTCTAGTCAGAATTTTGAATGTTTTCATACTACCGTACGGTCGAAAGACATTCTGACTAAAATTAAGAACAAAAACTTTTAATATTACATCTTCGTCTCAAATTCATAATGTTATATCTTCAATATTGTTGTTATATCTTATATTCGTTGTTGATATCCTTTTATTTATTAGCAATATTTCCATTTAAGAAAGGGAATAAAAAAAAGAAAAGTATTATTTTCCTAAAAATCCTATTTTTAGAAGGAAAAGTAAAATAAAAAATAAATAAATAAAAAGGGTAAAGCAATATATATATATATATATATGTGTACCTGTTACATGGTCAGAGAGGAAAACAAAAGCAAAGGTGCGCAGCCTTTGCTCGTCGGACAACTACAGCGGAAGGAAAATAATTAGATTTTAACGGTTCCGTCGATCCGTTTTGCAGATACAAACAGTCAAAACGATCACAACAACAAGACGAATAATTTTACCCAAGCTATCTGAGATTTACAACAAGGTAATTTTCCCAATCTGAACTGTTCAGTTCAGCCCTACCGTTAAAATTAGGGTTCGTTATCGTATCATCGTAAAATCGTAGTTTTTGACATAGAATTAATGTTAGATTTAATTGTTTTATAGGAGTTGTTCGTAGATTCAAACTTTTGAAGGTTAAGAGGTAAGAGAGTTCTATCGAAAGGTTAGTTTTTAATTTAAAAGGTTCCTTTTTAGTTTATGATTCTGATTTTTAAGTAGTTTTAATATTGTTTATGCTAAGTTGCACGAAACTAGACATAATTATGTGTTGCCGGGTATTTGCCAAACTGTTTTAAGAAAGTTATTACTGTTTCTTGTTACATTTATGTTTTATGCGTTTTGGTTTCTCATGTTAATAGTGGAGATAGGTTGGGAGTATGGTGATCTTGTGGTGCTTTGAATACTCTAGTAGGTTATTTAAGGACCTTGATGTGGTATTACGTGCTTTATGTGCTCTAATGTGTTTATAGTTAGTAACCTTGCGATGTATTGAACGGAGTACCATGGGTTCTAAGTCCCATGTCGGACATGTGACTAGTTGTATTCCTCATGTCGTTTTCAAGACGATGTACCGAACGGGGTACCGTGACCCAGACCCACGTTGGACGTATAACTAGTCATGTTCCCCGTGTCGCGCCATGCCCTCATGTTAAGTAAGTGACAAGACAAGAATATGACAAGTTCACGAGTAGGCTAAGTAAGTGATTAATGTAACTTAACAAGTATGTGCAAGATAAAACGATACAGTAAGTAGGCATGTTTCCTGTGCATTAAATGTGTACATTAAAGTGGTTTTCTTTATGTTTCAAGTATTGTTCACTAAACTGATTGTGAAAGTGGATAAAGTGGATTAAATGTCGTGTCTCCCGGCGATTTGACAACCATGAATCTCCTTTTGATCTTCTTTTCCCTTCGAGCATTTGGCCTGTGCTCACTCCTTTTTTTTTGGAATAAGAAGGTTGCAGGTACTTGACGAGCTGGAAGTGCTAGTTTAAGAGTGGAGCAATGAAGTCGGTTATGTTTTAGTTTCCTTTCATAGTTGTTACTTCTTTTCAGACAAGTGAGTCGTAATGGGTAATAGTTTTGCTTTCATTTATTTATGATTTAGTTTGACAGCAGTTGTTCTCTCGTTAACGGTTATTTTGGAAGACCCCGAGGGTCTATTTTCCGAGTCTTCAGCTTGTTTCCTTCTGCGCGAATCTTTAAATACTCTGATATGACACGAGGCTTACGTGGGATTTAGGGTTTACTCTAAATGTCACGTGCCGAGCGTCCCATGTCCGGATAAGAACTCGGTTTTCGGGAAAAGGGCGTTACAAATTCAAATACATATTTTATATATATCTATATATTCAATACAAAAGCATAAACCCTTCAAAAAAAAATAAAAAATTACAAAAGCTATTCATGGACATATACGTATCCTTATATTTATGATCACTGTAATTATCAAATATTTACTCTAGAAATATTGTTCGGTAATCAATAAAATTTCTTTGTGTTTAATATTTTTTTATTTTTCATATAATTATTGTCTGGGATGACATTTTTTCGTTATCGTTAATTAAAATAAGTTTGAATTGAGTTTCCACGTCCACCAATTTCGAAGCCTTAACCTCAACATGTACCAAAACAAACTCATTCATTATGTGTAGAAAGAAACACAATGGAACAATAGATTCAACATGCAAAGATACATTTTGTGTTATAAAGCTTTGTTCTAAACTTCTCAGTGGATACAATTTTACAATGATGATGATAGCTATCTATAGCCTAATACACTGAGTGGAAACACATACAAGTGAAAAATGATTGCTACACTTGTAATCTTTTATCCAATTTAGCAACCGCTAAATTTGACAATTGTGCAGTTGTTAAATCTGACAAAACATTACAACATGTGTAACAATCATTCTTGGCTTGTATGAGTGGCTTGTATTAGTTTCTACTTTGTGTAAGATCATGCTATAAATAGCCATCTTCATCATTTTAAATTTGTAGCCTCTGAGAAGCTTAGAACAAAGCTTTATAATACAAAATGGATTTTTTATGTTGAATCCATTGATCCATCGGGCTGTTTCTACCTCATGACATCTTGTTTTCAAAATATTACAGCACGCACCGAACCGATTTCAGTTTTTTTTTTTTTTTTTGTGCGGGCACAAAGAATTTCAAATGCATAACCACCACCAACTATTGGTCCCGTCCATGATGCCAATAGAAAATGCTAATAACACTTTCCAGAAACATCATCAGATATACAAAACAAACATTCCAGATAATCTGAAAAAGAAAATACTATAACCAAAATCTGACAAATCATATAAAAAGATCGCCTTCAGCCAAACCAAGGTAAGTTTACGATACAGCATCATCCAGCTTCCCAGTCCAATTGAATCTGAACAATACTACTAAACTTCACAAAAGCTTCTTCTAATCAAACCTATAATTTCAACTATAATTTTGTGCAGTTTCAGTACAACATGTTATGTAGCATTGATTTCTCAACTTGCATCCAGAATGCATCATTCATAGGTCACACTGCATACTATCTTCATAGCACAACCGTTTGCTCTGTAATTGGTTCTTGCCAACACATTATTTACTTTGATCAAGGCAACAGGGACGAATTTTCATTCGTGATCTTTTATCTTCTGGAGATCATCTTTACTAGGATAGAAGACTACAACCTACCTGCGATCCGAGAATATCTCCATAAACTCAGACCCAAAACAGTCAAACCCGCTATGCCAGCTAGCAACTACACCACAAAAAGAAGAGAACTGATGTTAGAAACATCAAATGGTTGAGTAATATAATGTCCCCTCCTTCAAACCCAAAAAAACAGGGAAAAATAATGATAATACAGGGAGAGGCGGCAAGTGAAGGACATTTGTGTTTATGAATAGCTAAAATATACCTTTGCATCACTACTATAATGGTTTCCCCGAGACAAAAAGAACGACTTGAGCCTCTTCAAACGAGAAGTCTGAGGCATCAGAATTACTACTGTGTATTGTTCTTTGCAAGGATAAGGCATAACTCTTTGTAGTGCTAACTGAGCTGATAATGGTGTCAACTTTTTCCTCACTACCGAACGACCCTCGTCTTGAACCTATGACAAAAAAGCTTCTTTAGGCAATTTCAGATATAACATCACACAAGGCGTGTATCAACATCACCAGAATAGATTCTTGACTGGTATGCGGTAACTTACCTCAAAAGAAGCACCAACATCACCAGAATAGATCCTAGACTGGTAACTCCGCAAAATCCTATCAAGCCAATAGACATTTTCCTGCAAAAAAAATAATAATCAATTAATTAATTAAATTAAAGGGGTAAGGGGGGAATTGGCACAAGAGCAACATGTAAACCCTCCCAGTCTCGTATTTGTTCAGAATTTGCTTTGTTTGAACAAAAGAAGGCCAAGTTAGGGGCTGAACCGGCCAAGCCAAAGCAATAAAACAAGGTCTGTTGAACAATATCCAATCACATATAAGTCTTCTTATTTGTCTTCAACTCTGTTGTCTACATTCTTAACACCTGAATGGCATTGGTAAAAGCATACCAGTAAAAAGATTTAGATTTAATCAACCATTTTGTCCTTTTATCTGACCTGTAATCCATTTTCATGAGCTCTTTGTTCAATTTCAAGAATGGTCAACACATCATCATCTGATGGGCCATCTTGCTGGAGACGAAGAATCTCATCCAATGCAAGATCAACCTGCACAGAATATTGCGTCAGAGATAACACTAAGTTAATTTCATACCCCCCATTCCAGAACCTTCAAAAAATTCCCAAGATATTAGCACAAACACAGCTAAGACTGCAATAGAGATTCACCAAAGTCGATGAGATGTCTGGATCGCATGAAAAGTTTATGCTTATATCACCTCGAACATTCCCAACTCTTGAGGGTTTATTACCACCAAGGAACACCGAGACCCCAACAGAGTAAATCTGAGTAACATGTCAATTTCAAAAATCATTTCATAAAGATAATTTTCAATTAGAAAAAAGAAAAGAAAAACAAAATAGGGGGGGGTCATTATTGGAAAATTGGAAATATAAAGTAAAAGAAAACCTGTCCATGCTTAAAGCGCAGAACTTGCAATATCTTTGTCTCCAGAAGCTTGCTCAAGAACCCAACGAAGTGGATGTCTTCCATCTGAAGCAAAAGAACAACATCATACTCTAACAAGTAATTATGCAGGTACCATTTTAATCGCCTATTTTTGTACATTGCAAGCCATGACAGTGTTTTACACAAGCCTATAATACTTGAAAAACCCCAAACAGTGTCATCAAAAATCAGTATCCTCACAAATCTCAACTTGCATGTGAAAGTATTACAAGTGCATACCATGTTGCCGTTCTTTAGTTCAACAGGGAAGCATAACTGGACAGAACATTGTGCTTCCACCATGGGACTGTAAACAATTTCTCTGCAACCACACATTGCATTACTTCATATGAGCTTTTGGTTTTTGGTGTGTGCATACGTAGAAATAACATGTTTTATCCAAATACACGAGTAAATCAGGACAAGGATGAGGATGACAACTATTATGCAAGACAGTGAGAAACTGTGAATAAAGCACATATCCGACCCCCTATCTTGCTCATGTTTACCAAGACTGCACATACCTTATGGTGCTAGAAGGGAAAGTGAAAGGCAATCCCTTGAGGTCATCGCGATTGAAGCTCATAGATGATTCGACAGGTCTTGGTATCCCCCCCTGCACAACAAAATTGAAGCAAGAATATAAAACTGTGGCTATTGGTACAATTAAGGTTAGAAGTCAATTTTAAAAAGATTAGCCCTTACCAAATATTGCACTATCAGGGGCAAGGTAATGGAAGGGTCGATATTCCCAACAATAACCACAGTAAATGTGGATGGATCCTTGAAACAATGGTTAAAAAAATCACAAGCTTTGAAAGGATCGACTTTTTGTAGATCACTTTGTCTGATCGGCTGCAGAAGGAAACAATTCATGAGTACTAAGTGGCTGCAGAAGAAAACAATTCACAAGTACTTAACACATAGAAAGAGCTACAGTACCCCGAGTATGAGATAATGCTTACCCTGAAGAAATAGGAGTTCCCATAATTGAGCTCCCTCACACGATTAGCAAACACAGTGTACGGATCTCTCTCTTGAGCACGAACTGCTTCCTCGGCCATTTGCATCACAATATTAATATCATCTTCCCCTGGTTCCAGGTTGGTTGTAAAAAGTTGATAAACAAGCTGTTGAAAAAAAACAATAGAAGTATGTGAAGAGGGTACTGAGTCATAGTAACAACTGGTCAGAAGACAGAATCCAACTAAAACCAATTTAAATAATTCTGTCGACTACTTGAGTTTGACTGAAAATTAAGGCAAAATGACCTCACCAACTTAAAATGCATTCTTTTAGAGGTCAGAAGCATAGATATATTATTTTAAGAGCACGAGTAGTGTTACGTCATGGATTGAACGAAAATATGTACATATGAATAGATATTTTAAGTTTTGATTTATTAACAAATGGCTTTAACCTGCAAGGCAGTCTCTAAATCTGAAGGTGAACAATCTCCAGAAAATGTTCTCATGTATGCACCAAGTTTAGTACCGACTTCAGCTCTCTTGCCAGCAAGCATATCCATAAGCACAGATGGCCTATAACCAAAGACACCAATTTCTCCAGCAATAGTTGGACCCATCGAACATGAAAAATAATCGCTTTCAGGAAGCTCAGACAAGCCTCCATATGAGAAGCCTGTGAATAGAACCTGTTTAAACACAGTCAATATCAATAATTCACATCATACTCGGTATGTGCAACAAAAACTGCTCGACATGTCTCCTCAAAAGAACTCAAACATAAACGCAAAGAGAGATAAGATGTATTGTCACCATGACTACACAAATTTGAATGAAAAAAGCAATAAGAGATGTGCTTCTGATCCGTGTTTTCCTAAGATATTTGCACATTCAACAATGATCAATGGCAGCAAATTCACTAACCCTCGATATAGATATAAATGGCAGAATGCCGCCATCACCAACAACACTGTGTGCATCCATTTTGTTATCTCGAAACATTCCCTTTTTATTTTTCATTTTTTGTCCTTAATTTGGGTAGCATTATGTTTCTACTCTCTCTGTGGCCACGGATGGTATAAGCTTCTTAACCCTTCCAAGTACAAGTAAACATCACAAAAAACGATAGAATTCTGTTCAATATCATAACCGGTTTCCACGAGTCTGCAGTGAATTAAAACATCTATAATAAACAGAAAGGTAAGAAATAAATGGATCTTCCAGGACACATAACTTCCAAATATAAGATTTTATAAAGGGCGGTGGAAGGGTTGTAGCAATAAAAGCTCGGAAGTTAGAAATAAAAAAAAAAGACGATTGTACATGGATCATTCCATTATCAATACCTGATCATCAAGAAAATCTGTACATTTGTAGCAAACTCTAATCCCATTTGACAATACCAACTCAGTTGCACCAATAACTGAATATTCAGTCTGCTGTATTACAGACCTGAAAGAAAAATTCCAAGAATTACAAGGTTGAATTCTTGAAGCAGTGAACCTGGACATAGGAGGATGATGTATAGGCACATAGACAGGCTTGATGAAATATAAACACATAGAAAGGCTTAATGAAATATAAGCACATAGAAACATATTCTCAGCCATTGATCAAACTTAGTAAGCAACATGTTGAATGCTAGACACCGCAAAATAACATTGCTTCCCTGTACATTCTATAATACACATTATAAGACCAGAAAAGTTGTTAATGCCTCTGAAATTCATCACAATATAGATTTGATTAATGCTTCAAACAGAAAATGAATCAATTAAGATCCCTTCTCGGTTCCCAACTCTGAGGAAAGACTATTAGAGCATGATGTAACAAGAGAAACAAGTAATGGACACTACTGTGAAGCAAACAGCAATAATTATCATAACGAATGAAAATATTCATGCGTTTTTAAAATTCAGAATGCTTTCGATCATATGAAGCTTTCTCCCATAACAATTGGATACAGAAACTATAAGCCTCTTAACCCAATAACACCAATTGTACACCTTTATTTAATCCCGATGATTTCAAGTCTAACCATGTTTTTCAATCATGAATTCCTTAAAGTCTAACAGGCTTAACCCACATTGACCTATTAGGATCTATAACCTGAACTGAAATTTCCAAATGGGCAGATCATTACCTGATGAACAGCAACAGAGGATTAACAAGAGTACAAACAAGACACTAGTCCTAATCCTAAGTTACAAAAAGTAACACTATCATTAACTGAAGGAAGGTTTGTTCTCACAATACCATTTGAAGATTATTATGAGAGAAGGATTACCCTGGATTCGGCTTTAAACTAACAATTTCTTCAGGAATGTGCTCATCATCCCAAAGCGAAATTCCCGCCTCTTCCTCAAGGGAATTTACCTTCAATACAACAGCTTTCAGGCGATCCACTGTGGCCCAGGAATGAGGCTCAATAGTCTTTATAACACAGCTACAAGAAGTCCGAAAATCTTCCGCATATTTGGAAACTTCAGATGCTGCAATAGCTATGAAAATAAAAAAAAATAAAAAAGCAACAGAAATAAGTCAAGCCCATATTATAGACTCCTATGGGGAAAGCAAACAAGCCAAGAGTACTCACAGGGTAGTAGAGATTTGTGAAGCTGTGCCTCATACTCAACTCCAATAACAGGTTCATCACGAAGAAAATGCTGAATACAAGGCAAGGTAAGACGATCAACAGATTCTTTGAAATTGACGTGCATTCATTAATCATTACAGAATCAAGGACAAAAGAGACAGATTGCTTGACTGTTACCTGCAAGTATTCATCTCGTAAGTTGGTCGATTGCAACTGATCCCGCTCCAAATACACAGATTCAATCTCGGACATCAATAAAGCTCGGACAACAGCTATTTCGCGTTCAGAAAATCCGTGTACACGGACCCTGGCAACCTGAGGTGTAGCATCAACAAAATGTGCAAAAGGTGACACTAATGTGTTTCCTAGAATAGAGTAGGAAGTGTTGTTTTCATGAAATTAAGTAGTCCGATATTCATGTCTGGGCTGTAAGTACTCTCAATAAATCATTAATTTGATATAGAAGAGAAAAAAAAGGAGCAAAAAGAGTTCATACGTATTTTCATAAGCAAAGTATACCTCAGTGAGCATGGATTCAAGGGCCTCTACTGTCCCTTTTTCTTTACAAGATGAAGTCATTATATAAGCCTTCACTGGACGAACAAGGACATCAGCAGCAGCCGAGCATGAGAAAAAAGGTGGATCCTTCTTACGAGATATTTTAAAGAATCTCTGGTTTAAAGCATGAAAAAACATGGACTCCTTGAGTAGATTCCTGTAGTCCTTCACAGTTTTAAGCTCTTCCACAGGTACCTTGCAACTAATCATAACTGCTGACTGATGCAACCAATTTAGAAGCCGTATCAGTATATACACACAGCTATCATACACAAATGCAATGCCATGAATATAACCCTCACGTTCCCAAATCGACCAGAGAAAATGCATAACCATACGATGTTAACATATATAGCAGAAGCTGAGACAGAATAAAAAACAGTACCCCTGCTGCTTCAGATTCCACAGAGCAAGAAAATCGTGGCTCCTCGTGTGATGGAACAGTAAAGTGTGGTATAGCCAGAGGATCGGGTGCTGGTGTTTTATGTCCAAAGTGAGCTTTTATTAACTCAACTACACTCTGCAATTAGGACATAATAGGAAGGAATAAAACCAGTCAACAAGCTTCATTTCAAGTACATATGAATTCCAAACTTGCAATGATGGGAAACTATTCAAACCTGAGTATCAGGAAAATCTCCAACAGCAATCACAGCCATATTCTGCAGATTGTACCACTTTCTGTAGAACTGCTTCACAACCTCAGATGAAACGGTGCGGATTATCTTTTCCAATCCAATAGGTAGACGCTCTGCATACTAGAACCAAAGAAGCATCAGGCCAAAGTCGTCGTACAACCAAGTAGTATGTGGTTTTAAGGTGGGTACCTTAAACCCTAGAAAGAAGAATATTTGCACAACATACAGCATGTGGACATACAGAACCAACCAAACTACTAATCAACGACATTGTTGGCCTGACTCAATAGTAATGATCAGTCCATCTTCCAATTATTTTATTCTCTTTGTTCTACCCTCCCTTTTTTCAAATGTGAAGTATGGTGTCTAACCTTTCTATAAGGAAAATAAACAGAACTACACGTCTAGCAAAGAAAAATATGTGAAATACAAAAGCAAATGGAAGGGCGGATAGGATTCAGCAGAAACCCAGTTAAGTCAAACTATTACCTTAGACCCTTCCATCATCAAGACCCAATGATCATCCTGCATCCTTCCAGTGGCATTTCTGCTTCCTCGGTACTCTTCCATGACAGCTCCTCTTTCCTTTTCCAAGTCATGATCAGAAAAACGAACCTGCACAACAGTAAGAACGAAATGAAAGCACTGGTGTACAGAACAACTGAGAACTATCTCACAAGAAACTAGTCAATACCTCTGTACTGAACTCTGCCAAGACTGAAATTGCCTGAGACAAAAGTTCTGGCTTGTCAACAGGAACAAACAACTCATAAACTGTTTCATCAGCCGATGTAAGGGCATTCTGACAAGCACCGAATTCCGCCCCAATAGACTCCAGGAATTTGATCAAATCATGATTTGAGTAATTTGTAGTAGCACTGAAAGCAAGATGCTCCACAATATGTGCAACTCCACGTTCTTCATCTTCTTCCAAAACTGAGCTGCCATAAACTTTAGAAACTGAGCTTGGCAACTTAGAACCTTTAAAACAAAAATGTGCCTATAGGTACACAGCTGAAAGCACAAACCGGAAGGAAGCATGAATAGGGGTAAAATACTACATCCACCCCCAAATATACGTCGTTTTGGAATTTCTACATGAATTAATTAGTGGTTGAATGTCAAAAAATTTAAGAAATAATGCCTAATATATATCATTAATTCAATAATTGTAAAGTACATAGAAGTGGCTAAATGGATGTAATTAGGGGTAAGTGGACGAAAAACAATAAGGCTTCAAAATTTATTTCACTTTTTTTTCATTGTTTCTTGGATATTCAGGAGATGTTTTCAAGTTGTGTTGATGGGCAATGAAATGTAGCACTCCGTACAAATCAAGAAGAAAAAAAAAAGCTGAGCCACTGCTTATCTGTTATATGTTAGCCATCTTCAACTGTAATACTTGAAACTGAATACATAAAGTGAAATTTGCATACATGATAATTTTTCATAAGCTATAAACAACAATTTCGCTCCACCAAAGCCGTGATAGCCCTTTTCCATGCAGTTTATGCAAGCAATTAAACTCTAGGAAGTGAGAGATAAGCAAATTAATAAACAAATGCGTCAAAACGATTTTAAAGTAGTAAAAAAGTAGAAAACAAACCCGGCCTTAACAGCAAGAGCAAGTGCGGCTCTCATTTTAGGTTTAGAATTGGATCGAACATAGTAAGTGAGTCCATTGTCAAGTCTACCGTAGTCCACACCGAAAGGCTTCTCCGATAAGGAATCATCAAGGTTAACGTTGACTAACTTCAGAGAACGGAATCTGCTCTTCTGCTTTTTCACTATCTCCGACGTCTCCGGCGTTAACAAATCCATCGCAGAAAAAAAAAATCACTATGCCTCTACAGACTCAGGCAAGCAGTCGGTTTCTACTGTATGCTTTTTCAAATGTATTCTGTTTGTACTTTGTAGCAATTTTAAGGAAACTTAAACCTTTTTTTATTCTCTTATAATCGATAAGGCATACGGATGTTTGGAGAAACTTTTTCCTCTGCCAAATTGAAAAATTACCCCATCTTATTTTTCCGTAGGGAAAAAGAAATACCATTTTTTTATTATATTTATATTTTTCCGTAGGGAAAAAGAAAGGAAAAATTAGGTATAAGTCTCATTTTTTCCCTTTAATTAAGCATTAATCCATGTCATTTTTAAGAATGAAATAATTTCATCGATTAAATTACTTTATTTTCAATTATGCGCTTCTTCTTCCAATCAGCTCTCCGCCTCTCCCTCAGCGCATCTGTTCATCAATTTAGTATCGCCGCCGGAATTGGCCGGAAATTAATATCAGGGGTCGGAAGAAGGTGGCAATGCAACTTCCAAGAAAAGAAAAGCACCAAGTAATGTACATAAACCAAAATCAATTCTTTTCTCCTGAATGTTCTTTGTGGTTCGTTTTTTTTTTTTTTTCCTGTCGCATTATATGTAGGCATGCTTATGATTACTAACAGGGTCAAGAGTCCAAGTAGCTTATCAATTTTTTTGCTCTAAGGCAAAAAAATTCAGCCTACTATCGAATGATTGGGAATGGGTTTTTTTGTCACCGAATCAAAGTATCTTAGTAGCTACCTCATTGTTGTTAGAGTCTTACATCATTGGAGTTAACAAGAATCATATATATGGATATATGATCTTTTTATTCAGGAAGCAAGTGAAATTAATCCAAAAAAAAAAAAGCTGCTGCTCCTCTTTCTCCTTTTACCATGTGAGTATGCATACAATTACGCCAAGTTGGTTATCTATCAATCAGGGAATAAGAATCGGTAGTCATGTGTTCGTTGAAACTTGAACATTTGGGAGATACCCGACGCGTGTTCGACGAAATGCCATTTGAATCAAACATAGGAATTGGTAGTCATGAAGCATTGGTGCTTCCGGTTGTTGGTATGCTGAGATTATTTGGTCGTGAAAATGAGGCAAAAATGGTTAGTTTAATCATCGATTAATCCAAGCCACGGATTGAGGGAGTAGCTGAGTTTGTAAATACGGAAAAGTATGAAATGACTACTTCACATGTCATTCTTGTTTCCAAGCTTGATATTGCATTTTTGTTCGGAAAGATGTCGATGCTTATATTCGATCCAGGGGGTAGATCCTTATACCGTATGGGCCGTCATTCGTTCAAGATTAGTGGTTATAAGCAAGATTTTGATTTTTGGGCTAATATGCTTCATGTTGGTTCTACTTATGCTATTGGCGTTGTTAGATTTGGGGGACATAGACCTTGCAACAAAAAACCGAATGGAGAGTCCTTTTGAGCCTGATACTGATACTGCTGATACTGATACTGATACTGTGTGCCTTAATGCAATAGATAGGCCTAGTTCAAAGGCTTACTATGTGCCTTGGCGTGCTGAAGTTTTTGATCTACATTGTATCATCATGTAATAGATAGGCCTAGTTCATAGGCTTACTGAACTTGTAATTCAGCACCTTGTGAATTCCGGGCATGATAATTTAGTTCTTTGAACTAGAATATCCTTCTTATAATTTGGCTGATAGTTCAGACTGTTTCAGACTTGTATTGATCTTCTATGTATTACCTTTTAGTCTGATGTACCTATTGTACTAAACTATAGTCTGTTGTACTGATCTTCTATGTATTACCTTTTAGTCTGATGTACTTTTTAGGCTTAATTCAAGTGATTAACTACTGAACATGCATGTTATAAACACCACACCTTAATCAAGTTATCTGTTAATGAATCTATCTCTTCTGAATTGTATCATATAAACCAATTTAACACGGTGTGTTAGTGTATCTGGATTTTGCATTTGGAGAATGATCTTTATCTCTGGATAAAGACCTTACAGCAAATTCAGGTGATTAAATAGCTTTGATGATGGTAAATAGAGACTAAACAAGCAGAAATCCTGTTTTTTTCTTTATTTTTCATGTTGTTAACTGATGTACATATTGTACTAAATCTATAGTTTGTTGTACTTGCTATTAATCTGCTGAGTTTGTTAACAGTCTGGTGGAATGTTCTCCTGCATATTCTTGTATAATCTGATACTGATACTGATACTACTGATACTGATACTGATACTGTGTTAGTGTAAATGCTGCGATTAAATTCGGCTTTCAAATACTACGTCGAAAAGGTATCAAACGCGGTCTCAAAATGAAGATAAAAAAAAATATGAGCTTTGGTGAAACAATTTTGATGATCGGTGTTCTAAATCAAAAGTTACGGTCGTTTATAAGAAAAAACGCTCCGGTTAATAAAAATATTTTTTCGTCTTTCAAAATATACGTCGGAAGGGTATCGTATTTGGGCACAAATTGAAGAGCAAAAAAAAAACATGAATTTTGGTGAAAAAGTTTCGATTACGGATGTTTGGGAAAAAAAAAAAAAAAAAAAAAAAACAAACAGATCAAACTGATCAATGTACTCATGTATCATGTAGTGTGAGGGCGCTTGCGAGAGTTAGTTTTGTCATTCTTCGAAAATGTTTGTCTTTTTACAAATTAAAAAAATATATGTGTCACTGTTATTTATTTTGTCTTAAAAAAAAAGATGACTTTAATTTCTTTATCTCAAAAAGAAATACTTATATGTCACATAGTTAAGATTTAATACAAAATGTTTTTGTTTTCATTTTTATTTTGGCTAGAACAAATCTTAATACACCGTTTTTTTGTTCCGTGAAGTGAATTTTTCTATTTGATCTATCTGATAAATGAGTTAATCGAGCTAAACCAGCATCAGCTGTTAGATAAGATGATGTCTAAGTAGTAAGGTTGGGAAGTTGACAGACTCAGATGAAAAAGTAATAAACAATTCATTGAAAAATGAAAATACATTTCTCTCATCTTATATCCTTCATCTTCATCCTTCATCTTCTTGCATCTTTATCGAATCCTTTAATTTATTTACAGTTACACACTCACCACAAATCCATTTCCTCACACTGTGTTAATCATTTCTATCATTTTGATTTATCATTGTGATTGTCATCTTAATTTGGGTGGTTGACTGTTCTAACGAAAGAAATTCAATATTTTTATTTTTTATTTTTTCTGTTCTTTTTTTTTGTTTAAGAACTCTGACGGTTTTTTTATTATACGTGAAACATTTTTGTATATATGTTATCTTTGACAATTTTATGCTTTATGCTTTTTGTTATCTTTCCTTTTCATATGCTCCTGCCATAGGAATATCTTGGTGCACAGAGGGTATCTAGACAATATGCTTTCCAAGTCGTTTGTTTCTTTTTTTCGAAACACCAAGTCGTTTGTTTAAAACATAAATTTACAACTTTGAAAACTAAAATTATATTATATTATTATTTTAATGAAACATTTAAAATACATATTATTAATATTAAATATCCAAAAAGCTTTTACTCATGAGAACTCAAATCAAGCGCCTCAGGATGCTTGA
This sequence comes from Gentiana macrophylla, assembly GCA_026214975.1. Lineage (NCBI taxonomy): Eukaryota > Viridiplantae > Streptophyta > Magnoliopsida > Gentianales > Gentianaceae > Gentiana > Gentiana macrophylla. The sequence continues at coordinate 180,675,898 of CM047805.1, read as the reverse complement.
GTTTGACCGGGAGATTCTTACATGCACCCTCCGTTATGCATCGAACCATTAAATGCATTACATGTCTGCAAGACGACAAATACTATTGTCTATTTGTAAACGTTTCATACATCTAACCGTTTGGTTCGGTGCACATGAAGACTCTCCGGATAAGAATCTTTTGGGCTTACTTGATGACTTTAAATGACTAAAACAAGATAGCAGTGATGAATGAGAAAGTTCAACCTTACAGCGCTCATGGTCAAGTCATTGAAATGATGTGTTCTTGTCAGCCAAGATGTCAACTAAGAATCATACTCCAAAAATAAGAATAAGCAAAGAAATAGTACCATTTAGACTCAATCACGATCCGCAAATGACTCTATTAGCTGTCAATCAATACCTGTAACCAGAAACCCTCACGACTGATTCACAGACGATACCTTCTCTGCAATCAGTTTAATATCTTTAATCCTATCCTGCACAAGTTGCTTCAGCTGCTCTTCTTGTTGATTACTCGAATTCTCATCCGCTTCACATTTTGGGGCATCACCCACCTTCACTGATTTAAACATGGTAAATGACATTTCCTCTTCATATTCTGTCGGCACATCAATAACCCTCTTCCCTGCACCGCTTTCAGAATCTTTTCCAATGACCTCTGTCTTTACTATAGATGATATGATGGTACAGTAATTTTCCATGTACTTCTCAGTGGGACCCAAACCTAGATAGAGAAGAACCTCCCAGCACTGGAAAAACTGTTTCTTGTTAATTTTCAAGTTCTTCCTGACATCTTCAACAACACTGGAGGTTGGACGGAACCGAAACAGTTGGCTCTTTTTCGAAAGGTCTTCTTCTTTTAACCGTGATATTACTGAACTGAGCTCTTTTTGAATAGGTTTGTAATCAAGCAGGCGTTTCACATCAATGACTGTCCTAACATGTTGAAGAGACTCCTCTGGTTCTTCGATAGTCAAGTCATATACGTCCTCGGATATCGCAATGTTGTTGAGCACATTAAGAAGATAAGTGCCATAACCTTTCCGTTGATAAGGAGGTAGCACCAGTATCTGACATTAGAAAATGGTTCATTACATGTAGGTGATGTAATAGACATGGCACACTGTGCAATTATAGGCAGATCAGATGTCTCATTGAAACAAGTCTGCCTGCCTGCCTACCATAAATCCCTACTGAACAAATATAGACAAATAGATATCTCATTCAAACAAACCTACGTGTCATAAAACTTGAAATGTTTGTGATGTACTATAAATAAAAACAGACCTGACCAAGCCGCAAGCGCTGGCCGTTTGGATATCGGTGAAACCGATAAACAGCTGCAAACCCAAGTAATGTAAGATGGCTATCTTCTTGTTGGGCAATTTGCTTCTGAACCAATAGATAGATCTCCCACTGGGGGTCAGTAACATCAATGGGATTACTTCCTGCTCAATATTTTACACAGTTTAAAGCATTATTGTAAGCCGAGCCAAAAACAAAAAGCAATGTGTTTAACAACAACAAAAATCGAACAGCAACGCTTACCATCTATAAGTAGTAGTACAAATGGCACCAATCGACTGTAAAGATGCCCAGCAGGATCACCAACAAGTCTAAAAACCTTAAAGCAGAAACAACTTACTATTACAAACAAAACCCATTATGAATTTACATGCAAAATAAACAAGTTGACACGTTATCATGATAAATACTCTTCAGCGTTGCGCTTAAACTATGAGAAATGAGCAGTAAAGTCATACTTTCTGGAAGGCTCGTGTTAATATCAGTTAGTCAGAAATCATCTAATATGCAACTAATCAAACCATGGTAAAACGTGATATCTCAAGGCATGCTTCGTTTAGAGCATGAAGTTGGATGCTGCATGATTGGCAGCCAATAAAGTGTCAGAAATGAACTTAAACAAAACAAAAGGCAAGCCAAATAGTAAGAATGATTCTCCTGGTAGTGTAAGACAACTTTCCAAACACTTCACATTAAAAAAAAAAATTAATAAATAACATGACCATCATCTACCAATTGTATGAAAAGAGAGTGAACAAGTGGACAAGCACCTCCAAACGAGAAAGGTCTTCAGCTCTCTGCCCATTTATATCTGCCTGCTGTAGCAGTTCACCTTTTAAAGCAACAGACCTGAAAACCTAAAACTTAATAACTGGCGAGAAGTGCTTCCAACTTCTTTTTTTCAATACAGGAAGAAAACATTAAAGTCTTGATATAAAAAAGACATACTTAATATAATGGCAATCGGTGGAAAATGTCTGAAGGAAGTCATCTTTGTTTTCAACAAGATTCTCAGCAAACATACTCTGTAGGCAACAAATTGCCAAGCGGTTTAACTAATAGAGACTTTCCAGCAAACTCAGTAATCAAAAACACAGCCAAAAGAAAAGGGGCAAAATTTACCATAAGAGCGGATTTGAGATCTGTGATTCCCTTGCCTCCCTAAACAAAATGAAAAGGGAAAAAGTATGTGAATTACAAAAGATCTCTGGGGAAATTTATATTTCCATTTTGTTTGACCTAAAAGCCACAATAGACGCAAATCTGTCACAAGAAAATTCATGTGGAGGGTAACAAAGGATGTGTACATAATAAGAATTTCAATGACGTGGAAGATAATAAGAATGTTTAAGAGCTTAGGGAAAAAAAATCATAAATGATCAAATCAAAATTAGTATGCAGGACTTACATCAGCAGTACCATCAAACGAAATGTCAGCATAGGCATGAAGAGAAACACTGCTAACCCATACTGTAATCTGCAAATACAGTGGAAGAGTGCCAATGAGAGCTGGGTTGTTTTGAAATCAGCATAAGGAAATAAATATATCCAGAAATGACATGTTTGATGTTAGGTTTCACAAAAACACATTATTGTCATTCGTCTTTTCCGTGTGATACATGAGGGGTTTTGTACAAGAGAACAAGGCATGCAAGCAAGTATTTGCAACCTCAACAAATACAATTCAACAGTAAAAGGATCATCACTTGAACCAGAACTTTTAAATATGAGCCAGGCTATCTTGGAAGGATTACAATTCAGGCCCTGCCATTAAGACGCCAGATTTCATTTTATAATTTATATTTCAGAAGCATATCAACAATGGATAACACTAGCATTTCAGACTTAATGGAGCAGATTAATGTGAGCAGAAAATTTTACACTCCTTCCCCTGGCCCAAACAAATAAATATATGCATTTACGTATACATGAAAATATAATAACATTAATAACAAGAACAGCAAATAGATGAAAAAACATTGGCAGACACAAATAAACACAGTTTAATGTTTAAAAGAAACTGTGCAATTACCTTCAAACCCTGGTAACCATAAATTTTCCCATCATCCTCAAAGAAGTGGTTCAGGTCAATGGGGTTTATACATAAACTGTCTGGTAAGCCCACTTCCTCTTTTGCAGAAACTACAACCACCAAAGAGTTAAATACAGATGTCTTTGTTCACACTAAAAAAAAAGGCAAAGGAAAATGAAAAAAAAAATATGATAGAAATCTGGACAAGTATACCACAAGAGAACGCAGTCATGAAAAAAAAATGCTGTAGGAAGGGAAAAAGAAAAATCTGAAGGATAATTTTACACACTTGGATGAAGCATCAAGCATGAGATTGGCGAACAGCCCTTAGGACCTTATTGAAATGAGTCAGCATCCATCGAATTGAATTACAAAGAAAAGGATATTAGACCTAGCTACTTCTGTTGATTCAAAAACAGGACAGGCCGAAGAAGAGACCCTGTCCAGAATGCACAAATGGCACTACACACTACTCTGTGTTCAGGATCTAGCATTAAAAGGGTACTGCAGGTAGAAGTAACGCTATTCCAAGCACTTCAGCTGGAACATTCTTTTTATTTCGTTTCTTTTTATTTCGTTTCTACACTTCAGGCTGTCTTGTCCCTTCTCAAAGTAATTACAGCTTATGTAAAGGCATACTTCCCATAAAACTTGCCCATCAGCATACAAATTGAAATAAGAACTTCCAGAGCAGAAAAAAGTGCTCCAAGAAAAATTACAGTATACTAGCTAAGGTAGGACTAATACACCGGTGAGTATGATGACATGAAAATTTACAAATGAGAACATACCAAGGTATATCTTGATGCACTCATTAGCTTCGATTCCAGCATCTGCACCAAACAAATGAATCAAAGCCTTTATGTAAAAAAAGAAAGTACACTAAGCGAGAAGCCTAGAAGTGAAGACCACCGCTCAGCAAACAATATGAGGTGAACAAAAATGAACGTAAGCCTAAGAATAGAAAATTACCGATTTTAGCGAAACCGACTCGGCGTTTCTTCTTCGACGCCGGAATTTGATCGGAGGACTGATTCTTCGTTCCCATCTTTGGGAGTTAGGGTTTCTGGCCGGAGCGGGAAAATATATGAGCGAGGCGGGAAATCACCAATGTGACGAGTTGTGTAAATGCTGGTTTTATACGCCCCTCTTTTTTTTTTTTTTTTTTTTTTTTTTAGGAACGATCAATTTATTTATAATGACAATTTAAAAACAACCAAACAACAAGGGCTCGCAGAAGGAATAAAGCTAAAACAAAACAAAACAGCCAACGACAAAAGTATTCTAGCTAGTCTATTGCCCAAAGCTACACGAAGATTTCTCGACTGCTTTTCCATCTTCGATAACAAGACATTTAGCGGTGGATAGGCAACTTGACATCCATGCCGAATTTGGTTCCTCCAAACCATGTATAATAGATCAAATCTCTCAAAGTATAAGGCCATTGGCGATCTCCTCTCCTTCCCTTTAGATTATCTCGGACCCGGCTTCTTGAAAGTTGATTGTGCGAAGAACTCCTCCACTCGATCTCTATGCAAAGAAGCTTCTCAGAGCTTTGATGGCATCGTACAATCTCTCAGGAATGCATGCAGATGCTTTCCTCCTCCTCGTGACAAAGACGCAAGTCACAGTGTTAATAATATGTCGCCTCCTAAGAGGGAATTAGTTGGCAACGCCTCACGTGCTCCTCGCCAAAGCACAAAATTCGATCTTGACGGTCCTTCAGACGCCAAAGATCTTCCCAAAACTTATCTCAGATCACCGCTTTGATCCTGGGTTAGAAAATCGTATCCTCGAGGCCACAGATATTTGGAATTAACACCGCTTTTCCAGATATGATGTCCTCGCCTCCTCAAAGCCATCTCTAAGTAACGCAAAGAAGATAGCAAATACTCTTCCAAGTGGGAGAGCTGGAACTTACGGGTTTGTCGAAAGGACTTCCATATTTATGTACAAGCACTTTCACCCACAGAGATATGTCATCTGTCAAAATCTGCCAGACCAACTTCCCGAGAAGTGCAATATTCATTTCCTTCAACCTTTTGAACCCAAGACCTCCGCAATCTCGAGGTTTACAGATATTGTCCCAAGAAATATAGTGCATTTTTTTCTGTCCTTCTTCCTCCCCCCAAAAAAATTTTCTACAAATTTTCTCCATTTCATCTAGACATCCTTGAGGGAGTTTCACAGTTTGCATTGTATAAAAAGGGTGCGTGTCCAGGGAGCTCTTGCTAAGAATCATCCTCCCTGCTCTAGATAAACATCGAGTTTTCCAATAAGAAAGCTTTTTTCGCATTTTATCAACAATATATGTGAACTTACTCTTTGATACCCGAGAATGAAGAAGAGGAATACCGAGATACTGGCCCAAATCCTCCGTGTGTTGCATACCCATTGCTTGACTGATGATCACTTTGGACTGGACTGTTGTGTTCTTTGAAGTGAAAAATCTGGATTTTCGAGTACTCAGCTTCTGCCCCGATATCATACAGAAATCCTGCAGGACTTTATTAATAATTAGAGCTTGATTTATAGAGGCCTCTCCCAGAAGAATTAAATCATCTGCAAAGAACATATGAGAGAGCAAAGGGGTCTGTCTTCCAATCTTGATAGGTTTCCAAAGCTTTGACGTCACACAACTCTCTATTTGTTGACTAAGAACCTCCATGCACAAAGACAAAAAGATAAGGTGCTGGGGATCGATCCCCTGCCTAAGTCCTCTCTCGGTTTAATGGGCTCTAGAACATTCCCATTCCATAGACTTTCAATTGAGAAGTATGCATTGAGAACATAATTAGGTTTACTGAAATTTGTGAAAAACCAACACTATGCAAGATTTTCTCCGTAAAATTCCAATCCACCCTATCATAGGCTTTCTCAAGGTCCACCTTTAGCATCATATCACCCTTCTTCCTCCTGCTTTATTCTTAAAGTAGTGCAAAATTTCTTGAGCAAGAATCACATTCCTAACCTCCTCGCTCGGTATAAAAGCCGATTGAGTCCGGTGACCAACTTTCCAATCACCTTTTGCAATCTATTAGCTAGAACTTTAGAAATAAGTTTGACACAAACATTAGTCATGGCTATAGTCTAAAGTGAGAAGCATTTTCGTGGGGATTCATTTTAGAATCAAAGAAACTGTTGTTTGATTAAGGCGTGGATCAAAGTCGCCGATCTCAAAAGCCTTAGTAACAAAATGGATAAGAGACTTACACACACGATTGGCAAAGACTTCTTGTAAAAACAAAGCAGGTATCCCGTCAGTCCAGGGGTTTTATAGTCTCCCATGTCGAAAATTGCATCCTCAATCTCCTTTTCACACACAGCTGTTTAGAACCTGGATATCCAATCTTTGTAGAGAAGGAAGAGTAACATCACACCTAATCGAAACAACATGATCAGCTTTGTATAGATCGACATAGAAGTTTCTTACCAAAGTTTCGACTTTATCAACTTCATGTATCCACGTTCTTTTTGGTCGTCTTTGAGACAACATATTTTTTTCTTTTGTTGTTTTCTGGTTGCTGTGGCATGGAAGAAATGGGTGTTTCTTTCTCCTTCTGCTAACCACTGCAAATGTGATTTTTGATGCCAGAACACTTCTTCTTGAAGGAGAATCTCATCTAATTCCTCATTTAAGCTACGATGAAGATTAGATAAGAAATTTGAGGGGTCTGCTTCTGTGCTTCGCTCAACTCCTTCAATTCTAGCCAAGCGCTTTTTTTTCCGTGTGAAGATATTGCCAAAAACTTCATGATTCCATCTACTCATATCTCATGCCAATTTTTACTCATATCAAACAAATCAAGATTCTCATCCCAAATTTCCGTAACAAAATCTTCACAATTCTCATGTTCTAGCCAGGCTCTTTGAAAGAAGAAAGTCCTTTGTCTATGAATTCCGGGATCGTGAGCTCAAGATTCAACAAAATCGGATTATGATCGAGAATGTTTCCTAGGCAAATGAGTCACGTAAGCATTCCAAATTTTTCCAAATAAATCCAGTTACATCAGCTTGATCAAGCCTTTGATAAATTTTACCTCCTCCATGTGTTCCCCTTCCCAAGTAAATCTAGGGCCTTGGAAGGAATGCTCATCAATTCACGCCTGGGTCATGGTCCACAACTTCGCCCAATTAATTCCTCCAACACATCTACCCCTGTTTATCTTGTTGATAGACGACCGATTAAAATCACCAATCAAACACCAAGGGTATGGACAGACATTTCTCAAATTACATAGATAATCCAGAACTCATTTCTAGCACTAGCAAATAGGAGAGGCATACACGAGAGTTAAAACCCACCAATGTTATCCCTTTCATACATGCCATGGTTAAACTTTGATTAGTATAGGCAATATGTTTCATAACTGTCTGATCATTATTCCAAAAGCACCAAAGCCCCCCAGCATACCCTCTTGCTTCCACAACAAACACATTAGTAAAATTAATTTTGCTCAAAATAGCCACACTTCTATCACTAGAACATCCGGTCTCCATTAAAAACAGAACATCCGGTTTCGACAATGTAGAATAGATTTGAGATGGCGGAGGAACTCACTGAGCGTGTGCTCCTCTCTCGGCCTCCAAGAGAGAATCTTCATTTAGAAGGCGGAGGTTGTTCCAAAGAAAGAGTCAAGCGAATGTTCAAGACTAAACAAAGGATTAATCCCAAAAAATTCGTGTTCTAATCTCGGTTTTCCAAATTGTAAATTTTTATCGTGAGGTGTGTGCTTTGACATTATCCCCTGCCTTTAAAGAAGAGTGTGGGGCGATGCTCAAGAAGTCGAACCTGATCAAGCATGTCTCCGTGGATTTAGTTGTTTCCGGCATTATTAGACATATCGACAACACATTTCTTGAAGTCGATTTTGACGATGTGTGGAGGACCTCTTCATTTGGTTTGACCTTGGACACTAAGGTCTAACATTTGCTCCTTTCTTCTACCTGATTCAGCCACATTTTGGGTAGTTCTCTCCCCCAATTTATTCCCCTTCAAACTCTGTTTTGAACCACTCGCACTAGCCACTGAATCACGCTTGATCGATGAACTTTTCTGAACTATGGGCTTATGCACCTCCTTAACCATTGCTTGTCCCCCATGGGATTCAACTTGTTGCACATTCTCTCTAAGCTCTCTTACGCTTTACGCACCTCAAAGTCATCAAGATCTCCGCCTCATTTAAGATATCAAATCTTGAACCACTGGCTTTATTTCTCGGACTCTCTCCTCTCCTCAACTTCCTTTTCAAAGAATGGCCCCCTCGTTGTTGTCGATTTTTTGGGGTATTCCATTTTCTTCTCATTGCAAAGAATCATCCAAGGCCCATAGGGGTTGTCAAGAGTCGGACCTTGGACCTTAGATTTGTCTTTTCCAGCAGTATAGACTCAAAGATTTGGACTTTCCTCAAAGAACTCTAGTTGGACAATCCTCTTTGTTATGCCCAAACCTACCACACCCATAGCAAATTTGTTGGAGTCCTCATACTCCACTTTGAATCTTCTCCCATTGATGACCACGTAAGGTTTCAATCTGCTCTAAGTTCGCCAACACATACGCGTGCAAATTTGCCTCTCGATATTTGTTGAAGTGGTTGGGTCAATCTTCACAGCACGTCCCACCATGTCTCCTAATTCCATCAACAACGGCGGTCTAAACATTTCCAGTGACAAACTGGTAAATCGCACCCAAGCCATGGTGGTTGTGATTTTCTCAGACTCAGGTTGGAAAAAAGGTTTCCACTTCCTAACCGCTAAATAATGCCCCATGATCACCCAAGGGCCATTCTCCGTAGCTACCTCATAGTCTTTTTGCGTGTAAAACGCACTCACATAAAAGCCTTCTTCCGGATCGGTCACCTCTATCCGACCACCATGTTTCCAGAGTCTGATAACCGCTTGCATAAGAAATTATAGAGAGATAGATTTCCCAAAAGCTTGATTATCGTGGCTTTCTTCCAAGGCGCCACGCCCCAAGCATTTATCAAGTGGTATGACCATTGCATCTTCATCTACTTCAGGCCCTATGAGATTTTCCACAACATCATTGTATTCAGACATTTCATTGTCATCCTCTTCTCCGATATAAATACTTGAATCTGCGTATCTTCCAGTGACTACATCCACACCGCTCGTCTGAAGCCAAATCGAATCCGGCGGCTGTGAGTATCCAAATTTCTGTCTTTCCCTGCTTCGTTGCAGTAAATCAGTCTCTTCTTCGCTCCGATCAACAACCATGGCGTCCATGGTCACTCGTGGTTTGGATTCAAACCACGAATTTTAGTGTTTTTTTTGAGTCTTCTTCCCCTTTGTTTTTTTTTTAATGCATTTTCCAACCAAGGAATATACCATCACCGTTCCAAAATGTACGTGTATTTGGGGTTTTTCACATTTGATTAGATTGATTAGCTGTTATTTATTTTGATGGAAATATATAAAATGATATTTGATTATTATTATTGCATAGTAGTAAAAAAAATAGTATGTACATAATAAATTAGGGGGTAAAAAGAAAAAAATTTAATAAACGCATAATTTGTTATTTAAATGGATTTATATTATGGTACAATAAAAAACGAATTTAGATTTTGAGACGGAGGTTGTATAATGTGAAAATTATGAAAAAATCCATTTTGTAGGCTCGTTTTTTTTTTACCTTTCTAAAAGGCTACAATCCATTTTGTTTATTTAAATGGATTGGAATAAACTACAATTTCATTTGATTGGATGGTTCAATTATTTGGTGAATTGGTGTGATGATGCCGATATCGTTCGGGTATAAGTTGAGTATTGATTTGGAAAATTTGACATCTAAATGATAATCCGATTAGATTTTCAATTGCTGTTTAGAGCGGCTTGCAAAACATATAAAGCATCAAAGTTTCCGGAGCTTGACTTTCATGGACACTCCGACACTCAAATCAATGTTGTGATAAAGGGATTTATATCGTATACTTAGAGCTGAGAGGCAATTATATGCATAAATATGACGTATATTATCATACTTTGTAAATGAGGAGGAAGACTCATTTATATAGTGTGTCGTCATAGGATGTTGAGTGGTTAAAGATGTTTATCACGTATTGAAGTAGCGGAGCGTAAATATTGGGGTAGTTACAAGGCCGTTATTGAGCGGTTATGGCTCGTGGAGATCCCTAAATGGTCACTCAGCAAACGTACCGGTTGTCCTAGACCGTGGACGACTTGCGTTGGATTGATGACCGAGGTGACCTGCACCATGTCGGCAATAAGAGACTGTAGACGTTGTGCGTCATGCCGATTGTATAATGCATATATAAGAATGACCTACGTCATGTCGGACAGAGGACGACATGCGCCATGTCGTTTAGAAGGAACTGATTACGACATGTGTCACGTCGGCTAATTGATGTACATGCGACATGTGTCACGTTGAAGACAAGTCTTGCTGATAAAGCATCGATATCGAGTTGAGTCCATGTCGTCTTATACTGATGCCATTTCGGAGATGATCTCTGGTTGAAGCCTATGATTGCTTTCTGATTGTGGGCTACAAATAAAACCGAGGCCAAATCAGCTCACATGTTGACGTGGCTTTATGAGGCTCGATAAGTGCCACATGTAAGATGACTGTTCTCACCCACGTCAAGGTGTAAGTGTAACTTATGAAATGGAATAAAGTTTTATTTCAATAAAATGAAGAAATAAATATGTATTAATTACATCCGGAAGTAAATAAAATAGAATAAAATAAAAACCAACAAAACACACACCTTCATCCACTTCCACCACTTCACTCTAGTATATACCCCATATTATTCACCTCAATCTACTTTACATCGTCCCACCCTACCTAACCACGCCCATTCACCTCACCTAACCTAACCCACATGCATCCCTACATCCATTCATATAATCCACCCCTCACTACACATTTCATGTCCCACCTTACCCTAACATACCACGTCAACCTTTGCCCTACACTAACCTAAGTAACCTTGCATCTACCCTTTTATACGACCTTACCATTCACAATCACTTAATGTATTATCTGTATAGGACTAGGTTCATTTCACCGTTTTACATGTCAAACGCATTAATTATTTATCGTTTGTTTTGTACTAATTTAAGAGTGAAATACGGATTGCATGTCCGGTGACTTCAATATGTGTGTATATATTGACGCATACACTCCTTATGGGTCATTCTCACTGCTCATGATTTCATGTTTTTTTAGATGAATATCATGGTACCCAATAGGCGGGTGATACTTTTTTCGCTGTTATTTCAGTTGAGTTTAAATTATTCAATGGAGTTGTGTGAACTTACGTTTTATTGGACGACGCAATGTCGATTTTAATATTTTGTGATGGGATTCTAGTATAAATAGATTATCATGAGCGGTGAGACAATGTTATTTGTTAATTTGGGATACTTTAATTTTATGGATGTTATAAAGTTAGATATATACACCCTCTCCCTCTATCCTTAGGTGTCATTTTTTTAAATTATTTGTCCTACAAAAAGTGTCATTTTACAAAACAAATGCCCCATTTAGTAGTAAAATTTTCAAACATACCTATTTTTTCCTCATTAATTACTCATAATGCTTTTACTTTTCAAATAAAAACTTAAATAAAGGGCATATATGTCAATGTAATTTGAATGAAAACTATCTATAACATTTAACTGTAGAGAAATAAGATTTTTCATGGATATAAAACGAAATGTCATTTTGCGGCTGTGTTTTTGTTGCAAATGTGAAACTAGAGAAATACATGATGCTAGCATGACGAGATAACGATTTGTTTTTGTTCATGTTGCTTAGTTTTGAACCATTTGATGCAACTATTGTGTACATTTTTGCTTGCGTTTGGCATTGTTAATAAAGTGAGTATTTCTCAAAATAATAATGCATCTCACCATAACAATTTCGGTATGTAACATCTTAGGGGAAAAAAAAAGAAGACCAAACTTTTTAATTAAAAAAATACTCGTTTACATAATATCTGCGCGTTTGGTCTAGTGGTATGATTCTTGCTTTGGGTGCAAGAGGTCCCGAGTTCGATTCTCGGAACGCGCCTTTTTTTTTCACCTCCTTATGAAATCTTCGTACATTACTGATGCCTTATTTTATTATTTAAAATTTAAACTTTTTTTACCAGAAAATTTACTCAACGTTCATCGTCGGATGTCCTGTTAGCACAATTATTTTTTGGAACAATGTTAGCACAGTTATTAAACAGACAAAGTGAATATATTGTATTGATAGTATTGTTACAATGGTTGTCATACAAAAGTGTTTTTTTTTCGTTCTTTTTTTTTTTGGAATTGAGATCGGGACAACTTTTGTGGTGGTCAATAATAACCACCATACTTCAATTTTGATTTTAATGATTGAGAATTTATATACATAATACACAATCTCCTTTGTGATGATGCATGTGTGTCTATTATCCATGAGTCTAGCGACTATATCAATTAATAAGTTCCGATTCTCTATAAAATGTGTATAAATATATTTTGTACTTCATAATGACATAATTGTTGTGACGGTAATATTTTTAATATTATATTCATATTTTGTTTTACGGATTTATCGTTTTCATTCAAATGGTTATGATACTGGTATCTTTTTCCCCAAAAGCATAGCTACTGTTATTTCAAAATAATAAAAAAATTACATCGCCACTGCAAGCTTTTATCACCATTCCCATCATCAATTTATAAATATTATATCACTTTACATAAACATTTTAATTTTCTTATAGTCATGTATATGTTTTATTATTATATCAAATGTTAAAATTTTTCTATTGATTTATAACTTTTAAATACCGTCGTCTACCTAATACTTTGTTTTAAAAATATTGTTCGGTATTTAATAAAATATTCTTTGCGTTTTAGCAATTTTTTATATAATAATTGTCCAAAATAAATTTTTTTTTAAGGGAACATATATTGTTATTATCACATGATAATTCAACGTATTTTCAATTTAATTTAATAACTTATTATTCACATTAAACACATGTAATTGTTTCACTTGGCATATTAATACATGAAACTTTCCACACCTCAAAGCATAAGTTTTGAGATTGAGGTCCCTTGTTTTTATATGGTTTAGACTTCTACATGATATCAAATTTACCCTTTTTTACCGTGCAAATGTTAAACCTTTTTGTTGTTCTTATAGTGTCATTTATATGTCGTGTGTCAATCAATATTTCACAAAATTGATGATCTCGTGGGAAGAAATCAAAACCATTAGGCATGTATCAGTTTGTTCTTAGTGATCCTCGATGTCACTGCAATGCAATTTAGCACACTAATGGATCATATGGAGGCTGAACATGTCATGAAATTCCTAAAAGGTTTAAGGGATGAGTTTGAACCAATGGTTTCACAGGCAATGCTAATGGTGCCTTTTCCAGAAATCCATGATGCATTTGCAATGCCCATTAAATTTGAAAGATAGAAGTTGTATGTAGCCAATAAGGCCAAGAATCAAGGTCTATGGTTCTCTTGTCTCAGAAAAGTGGACAAGGGCAAAATCAGATTGTCAGCAGACCTAACTTTGTATCTGCTGCAAATTCCAGACCTAAAAATCCCAAGAAGATGCAATGCAGTTTTTGTGGATTTAATGGTCATACTGAGGAGACTTGTGACAAGAAACATGGCTATCCTATTGGTTTCAAGTCAAAAATACTAGTTTGGTAGAGGAAGAACAGTCAGCAGAAGAAGATCAGGCCCGAAACAGGTCTGCTGGACCAGGGTTTCCAAATCTTACTGCACATCAACTTGATAAGTTGATGGCTCTGCTGAGTTCTGATCCTCCAAGACACGCAGGGTTTGCTATTGGCCAGCCTACTGAGATGGTGACATGCTACTCACCTGCTACAGGGACATGTGGTCTAATTTAGTAAAATCTATACAATGGATCTTGGACTCTAGTGCCACATATCACATTGTACGATCATTAGATCTTTTAAGTAATCCCAAACCTTCATCTGGTATAAAGATGCGATTACCTAATGGAAATAATGTTTCTGTCACACATATAGGACAAAGTATGGGTAAACCCTCAGCTGGTCCTACATGATGTGTTTTGCATTCCTGGTTTTAAATACAACCTTTTTTCTTTACCTGCCTTTATTAATCATACAAAAGGTGCAGCTGTTTTTTCTGCTAACAAGTGTGTTTTGCAGGACAAGAACAAGAAAGTGATTGGTTCAGCCGAGTTACACAAAGGGCTCTATGTCACGAATCAACCAATACGACTCTTTGTTGCCAATGCTGTTGAAAATCACACATTGTCTGATAGATTAGATGATGCTATTTTATGGCATTACAGACTAGGACACTTGCCAGATAGGAGACTGCAAGTCAATGTTCACAGTCTGGTGATGTCAAGTTTTGTGATCATGGCCTCTGTTATGTTTGTCTAATGGCAAAACTAAAGAAAAAACCTTTTTCATTAAGTACCACTGCTGTACATTCTGTGTTTTATCTTGTTCACATGGATATTTGGGGTCCTTAGAGATAGCATACTGTGAATGGACAACAATATTTTCTTACTGTTGTAGATGATTTTTTTAGATTTACTTGGGTATTTTTATGATGCACACATCTGAAGCTTATGACCTTGTTAAATCTTTTGTTACATTTGTTTCTTCACAATTTCACAAAATTATCAAAGTTATTAGATCTAATAATGGAGCTGAGTTCCAGCTCACTGATTTTTATGCCCTGCAGAGCATCATACATCAGACATCCTGTGACAGCACACCTGAACAGAATGGTATTGTTGAAAGAAAACATAAGCATCTGCAGAATGTTGCCAGGGGACTAAGGTTCCAGAGTAATTTCCCCATTGAATATTGGGGTTTTTGTCTTTTACATGCTGTAAAATTAATTAATGCTACACCTACACCAGTGCTGAAAGAAAGCACTCCACATGAGATGCATTATGGCACTAAACTAGACTATTCTGTGTTTAAGGTTTTTGGTTGCTTAGTTTTTTTCTTGCACACTTTAGCAGTACAGGACAAAATTTGACTCAAGATGTAGGACTCGTGTCTATCTTGGGAATTCAAATACGTCCAAGGGTGCTATTCTTTAGATATTACCAACAAAGACATCTTTGTTGCTAGAAATACTCAATTCCATGAGACTTGTTTCCCTCTATTTCAACAGGTATTAGGAAGGGATAAACATCTTGCTGACATGCCCGTTCCTTTACCAATAATGGACACTTTTGATAATCTGCTGAATGACTCAGTAGACCAGCCAGACACAGGATCAGCTACAGCTGAGACATCTAATGAAAAGCATGCACCAGTTAATCAGGCACCTGAACCCACACAATTAAGAAAGTCCACAAGAACAAGGAAATCACCAACTTTTTATCAAGGAGGTGCTCACACTGTTCAGCAGACCCCACACCTGCTGAGTGAAGTTATGAACCCGGAAAACCCATTAGCAGACTATGTCAAATTCATTAATGCTATTGATGCTGTTAAAGAGCCTAAGACTTATATCAAGCATGATGAATGGAAAGAGGTAATGCAAAAAAAGATTGAAGCTATACAAACTACTCATACATAGAAAATAGTTGATCTGCCCCCAGGCAAAAAACCCTTTGGGTGCAAATGGGTATACAAAATCAAATACAACCCTGATGGTTCAGTAGAGAGATATAAAGCTAGACTGGTAGAAAAAGGCTACACTCAGAACATATGGTATTGATTATCAAGAAACTTTCTCACATGTTGTCAAGATCACTACAGCTAGAGGCTTACTTGCAGCAGCATCAACCAATAATTGGCATCTACATCAGATGGATGTCAACACTGCCTTTCTACATGGGGATTTACATGAAGAAGTATACATGTAGTTACCCCCAGGTTGTGCAGCAACCAAACCAAATCAAGTCTGCAGACTTACTAAGTCATTGTGTGGCCTCAAACAAGCCAGTAGACAATAGAATTGCATGTTGACTAAATCTTTGAAGGCTCAAGGATTCAGCAGCGAAGTCAATTTCTAGACACTCCTACTGAAAATCATATGAAAGCAACTTATAGGCTGCTGAGGTATTTGAAGACTAATCTTGGTCAATGAATCTTATTCCCAACAGACAACAACCTTGTACTTAAAGGTTTTACAGATAGTGATTGGGCTGGATGTCCTGAAACAAGAAGACTGGTATCAAGTTATATGATCTTTATAGGAGATGCTCCAATCTCTTGGAAGGCCAAGAAACAAACAACTACAGTTATAAGCTCATCAGAGGCTGAGTACAGGGCTATTGCAAATGCACTTTGTGAAATCCAGTGGCTGAGTTATATACTACAAGACTTGCAGGTTCCAGTTCAGTTGCCTGCTGTGTTATTCTGTGACAATGCCAGTGCAATGCACATTGCTCATAACTAGGGCTGTAAATGAACCTAAGTATTCGATTCGATCCGGAGTATTCGGCTCGAAAAAGCTCGATTCGGGCTCGTTTCGTGGGTTCGAACTTCGAGCCGAACCTTACAAATTAGATATTCGGTGGTCGAGCCGAACATGTTCGAACATGTTCGGCTTGGATATCATAAATTCATATACAGTTCGAGCCGAACATGTTTTTTAAACCGAGCCGAACATGTTCTGATTTTTTTTTAAAACCCATTTCGAGCCGAACATGTTCGAGCCGAACCGAGCCGAGCTTTTTTCCCCAAATACCAGACCGAACCCGAGCCGAATAATGAAAATATAAGGCTCGGCCATTTCGAGCCGAGCCGAGCCTAAGGTTCGAACATACCGAGCCGAGCCGAACCCTGCTAGGGTTCGGTAGGGTTCGGCTCGTTTACAGGCCTACTCATAACCCAGTCTTCCATGAAAGAACAAAACATATTGAAATTGACTGTCATGTTATGAGAGACAAAGTCAAATCAGGACTTTTTAATCTTTTTTCCAGTAAACACAAAAGAACAAGTAGCTGATATTCCACCAAGGCCTTGGATGAAAATAAATAATAATTCCGCATTTTATTTTTAGTTTATAATTCTATAAACTTCATCATGCTATGTGACCTATGCTAACTATAGGTCACAATTGCGGGGGCTTGTTAAGTGTCTCACATTGGACACTTTTACTTGTTTCGCTGATAATATTAAGAGACGAACTTTCTTTATCTCAAAGCTTAGGTTTTGAAGTCGAGGCCGCTCGTCTGTTATACATTTGAGTTTATATTTTCTACATGGTATCAGAGTCACTTATTTATATTGCGCTAGTATTTGTCTTCTTTATTGCCCTTATACTGCTATTTATATGTCTTACGTGTCATGTGAGCTCTTTATAAGCCATACTTAAAAGTTTGTTAAAATTTCTCACATCTGATACTTAATTGTTTACTCACGATACTAAAATAAGAATTTCTCTCACCTCAATGTTTATATTTTGACTTTGAAGTCCATTTTTCTTATATTAATTTGGATATATATTTTATACATTATCATTATTGTTTTGTCGGAAACAATAACAACAATAGATACTAGTAGGCGGTTTCGTGCTTTGCACGAAAGGGGCCCTCGTATCATGTCTTGTCGTGGTGTGTTGGGTGTATTTTTGATGTCTGTGTTTACCCCCGTAGTGGGCTTGGGTTGGTTGAATTGGTGCGGTCTTGTTGTGTTAGGTAGCAAACATTGGTGTGTACATAAGTAGGGAGCTATATTTATGATTACATAAGCTGCCTTGATGCCCTCGTCGGGTCATTAAGTGTGCCTAGTTTTACAGAAGTAGGGAGTCGTTTTTACTATTACATAAACCGTTTGATTCCAAGATTGTCCCATAGGCATTGGACTGATGCACCAGCTATCGCGATTGAGCCCTATAATGCGTAGTTTGTAGGTGTTTCCGGGGCGAGCTTCAATGATATGGTGCCCAATAACCCGTGATTCGATTTTATCACTTCGTGTCCAGTATTGAGTAGAATGAAAGCACCATAAGGTCACTTTGTGCTCAAATAAGAGAAATATATCATTAGAAAATCCTAACTCACCATACGAATTCATAGAATTATATATACTTACGGAAAGATCAAGGCGTTCAATCACTGTAGAAATACTTGCACTCATTTCACGCTGAACTCCTTTGCTCAGTTGCTTCGCAGAAGTGTTCTTAGCTAGTATTTTGTCTTTAAATCCACGAGTACTTTTTGAAAGTGATTCCTTGTACCTGCACAAGACAATGTAAGAAAAACTAATGTCACAAGCGTGAAAAAGAACATTCGAGATGCTTCGATACCTGGCTGAAGCAGAATTTACTTTAGCCTCATAGATTCTGAAAGGGATTGCCACTTAGATGAGCAACCTTAATATGAGAAGACTAAGGGGCTAGGCTAAGAGGGCTAGGCCGAAAGGAGGGAGCCTAGGTTGACCATGTTTCTTTAGCAGCCTTTTCAATTAAAGATTAGGCATCATGGATGGGCTACAAAGTCACAAATCCTTTCAACTTTTAAACCTTTCAAAAAAAAAAAAACCAGAATAGATCAAAGGAACCTTCTTCCTTGCAGCCTTTCACCTTTCAAAACCTTCTTGCCATTTTCTTAATCATTATATGTATTGTATCTCCTCCTACATCCTTCAATATCTATAACCCACATGCATTACCCCAATCCCAGCATGTAAATATGTAAGAATAAAGCTGCAGAAGCTAACGAAACAAACATCACACATGATTTCTTTCTGTACAAGCCAAAGAAATATGTAGCTTACTCTGTGACATTTTTCACAGCAATGTATATCACAAACAAATAGCAGCAGTATGACAAACCCATCCACAAACGTCTTTTAGATCTAAAAACATGGGTGGACAGCATATGAAACGTAGGCAGCAGAGTAAAACATAGCAGCCAACACCCCAAAATCCACACACACACACAAAATCCAAAGCAAAATAAGGAGCATCAACAGACAAAGAAAAGTAAGCGAGATAAAGTACTTACACTGCAAGGATTTGATGAGAACTAAGTAGCTAATACAATAGCCTGCAAGCGCAATTTGTGCCTCCTTACTTGCAAGTGTATGTGCTTCAGTACTGTTGTCTAAATACATCCACCATTTGAAGATTCCAAAAAGAAACATGATAAGTAATTCTTTTAATTATGTAAACCTATCATTCCTCATTTGATATATGAGAATCGGTTATGCCATTGTTGCACAAACACGTAATCCAACAAATCACAACAAAGTGCAAAGGTTACAACTAACTGAATTAAGACACTAACATACTCCAAATACACTATCCAAAAATATGTAAAGACCAAGACAATAAACACAACAATGACAATAACAAAGGAAGAACACAAAATGTATTCACCAACTTGAGTGGAAACAGCTCTATCCAACCCAATATCCTAGAAAGAACCAAATAAGGACAAACACCTACAGAAAAAACCATAATAACAAAACAACAAACAATGACATGGGGAAAAAATGGCCAAATGCACTATTTTAAGGCTCCAATCAAACCCAAACTGGGAGCATAGATTGTAGATACATTTTCCATCACAAAAAGACCAAATAGATACATCTAGATTGAACAGTGCAAACCACATAAAACAATCTAATCCACCATTCTAAACTATACTTACAGAAAACTTAGAACTTGCAAACAATGAAAGTCAACTTATGTAGAGGGCATACAACACTGAAAAGACATCAAACAGAGAGTACCTCAACCTTGCCATGCCGAGACATATGTTGTATAAGTTTTTTTAATCAGGCATATAGGCCAAAAACCAGACCAATCATCACATCCTGCAACTCAATGGTTTCATAAGCATAAATCCCAATAATCATCCAATTATCCAGTTTTCTTGACCTTCCATCTTGCCGGGTGGATTGAATAGCTAAAAAAACTCAAATTTAAGGGGAAAAAGAACCCAATCAAATCCAACCTCCAATTCAAATATCGCAGAAGAAGAATAAAAAGAAGATGAATGTAATTACCTTGGAATGCCAAGATTAACTTGCAACCCTGCATTGAAAAAAAAATCCCCAATCAATCCAAATTGAAATTCCAAAATTTACGTAAGAAGAGCAAAAGAAGATCAATAGAATTACACAAGATTTAATATGATAACTCGCAACACCAAGCGGGTAATTGTTCCGCTCAATTTACCCGATGGGTTGATCTCGCAAAACCGTCAATTATTGTTGCAACATGCGAAAAACAAAATGCGTATAATAAAACCAAGATCAACCCTTTACCAACAAGATTGGTGAATTAAGATTTCAATTTCAACCACCTTTCTTCAAAGAAACAAGCAAGATAGCACTAAAATCCATAGAAACGAAGTGAATGTAAGGAAAAAAAGAAGAGAAAGTTTAAACCGACCACGATTCGCAACCTCCGGCAACAGAAGTACACTCCGGCGGCGAAACTCATGGTTCGGCAACACATTTCGAGAGGAAAATGCAAAAACCCTTGAATGACCAATGAAATATGACACCCACCCCCCATCGTGAGCCTTATATATGCTTGGAAAACTCAGGCGGTGGAGCACTTAGTGGAGGATCCACCCGAAAAACCATTGGACGATGAAAGAGCGGACCACCGAGACACAATCGAAATTTGATAATGGCAACAATGAACGTGCACCGCCAACGAACCTTATGATTAAACGGGCGCTTTTTAGAACCAAATGAGGGAAAAAAAATATATAAGCAAGGGCCGCCCACTACACGACAAAAGTGGTCGGCCAAGTCTACCACATTTAATATAGAAGATGCTATATAGAAGATAACTCACACACTCATTTTGTTTCTAATGGGATCCGACCCAAGACGACTTGAATCTAAGACCCAGCTTCATCGGCAAATTTTATATTTTAGAGAAATCATATGATGAGAATCTTTTTTTTTTTTGAGGAACTACAACGAGAATCAAATGACACAATATTACTCCATACTATTGATTGTTTATGGACCAATATTGATTGATTTAGAACACTTAGTGATCGATGTTATGTAATTTAAGTGTGCTCGTATGATTACTCTAAAAATTATCAGAGGCGAGAAGTTTGATTAAAAATTCGAGCTTCACCCGAGTTTTAATTTATTTTATTTTATTCTGAATATCAACTCGAACTCGAGTTTGCTTAAAAAAAAAGAAACCGAGCTCAATTTTATTTTATTTGAGATAAAGAGCCAAAAGTCCTTTTTTTGACACAAAATAAATAAATAGGACATACTCATTTTTTTAGTTGCAAAAGGGACAAACAATTTCAGACGGACAAAATTACCCCTTTTATTAAAGAGGGACGCTACGATATGTATTAAATCTTCCGCCGCTTCGCGCTTGTTTGTTTGTTTGTTTTTTTTTTTCAAACAACCGTAACTTTTGATTTACAACTCGATCATCGAAATTTTTCACCAAAATTCATGTTTTTTTTTCTTTCAATTTGTTCTCAAATACGATACTGCTTCCGACGTATATTTTGAAAGACGAAAAATATTTGTATTAACCTGAGCGCTTTTTCTTATAAACGACCGTAACTTTTGATTTAAACACCGATCATCAAAATTGTTTCACCAAAGTTCATATTTTTTTTTATCTTCATTTTGAGACCGCGTTTGATACCTTTTCGACGTAGTATTTGAAAGCCGAATTTAATTGCAAAGATTTACACTAAAACAATGATCGATGTCGATGTCGATGCTCGATATGATGTCGGCTAATTTAAAGCTTAATTCAAGTGACTACATCAAGGCACACATAGCTGGCTCATATAAGACTCATTTAAGGTTTAATTCAAGTGATTAACTATTAAGCCTATGTCAAGTTTATGTGGTTTTGATTGATAAAAGGAATATCATTGATTAACTTGATTTAAGGTGTGGTGTTTATAACATGCATGTTCAGCAGTTAATCACTTGAATTAGGCCTATCTATTGTATTAAGGCGCACACATGACGCAGTGATGTCGATCGCAGAGCGATACGCGATGATCGATGCCTCAAAAGGACTCTCCTTTCGGTTTTTTGTTGCAAGGTCTATGTCTCCCAAGTCCTTGATATGAATCCGAATGTCTTCTTACAGCTTCAAGCACTTATATTTACTTCTTTCGGGCTTTGATCAATTAACTTATCCTCTGCTGCTTCGTCTATTGGATTTTTAAAATCAACCACAAATTTTGTCGTATTTCCTGTATCTGTATCTGATTTAGCAACACATGCCTTATTGTGTTTGACATGTGCTAATGAACTGCACTCTAGATATCTATTATTTGTACTCTTTAAACACATCGTTTGTTTCGCATTCCGAGTATCCCGGTCTTTTTGAGGACCTGTAATGTTAGTAGGTGATATGTTCAAGAATGAAATGGTGAATTCAGACAAGCACATTGCTTGGACTATGTTTCTCCATTTTCAGTTTGTTTCTTTTGTGTCTATTTGTTTATAGAGTGTTCTTGGCAAATTTTAGCTTTTCCCATCAAATAAAAGGGAAATCAAAATACATATCAGAATTACCTATATTTTGGTCCTCTGATTGCCGATTGCTATTCAAACATTAGCAGAAGGCAATTATCGACATCGACATCGACATCGATAAATATCGATCACGATACGATCGTGCTCATTTACGGCTCAATACCAAGTACAAAGCCAACTTAATGAAACTACTCTGTCAATCTGTTTAGAATACATGATACCACCATAAGCTCAGGCCCCAACCACTTGGAATTTGAAAATATCACAAGAGAATAAAGCATTGCACCATACCAATCACATTGAGTACAAAATAACAATGCACTTTAATCAACTTGAAAGTATGTTCAAATTCATCTCAAAAAAAAAAAAGTATGTTCAAATCAATGTGGACATAGTGATGTGCCAAAATCATACTTCAACCCGCGGATCCTCATTCGGGTCTGACCGACCACCGACACTAGTGGATGAGGCCACCAGCCATTACTGTCCGCGAGCACGCAAGCCAGATCTGGACCGTGAGCCTTCGAACCCATTCCAAGCCCTCAACCCTATGCGACGACAAAAGAGGATTAGGGGGCCGACACTCGTTCTCATTTGATAAACGGGTCCGCCAGCGACCTCAATCCTATGTGGAAGCCGCCGAGATTTTCGATCCACTTACCGTCTAGATATTTAGAAAGCTTAACGACTAAGTTTACTTAAGTGCTAAGCTTTCTCTTCCTATAAATAGGGGAGCCATGTAACTCATTAAAATCATGGGGCAAAATGATATAAAACACAAGGCAAAGCCGAATTGCCCCCGTCTTCGTCTCTTATAATGCACCATCGCCGGAATCCATGGCCGCCACCGAGCGCCACCGGAAAACACCACTTATATACACTTTTATAGCCTCATATCCTCAAGATGAACACTGTTACCGCAAACCTGGTGTTTTACGCAACATCAGTTGGCTCCGTTACCGGGAAATCGACATTTTTATCACTTTTTCGACAAGATCTAAAAAATCCGGCAGCCTGAAATCACCCATTTTCTGGTTTTCCGGCCAAGATCTCCATCTAGATCCATATATCATCCCTTACCGTTAAGATGAAAGGAGGGAGCAGCATCTCGCATCTTCAGGATGTCTCAAATCCCTGGATTGGAAAAGGTGCCCAGAAGTGCTGTGTATAAAAAGCTTGGCGCCATGGCCAAAACCAAAATTGATGAGGAGATGATTATATGGCAACAAAAATCAAAAGTTGCAGAGCTGAAATCGAATTAGAAGGTTTCCTAAGAAGAGGTGATGCCTGTTTCGATCTCGAATTCGAAGGCCCACTTGAAATCGAAGTTAAAAGCTCTGAAAATTGAGAAGTAAGATCCGGCTATTCACCGTTGCGAAGAGTCCGGCTTTAATCCATGGATTCCGGCGTCCGCATAACTCAGGGAAGTTTTCTATTCTCTATTTTCTCAATCTGTACTCCAAGGGGAGGACTGTAGAAGCTTTGAGATTAATTCACCAATTATTGGTCAAAAAAGAAAATAATTTACAACAACAACCCAGTTTAATTCTATTCTCGGAGCAAAAGCACTAGATTTTCTTAGTTGATTCAAGACTTTGGTGTTGTCGTGCGACTCAGGAGAGAAGATGGAAAACTATAACTTTGTTTCCATTCAAAGAGAGCCCAAAATTGGTCAAGATAGCAGGGAGGAAGGAGAGACTTTTTTACAGTCCGGCTGCGGGACAGGCGGAGATATATATATATATATATATATATATATATATATATATATATATGTGTGTGAAAGGAAAAGCTTTAAACAAAAGAAAATTCGAACCGAGACCATCTTGTATTTTCAGGTGCAATTAATAGGGTTGATGAACACCATGATGATTTATACGAGCCCGCAACGAGCTTTCTGTCAACAAGCTCTCCAGAATCAATTGTATCGGATAATCACCTATCGGCCAGCTCTAAGCCCGACACCTAGTCGGCTAGCTCTAAGTCCGACTCATCGGCCAGCTCTAAGTCCGACCTCGGTCGGCAAGCTCTAAGTCCGACCTATCGGCCAGCTCTAAGCCCGACACCCAGTCGGCTAGCTCTAAGTCCGACTCATCGGCCCGGCTCTAAGTCCGACCTCGGTCGGTAAGCTCTAAGTCCGACCTATCGGCCACTCTCTAAGCCCGACACCCGGCCGGCTAGCTCTAAGTCCGACTCATCGCCACTCTAAGCCCGACACCCGGTCGGCTTAGCTCTAAGTCCGACTCATCGGCCGACTCTAAGCCCGACACCCGGTCGGCTAGCTCTAAGTCCGACTCATCGCCACTTCTAAGTCCGACTCGGTCGGCGAAGCTCTAAAGTCCGACTTATCGGCCGACTCCCGACACCCGGTCGGCTAAGCTCTAAGTCCGACTTCATCGCCACTCTAAGTCCGACTCGGTCGGTAAGCCCTAAGTCCGACCTATCGGCCTTTCTAAAGCCCGACACCCAGTCGGCTAGCTCTAAGTCCGACTCATCGGCCAGCTCTAAGCCCGACCTCGGTCGGCCAGCTCTAAGCCCGACCTCAGTCGGCAAGCTCTAAGTCCAATTAAAGCTCGACCTCAACATTTATTTCAGACAAGTTACTCGCAATCTCAATCTTGTCCCAAACAAGGGGGCCACACATTGGAATTTTTTGATTCAGTTATCAAGTTCAAGTCAGACTTTATTATCGATTATTTTTAGCGAGCTCGATATTTAGCGCCCTCGACCTCACCAAAAACAAGGGGGCCATATATCGGATTTTTCGATCAAGTCAAAAAGTACAACAAAACAGGTCCGATTCGAGACAAGTATTATTATTCGCCCCAAGTATTTTCGGCGAGCTCAGTTTTTTAGCGCCCTCAATCTCACCGAAAACAAGGGGGCCGTACATCAGATTTTTCGATTCAGTCATCAGGCTCAACAGAAACAAGTAAGGTTTTCAATTAAATTATTTTTAGCAAGTTCGACGCTTTAACGTCCTCGACCTCGCCAAATACAAGGGGGCCCTATATATATTTATATATACATATAAGATACGTCGGACTCAAATAGCGGACTCGAAAAAAGATGAAATATTTCGAGCAAAAAAATAAAGCAAGCAATCGTTACAAGCTCCGTATCAACGACTCATTTATTACAAGCTATCTTATTATGAGCTATCTGCTACAAGCTCGCCATCAACATAGATTTCTTTACAACAAAAAGCCCGTCGCTCCATGCACGGCATTCTAAGTCCAACAGAGCGTTGTTGGCAATTAAGTCCAACAGAGCGTTGTTGGCATCTAAGCCCGATATAAACGACTATCGGCGATCAAAGCCCGTCGCTTCATGCATGGCATTCTAAGTCCAACAGAGCGTTGTTGGCAATTAAGTCCAACAGAGCGTTGTTGGCATCTAAGCCCGATATAACAACTATCGGCGATCAAAGCCTGTCCGCTACATGCACAGCATACAACTGGTGGTTTCCATCAACACTAGTCTAAGCCCGACAGAGCGTTGTCGGCGACTAAGCCCGACAGAGCGTTGTCGGCGACTAAGCCCGACAGAGCGTTGTCGGCGACTAAGCCCGACAGAGCGTTGTCGGCGATCAAGCCCGATAAACAGTATCGACACTCTAAGCCCGACGCCAGGTCGGCATCATATTTGGAGTTCGCCCTCGAGCGAACCTTCTTATAAGCCCGACGCCAGGTCGGCATCATATTTGGAGTTCGCCCTCGAGCGAACCTTCTTATAAGCCCGACGCCAGGTCGGCATCATTTTGAGTTCGCCTCCGGCGAACCTTCTATAAGCCCGACGCCAGGTCGGCATCATATTTGGAGTTCCCGCGAGCGAACCTTCTTATAAGCCCGACGCCAGGTCGGCATCATTTTTGGAGTTCGCCCTCGAGCGAACCTTCTTATAAGCCCGACGCCAGGTCGGCATCATTTTCGGAGGTCGCCCTCGAGCGAACCTTCTTGTAAGCCCGACGCCAGGTCGGCATCATTTTCGAGGTCGCCTCGGCGAACCTTCTTTGTAAGCCCGACGCCAGTCGGCATCATTTTCGAGCTCTCTCGAGCGAACCTTCTTGTAAGTCCTCTACAAGACCAAAGCTCTCCGACCACCAAAGACAAGATCAATTCATGGCCCAAGCCACAAGAAGCGAAATTCATCAACTACATACAAGCAACGAAGATCTACTCGTAGTACGGCACTCAAGCAAAGCTAACAGCGATCCGCCACAACAAATGAGACATCACAATATTTCAAGGCAATGGATCCGCAAATGACTATTACTCCCGCCTAACATTTTGAGAAAAATGATTAAGGCACGGAGTAGGGGGCCATTGATGTGCCAAAATCATACTTCAACCCGCGGATCCTCATTCGGGTCTGACCGACCACCGACACTAGTGGATGAGGCCACCAGCCATTACTGTCCGCGAGCACGCAAGCCAGATCTGGACCGTGAGCCTTCGAACCCATTCCAAGCCCTCAACCCTACGCGACGACAAAAGAGGATTAGGGGCCGACACTGTTCTCATTTGATAAACGGGTCCGCCAAATGACCTCAATCCTATGCCGCCGCCGAGATTTTCGATCCACTTACCGTCTAGATATTTAGAAAGCTTAACGACTAAGTTTACTTAAGTGCTAAGCTTTCTCTTCCTATAAATAGGGGAGCCATGTAACTCATTAAAATCATGGGGCAAAATGATATAAAACACAAGGCAAAGCCGAATTGCCCCCGTCTTCGTCTCTTATAATGCACCATCGCCGGAATCCATGGCCGCCACCGAGCGCCACCGGAAAACACCACTTATATACACTTTTATAGCCTCATATCCTCAAGATGAACACTGTTACCGCAAACCTGGTGTTTTACGCAACATCACATAGTAATTAAACAGAGTGCCATTTCAAACAGAGTAATCATGACAGTAACTAATTAACAGTACCATTTCAAACAAGCCGTAGCTATGTGAGTCACTAAACTTATTGTAGTTGAGAGCATCGGCGCAGGGATCGAGAGCGGCCACCATGCCAATCAACTTTCTCTTGTAGTAGACATAAGTCTTAAACAATCGTTCCTATGCTTCTTTCATCATCCGAACCGAAGAGGCATGTCTATTACCGTTTTCGTTCGGTGAATTACCTCCGTCGTGAGGCTCAGGTTCCTTTAACAAGATATCTAGACTCGACAATTTTGCCGTTGCCTTTGAATTCCATAATCTGCGCAGCTGCTTTTGTTTCTTCTTCAGTACTGTGTAGAAGCAAGCTACAGAGTGTAAGGATATTTAAAATTAGGAAAACGGAGCTACAACAGCTACGTCAAACATTTACTTGTCATTTAAAGACGTGTGTATCATCAAGTTTAAGCATTCTCTCAATGGCGTCTATATAACACCGAGCCCTTTCTTTCCAGCTCATTACTGCATATCATTAAACCTAACTTTCGAACAAGGAAACGCGTATAAATGATGATGCATCCAGTCCACTCCACCCGCTGCCACTTACCTTATCTATAATTCAAGGAATGCTAAGCCTTCAGTCATAGCGCATAACCAATTATACTACTTAACAATATACAATAAAAAACAGAATGGATGCATTAAGCAGAAACAACTGTCAAACAATCCACTTGCATCATCTGCATCATACAACCCAAATTAACAATGGAAAAAAGCACTTCTCAATTAGATACCAATTCAAGATTTATACTCAACAATGTCACAATCACAGAAAAAAAAAACAGCATTATCACATTCAGCACAACAAAGCAAGAAAAATTCTAAAGATACCATACCATCCTGTGTAATCAACGGATGATCCATTGCGCTAAGAGTGATGAACCAATCCCACCCATTATCCATCTTCAACAAAATTGCAGCTGCCCTCAATACAGCAACAATATTAGTAGACCCCATATAAGTAACAGGATCAGGCTTTCCAATGACATCCACATTCGCAAAAGCTCGAATTACAGGCACAGATTTCACTAGTGCACTCAAATGTAACCTCTCACCAGCTCAATACAGCAGCAATATTAGTAGACCCCATATAAGTAACAGGATCAGGCTTTCCAATGACATCCACATTCGCAAAAGCTCGAATTACAGGCACAGATTTCCTCATCGTGGTCAGCATCGTCTTCTTCTTCATCATCATAATCTTCAGCGGTGTTTTCACCTTCTGATACATCACCACTGATAGAGGCGCCGCCACCGGTTTTCCAGTGATCTCTGTCGCGGCCACTGATCGACGGAGCGGTGGAGAAAATTGGACGGCGGAAGTCTACTTGCGTAGGTTGGTGAATGAAGTAATTGCTATTGAGGTGGTCAACTAAGCTAGAACTAAGCTCGCAAGTAGTAGTTGTATTCGGTATCAAATCAACGCCGGAGACACCACGCTGAGTTGACGGCGGTGGTGTGCAAAAGGAGCTGGGGAAAACGAGCTGGGGATGGTTCTGTATATTATCATGGCGTTGTTGAGCTTGGACATGAGCTAAATCATCAGAAGCCATTGATAATGGTGATGAGAATTATACGGTGATTAATGAATAGGGATAAGGCGGCGGGGTTGAACAACTTGAATGGATAAATAAGGGTATATTCGTCCGGTAGAATTTATTTGTCCTGCAATTAAAAAATTGAAGGTGGATTAGCACTTAATTAAAAGCGAAAAAGTGGACTATAAACTAATTTTTCCATTTTATTTTTCCTGAATACCAACTCGAGCTCGATGCAAGACTCCTGAGCTCTTCAATGGCGTCCTCACTCTCCCCTCCGGAGGTCCCTCCGGAGCTTCATAAAGACAACAGAGATAAGCTGCTGAAGTCCTTACGCGAACATCTTTCTCTTTCTTCTCAACCTCTCCATGGCTTTATCTTTCTGCAGGTGTAAAGAAACAGTAAAATTTCTCAATCCTATTCTGTTTTGAAACCATTCTTACCTTCTTATATCAAATTGAATTATAATTTTAAAAAATAGGGCGGCGAGGAGCAAACCAGATACTGCACCGATCATGCGGAACTTTTCAGGTACATGATCGATCATATGATATTCACGTACTGTAGACTACAAGAAAGCAGGCAAAATTATTATGAACTACTTTTTTTTTTTTAAAATAGTTATTTGCAATTTTGTTGGAGATGCTTGGGTTTGTATTTGGAAACTAGACCAGCATAATAGTTTGTATAGTGCTCTATCGTGATTTTGGACTTTAGTTTTTGAATACATTTGAGCTAAATCTTGTATATACGAGGACGAGTTTGGTTAGTGAATAATGATGTTCAAATGCTTTTCGCTGACATGAATATATTATAGGCAGGAGAGTTATCTACCTACTTATTAATTGTCAAAGTAAAAAATCGGCCACGTCCCCTTTTCTAAAATGAGAGTAAAGCTTCCCCTCATGCCACGTATTCAACTGTGTTTGCTTTTCTTTTAGTATTTTTTTTATTTTTATTTTTGGTTTATATTATTATATTCATACTTTTACAGTTGTTTGCAAGATCCAGAAGATCGAATACAACCTTTTGCTCTTCAGATTTCCAAGCATCCAAGAAGTCTTCCCTGCTCCCTATGTAAACAGATTTTCGAGACTTTTGGGTCCAACAAAAAAACAATTTTTTTACTACTCTTCACAATAATTTATTTTATTCATTAACAATCTCTTCACTTTTCCTCCTGTCCTCCAAAACCCAACCGAATTCTCTCTTTTTCTTGTATAATTCTTGTTTTTTTTAAAGGATAAACGGGAGGATCTAAGGGCAGAAGATGGACGACATATAATCGGTGTTTAGCTGCAAAAAGAAGGTTGGGGTGTTGGGATTTAATTGTAGGTGCAGTTGTACCTTTTGTGGCATCCATAGGTACCAGAAGAGCATGCTTGTACCTTTGATTTCAAGAGTCAAGGACGGGAAGCTATTGCAAAGGCTAACCCGATTGTGAGTGCTGATAGATTCAACGGTTCTGATGAGAATGGAGAATCCGTCGTCTCTTTTCGGGTTTGGATATTGGGTTTTCTGTTCATTTAGTTTGGTTTGGTGCGTTTGGGGTCACAGTTTGGAAAGCTGTGATCTTGACGTAAAGATGTGATTTTGGGGGTTCACATGTATCACAAATTTTATGGTGTTTTGCAGGTTTATGTTCGAAGGGAGTTTAATCTAAGGGTGTGAAGATTTTCTAGGTGTGTATACAATTTTAAACTCCACGGACTCATGTTTTTGTTTATGTTTAATGATTCAGGTTGTGTGTATATATATTAGCAGCACCTCTTTCTTCAATCATTTCTCCGTTCAATTTCATATATGCAAGCTGATGATTTCTGCTGAGAGACCAAGGTTAGAAATCGGAGAAAAAAATTGGTATTTTTTTATAAAAAAAAAAAACTTTTTTCGTGAATTTAACTCATTCCCCCTTCTTGAAGGGTTAAATTTTGAGTGTTATTGTACGTTTATGAATATAGTTTGTCTGTCTTTTTTTGTAAAACTATTAGGAAATGTAACATGGATAGATTGAAAGATGATCATTTGAAGCCTTTTAATTCTTTGAACAACCATGAAGATTTCACTGATCAGGGTTGCTTTGGAACATCATTTGTGATGTTTTGGCCATAAGTTGCTTTGGAACATCATATGTAAGTCACCTTAACTCCTTTGTTCCACTTTCATAGCATTATCTTGGGTGGGAGTTCTGGGCCTTCTGGCTATTTGTTGATAGTTAGCAAATCTACAGTAGTACTCTTTATGATAATATTATATATAGAAGGCACAAATTGTCTTCACTAAATATGGTTTATGCCTTTGGCCTGGTAATATGGAATTAGAAAAATGTGTTTTAGGAGCATTGCTTGTGTATGATGGTGACTTTTCAACCATGGTAATAGTTTTCTATTTTGTGACACAAATTCATGCCATTTTGTACTACAAAATATTTCAGTCAAATCTGCTGGTATATTTAACCAACCATATTGAACCTTTGATTGCTAGATTTCGGTCAGACCAACTCACATTTTTAATACTTGTGATATTAACAACTATTTCAGTGAAATAGAAACATAAGGAGTAGTTGTGACCAGATTATGTATCTGGAGTTGTGTGCAACATGCTTTCCAAAACAGTTAGAAATGTGGATTATCCTACTCCTTTCTGAGTAGGAATGAGTGATAAAACATAAGGTATAATCTGTTTTTTATGCTTGCACATTACAAAAGGCGTTTTTAGTGGGGTGAAAGTGGATTCCAGAGCCGAGAATGAAACTGTGTGGTTGATTGTTTTCGGTGCCATACCGTCAGTACACATATCGTG
This sequence comes from Gentiana macrophylla, assembly GCA_026214975.1. Taxonomy (NCBI): domain Eukaryota; kingdom Viridiplantae; phylum Streptophyta; class Magnoliopsida; order Gentianales; family Gentianaceae; genus Gentiana; species Gentiana macrophylla. The sequence goes on along the minus strand of CM047805.1, from coordinate 180,643,836 downwards.
GTGCCACTAAAGGTGTCCTGTATCGTTCCGGGCATGATTGATCTGGAATTTTGAATTCCTTCGAATACATGTAAATCTGCAGCTGGAATTGAACTTGTTTCACTAGCAGTGCAGAAGCCTTGGAGAAACTGGACTTATAAGATGCCAAAGCATAGGGTGAAAGATTCTATAAAGTCGTTTTTTGGGAGCCATATTGATCCTGCAAAGCATGAAGAGCTAAAAGAAACAAATGAAGGTAAATGAATTGGGATCTTCTCTGGTAAAAATGAATGTTATGATCCGTCCAATGACTTTATTTCAATGTTAATATATGAGTGTTTTAACTTGTGTTTTGAAATTAACAGACAAACATGTTAAGACACTTGCGTTTCATGATTAAAATGGGGTCATTGTACGGATCACGACACCCTTTTTTTCACAAAAAAAGGATCCTTGATCTATATGAATTGAGATCTCCGCCTGTGGAAACAGTGTTGTGATCCGCCTGATGATCCTATTTCGTTAAAACACGAATGTCTTAACATGTTTTACAATGAATACAGATACACATTAAAGTCACTCGTGTTTCAGGTAGCATTTATGGATCACAACACCATTTTCACAGAAAGCGATCCATGAGCTAAATGAATTGAGGTTTTTCCTAAGATATTGTAATTTTTTTGCAGATATGGAGGATAATATTAAGATCTTAAAACTTCTTAAGGATGATAATGATGAAAAAGATGGGAAAGAGCCATTGACTGATTTGATTGAAGATTTCCACAAGCATTACCAATCTCAATATGCTCAATACGATCACCTAACCGGAGAATTAAGCAAAAAAATCAACTGGAAACACGGAAAGAACGAGACAATGCTATTCGTCTATTAATAAGGGCAACAAGCTTATAACAACCTATGTTCTTATAATATGAAAAGTTAGACCAAACTTTGGGTGATACAACCACTAATATGGCTGCAGCTTGGGGAGTTGCAAGTATCATAATGTGGTTGCGGCTTCTTACAATTTGTTAGGTTATGTTGGTTTGGGTCTAACTAAATAAATATTCTCTTCTTTTATGAATCATTAAATTGCATCCATATAAAGAAACAACTTGGAAGGGGCATGCCGTGCCTTGCACGGCACACTCTACCACTAGTTTTGCTTACTTGTTTGGAGTGCGAGAACCGGGCTTCTATGGAGCTCTTGTAAGTTCATTTTATTTTATATGTATATCTGAGGTTGTGTGGCAATCCATATGACAATTGAGTTTAACAAACTGCCTCTCATGTTCCCAAGTCCCAACAACCACGAAAGCTGTCATAACTCACTTATCAACACTGAACTTTTAATTTTGTTTTTGAACTTTACTCAATGAACATTTAACTATAGGTAGTCCACATATTAGTGGCACTATGTTATGTTTGGGAAACAAGTCCGTTGATAGGACATGTTAGTACTGATATTATAATTGGCATACCTGCTTTATGAATGTTATAATCGGCGTTACTTTTCTTCCATATCCAGGACATATCAACTGGTGAGTCAATTCTGTTTGCTCCCAGGTTACCTTCTGATTATGCTGTCTGGTTGGGTAAAATACAACCACCGTCTCACTTCAAGGTGATTGACTTTTGGTTGTTCACTGATTCTTGATAGCTAATTTTTATGATACGATAATCATTTAAGTTGTTTTGTGCAGGAGCGTTACAATGTAAACTCGGTCTATTACGTTGACGAGATTGGAACTGTCTTGTGTAATCAATATCAAGGACCGGGGAAACCCCTGCTGTTTCTCTTGCACGGGCTGAATACTGATAGCAACAACTTCTCCAAGCCTGCAACATTTGAGGTTAGCATTTCTTTATTTTTTTATTTTCATAAAGTAGAATTTTTTTTATTGTTTTCAGAAGGAAAAGATAAGCCATTTCTTCAGACAGAGTCAGAGAGAAGTCTTACACAATGATTACTGACTACAATTACTGTGATGTCCTTGTCCAAGTCCATCTCATAGAAGTGAAAATACAAAATCCATACTTTTTATGAAAATGTTCAGACTAAAGGTATGAATCTTATGTTATCGTTGAAATAGTTCTCTGGATTGTGGCCTGCTTTAATTTTAAACAGCATCTGGTGTATCCGTGTCTGCACTAGATACTAACTTGGGCATGGATGTGCGTGATCAGAAATTGTCTTGATATGTACACCTATGAAAACTGTACGAAGTGTGCAAGAAATAATTGTTGTTGAGGTGTAATGAGGATGTACAATGCCCAAGAAGTATGACTGAAACTTAGATAATCCACATTGAAATTTAGGGTATCACCTTATTTAGCTCTGGCCCATGTAATGAATGTCGTTTAATACCCTTGAACCTGAATTGGTGTAGTTGGCTAGTTTTTAAGATTTAAGCAGACAATATAAGCTTCGAGGAACCACTAGAAAGAAGCAGGAGTTTCACCTGATTCAACTAAAACAACTCTTTTATGCAACCAATCAAAGCTTCCCCATGTATGCTCAAGCACGCGCTACTCAATTACCATGAATCTTCTTTTTATTTTTTCTTAGAGAATATTTAATTTTCAGAAAGTCTATTGACTAATTATAGCGCTAAATTAGCTCAGTTGTCAATAACTTTATGTATCTTCATTCCAGGAAAAATGCATTTTGTTTTGTCTACTGTATGACAGTAGTATTACTGCTAACCAAATGGTTACCTTCATTTGGTTTCAGGGAATTGAGAAGTTTGAAACCAACATGACCTCCTTGCATCCTATCTTGACTGAATGCCGCGTCTCAAAGTCCAAGTGGGAGCTTGGTTTAATCCAATTCGCTAATGATATAAGCTCTGAAGCTCATGTGCAGGTCTGAACCTTCAGTCTCTCATATTGCTTTCTTTTGTAGAGCAGTAAAACATTATTTATTTTCTTGTTTAGTTTAGTTGCTTTCTACACTTAGGTTTTGACCTTCTCTTAAAACCTAGTTTTTCTTCTTCTCATGAAACAATGCTACATTTCATTAGATACATTGTATAAACACGCGTTGCATGCATCATTGTTGAGAAGGTTTGGACTTGATGTCATTTCAGTCTTTCCCCAGAACATCAAACATGTTTCGTTAGAAAAATGAAGCAATCAAAGTGTTGCAGTTTGTAGCAAATGTGATGTAAATAATTTGGGTAGATTCTGAATTGAAGAACAGTGTCTGGCAATTACAATGTTGTTGATTTTTGTTCCATTTTGGTGAGAACATCATATGCATTAACTCACATGTTCCTTTGAAATCCGTGACATTTTCTGTACCATTATGTTATAATAGGTTATGAGAAATATCAGAGTGGGTATGAAAGAGTACCAGTTGGAAAGCATATTTCTTCATCATACCTACATGTATGGTGGCTGTCGGCATTGTTCATACACCTGTATATGCGCCACTGGTGATAACAGGTGGGTTGCCCCCCTTTCGTTCTATCCCTTCATGTCACCTTCTATGGTTCTTGTGAAATTTCAGAATCCTAGTGTCTTTCATACATAGAATAAGCTTATTTTAATGTGGCTTACACAACATTGTGATTATTGTTGTCATAGAGGTTGATGTTTTTTTAATGAACTGTAAAGTCACTGGCCTTATGAAACTTCAGTGTCATGCTTTATTTTGCTGACTATACAGGTAAATTAGTGAACAATATATAACTGATTAAATGAATCACATAAGTTGTATTAACAAACTTATGATAAATCCGCAAAGGGTTTCGAAGAGTGTTGGGAGTATCCAATCAAGAAATCTGCATTAATAATGTTCTATTCACTTCTTTTTTTGTTCCTCTATTTAATTTGCTTATCTTCAATTTAAATATCATGTGCCCTTCCTTTCTTATTGCGAGTGATTCCCTATGCAAGGGGTGGCCATAGGCTATATCTTTTTTTGATTCGCTTGCCTAGTGCACAAAGGAGAAAAAATAGATATTAGGATGTGCATGATCCCAAAAATGTGGAAAAGCTGACTTTGAATGAGAATGATGTAATATATATCTTTTATTCTTGAGATTATAGGCCAAAGCAAAAATTGCAAAAATTAAAATCATTAGCCAATTCAGTCAATAAGCAACCTCTCTTTAGCCTGTATTAGCGTGGAGACGAATTACCGTAACTTCGGGAACAATTGTATTATAGGGCACTGTCCATATGAGCTGATAAAGTCCTATCAAAAGCTTAAGTAGTTTGGGAAAAGTGTAATTTATATATGTACAATTTCCAACTTCAATCATGTGTTGAACTTCTTTTACCATGTTCATTATAAAGTAAGTGAAGTTGCATAATATTAGAAAGTACAAAATTAGTGCGGGATACATATTATGCAGCTATTATTTTTTCTATGCAACATGTTTCAGTTGCCCATCCTTGGCTAAGTTGGCTGTATATAGGTATGCTTTTGTGTGTGTATATGAGAAACAGGAACTCTTGTTTGTTTGCTCATATCTGTTCATCAGCATTTCCTAGGTTTCCTTATCTTGTTCTACTTTTCCCGCTTTAATAATTTGCTGCGCTCCTTTGTTCTTTCGCTTCCTTAAACCAGTACTCAGAATTGGGGAATTTGATTTTTTTGCTAGATGACCTGGAAGTTACTTGATCCTTTAACTGGAATTATTTTTGGGTTTTCTTGTTAATATTTCTTGAAGGATACTGAAATTTATATTTCTTTTCTAACCTTTTATGTTACTTGTCTCTTTCAAGTAGTTGATTGGTATAATTAATTTGTTGTATCAGCTGAAAGACGGCTAAAGACATTCCTGGTGTATTTATGATCATAATGTTGCTTACTTTGTCATTGTCTTGTAGGAATTAGCAAGATCGATGGAAATCAAATTTGTAATATGTGATATTGAAAGTATTTTTTAGTGCAGCTTTATAGAGTAAGATCTGAACGACGACTGACACTTTGTTTTTCAGTGCCGTGCTTCACTATGGCCATGCTGCAGCTCCCAATGACAGGGTAGGTGACAAAAATTATGTTATCTTCTAAGTGAAAAATCAGCCGCTCTCTTTTATGATTTCAATAAATGAAGCTTGATGGATATTTATAGGCAGTTTTTCATTGACCAAGTCTTTTTTTAGAAAATGGCAGTTTCGGTATCTTTCAATTATGCTAGCGAGGGAAGTGTTCTTTGAAATCTTGTCTTGATTAGAAAGAAATGATCTGTGTATACTGTATATTGGACAAGACCTAATTAAGATTATGTTCTGAATATGTAGTGGAGAAGTGTATAATCTGTAAACTATGGCAATTGTTATGGTGAATACTGGCAGATTAGTTAACAAAATTCTTGGGAGTGGATTTTGTAAGTACTTAACACAATTCACTTCTCGAAAAAAAACCCACAGTTCATTATTTATCTAGTTTAGTTCAGTCTCTAATAAACCACATCATCAAAATGCCTCCAGAACCGTTTATATATGGCAAGGTGTTATATTCTCTTGAAAGTAGCATGTTTGACTGTTCATGGTCTATCCTAAGGCTGGAAGTGTTGAAATAGGCTAAACTAACTTCCCTGTCGGAATGTGGTTTGTAAGTCGATTCTGATGTCACTGAAAGTGTCATCTCATAGTTTGTTGGTGAATTATCATCTTCAACGTTTCAGACAACATGACGTTGAAGCAAGTAGTTTTATTTTCTTGTTCGGAAGTTAGACGCTCACCTTCATTTGTTGTTGCTTGAATGTATTGATTGCAATGAGTGTTTCATGCCATCAAATTTTGATCCCGTAATAGTTAGAAGAGGGAAAGCTTTGATGTTCTTAAAATTTTAATACCTTTGTGGTGCAGACATTTGTAGATGGAGACATGGCATTGCTAGACATGGGAGCTGAATACCATTTCTACTGTTCTGACATTACTTGTTCTTTTCCAGTGAGTTAAATTCATTTACCATCAGCTAGTATTTTGTTTGGAGCTTCTACAATTCTTGCATCTACGTTTTGTGCATTAATAAGTTACTACTAAGAGAGTCCCTGTGTAGGGCTCTTGGTGGGCCTTGTGTCTGTGGAATTAGCTTTGACAAATAAACTCTCAAATTCTTACACAGCTAGTGGTTCCATATGCGTACTTGTGCATGCAGACTACTTATAAAGCAGAAAAGGATTTTTTTTTGGTTTTTATCGGCTTTCAATAAATAACACGGGGTGCTTGCGAATTTTATTCAGTGTAGACTCAATAGGTTCATGATGTGATATCTATGTTTATAACTTCGATTCTTCATTTTCGAGCTTCTATTTCTTTGGTGCATCATGCACACATATACGGTGTTCCTTGTTCTTTTTTATCCACTCTCCCCAATCCCTTTTCTTCTTCTTCTTCTTCGTCTCTTCATCTTATTTTTTGTTTGCCAAATAAATGAACAGTGTGTTGTTTCTCTTTTTTGCCAAAAGGTCTGTGACCTCCAAATACAAGAGGCTATTCTCAGTGTATTTAACCATCTTTGCAGGTGAATGGAAAATTCACACAGGAGCAATCGCTTGTATATAATGTGAGTGTTTTTACCTTCTTAGGCACCATCCTGCACATCCAGAATACAACGATACACTTATTATGCTGACATTATGGTTCTTATGAAATCCGGTAACTCAGTAATTGGAGAGATATGGATGACAAACAAAATTAACTATTTTTGTTTGGTTGTATGCAGAAACTGAAATACCCTTATATTTTGAACGAGAGCTAACCTACTGAATGAACTACTGTTGTAACTGTAGAATTTATATGAAGAGAAACATTCTTGTTTTATTATAATAATCTGAGAGTTAGCAGTGAGCTAATCTCGCTTTAAATACACAGGACAATTGGAGTTTGATAGAAGCACACCTTCTATCTAATCTCATAATAACAGAACAACCTCCTAACAAACTATTATTTAAATAATCTTATCCTAACATACAACTAAGCACCTAAAAGGTGGAAACCGTGTGTTAGTTACATAAATAATATAATAGATAATAATAAAGTGATAAAAGACTAAAGAGGACATGCTAAATATTTCAACACCCCTCCCTCAAGTTGGTGCATGAATATCCTTCATTCCCAACTTGCCAACGAACTTCTGGAAATCCATCCTCCCCAAAGCCTTGGTGAGACCATCTGCCGTTTGTTTTTGTGATGGTAAGAATGGGATGCAGATGAGACCTTCTTCAACCTTCTCTTTTATAAAGTGTCTGTCAATGTCCACATGCTATGGCCCGTTTATTGTCACAGAACAGTTTCATTGGTAGGTTACATGTGACATGTAGGTCAGCCAACACCTTCTTGATCCACATTTGTTCACAGATTCCCTGTGCCATAGCCCTTAGTTCAGCCTCAGAGCTACTTCTGGATACCACATTCTGTTTTTTGCTCCTCCAAGTTACAAGGTTGCCCCGAATAAAAGTACAATATCCAGTAACAGATCTTCTGTCCTTTACACACACTCTCCAATCTGCATCTGTGTACACATCTACCCCTCTTCTGTCAGACTTTTGAAATAAGCGGCCCTATCCTGGATTGCCCTTTAAGAACTTCAAGATTCTATGTGCAGCATCCATATGTTTTTGAGTTGGGCAGTGCATATACAGTAAAACCTCTATAAATTAATACTCTTTAAATTAATAACCTCTCTAAAATAATATTTTTCTCCGGTCCCGACTTGGGCCAGTTCAAAAAATGACCAATTTCGATAAGATAATAAGATAATAATTTTTAGAAAATCCCTCTATAGATATACAGTCCCAATAATATCATAAATTAATAATTCTCCATAATCATAAAGATATATATGTTACAATTTTTTAAAATATGATTCTATTATTGTCTGTTTTTTCTTAAAGTTCATCTCTAATCTTCCTTATTGCATCCAAAAGTTCGGGTGTGGTGCTTTCGAGCTGCATCAAAAAGTTGTTAAGTGCCTTTGATGCGTTGAGATCTTTCTGAGTGCATGAGGAATTATCTATTTTGTACTCACATAATGATTTTCTTATTTCATCAGACATTGTTGCTTTTGCGACACCTTTTAGATGAGAAGCCATTGTTTGGTGTGGTTGTTTTTTTTTTTTAATCTTGTTTATATACACAGTAGTACATGCTATCACTATTATACACTGAATATTTTTGTTGTAAAAATACAATGAATCAAATTAATGTATGTACACTGAATCTTGTGTGTACAATACATTGAATTTGTAACTAATATACATTGAATTAAGTATAATACATAAATTAGTACAGTTCCTTCTATTTAAATTTATATAATTAAAATTTTATTTTGTTTGATATCAAAAGCTCTCTATAAATTAATAATTATTAATTTATCGATAAATTAATTTCTCTCTAAATTAATAAAATCTTCCGGTCCCAGCTATATTAATTTATAGAGGTTTTACTGTACTGGCTGATTGAACTGACTGCATAGGCTATATCTGGCCTTGTGTGTGCCAAGTAGATTAGCCTTCCTACCAACCTCTGATATTTCTCTTTGCTCACAGGGGCTTCACCATTATTTTCCCCAACTTTAAGTTGGCCTCCATTGGTGTACTAGCGAGTTTGGCTTCACATCCCCTGTTTCATCAAGCAGTCCGAATATACTTTCTCCAGGGCATAACCAAATTTATCTTTTGACCTGGCCACCTCCATTCCTAGAAAATATCTGAGGGAACCCAGATCTTTAATCTCAAATTCAGTGGCTAGCTGCTGCTTCACTTTTGCTGCCTCATGTACATCATCACCTGTTAACACAATAGCATCAACATACACTATAATGACAGTTAGTTTTCCTTCATGAGATTGTTTGACAAATAATGTGTGATCAGAGTGCCCTCGAGAGAAGCCCGACCACTTTTTAGCACTGCGTAAAACGCTCAAACCAGGCCCTTGGGCTTTGTTTTAGCCCATATAAAGATTTCTTTAACCTGCAGACCTTGCCTTTAAACCGTTCTTCAAACCCTGGTGGTTTCTCCATGTAGATCTCTTCCTTGAGATTTCCATGAAGGAATGCATTTTTCACATCCAATTGGTTTAAAGGCCAATCATTATTCACAGCAACAGAGAGTATAATTCTGATGGTATTTAATTTGGCCACAGGGGAGAAAGTCTCAGTGAAATCAACTCCATGTGTTTGAGAGAACCCCTTGGCCACTAGTCTTGCCTTGTGCCTTTGTATGGACCCATCAAAGTTGTACTTTATAGTAAAAACCCACTTACACCCTACAATCCTCCTGTCCCTAGGTAATTCCACCATTTCCCAAGTCTAATTTTTTTCCAGTGCATGCATCTCTTTTAGAACAACATTTTTCCACTCAGGTACTCTCAAAACATCTTGAATGGATTTGGGTATTTGGCTGTTTTGGGTAGCTGAAATGAATGCTTGGTATTTTAAGGGTAGATGATCATAGGATATGAAGTTGGACATGGGGTAGTTAGGTTTTTTGTAGGTGGCACATTGTCTAGGAGCCTTTCTTAAGGCAATAGGTTGGTTGTCTTGAGGGTTGTTTTCTGGTATTGTGTCCTCATCATCTGATGAGGGTTCAACGTCGATTCTCACTCTCTCGGGCGACTCACATTGTCCATGCCCTTTCCTGGATCCTGTCCTTGAGGATTGAGCAGAGATGTTGTTGACTCCTTAGCAGTATCTGGTGCCTCTACTGTTGGATGCTTCCCCCTTCTCTGATAGACTTTCCCAGTAAAGATTCTTTGTGGGTTGGACGATGGGTGGTCACCAGAATTACTGGTGGAACCATTTTCCTTCCCTTGCTGTTCCTCTATACTAGTGTGGTCTGGTGGATCTAAAGGGTTTTGAGACAGAGATTCAGGTATTAATATCATTTCTGGTGCAGTGTTGACAGGTTTGTTCTGTTTTTCAGATTTAAAAAAGGACAGATGCTCATGAAAGGTGGCATCCATAGTGACATATAGTTTCTGTTCTGAAGGGTCAAAAAACTTGTACCCCTTCTGACTAGAGGAATACCCCATGAAAGCACATTTTCTGGCCTTGGGGTCTAGCTTGTCTCCAGTGTTATGGTGTACAAATCCTACACACCCAAAAACTTTTAAAGGCAAATCACAGAACAACATATCACTTTTAAAAACACTTTTAAACTTAATCAAAGGAGTTTGAAAACCTAGGATCCTTGATGGCATCCTGTTTATAAGGTAAGTGGCAGTTAAAATGGCCTCCCCCCACAAGTACTTAGGACATTGGGCATTAATCGTCAGTGCTCTTGCTACATCCAATAGATGTCTGTTTTTCCTCTCAGCAATGCCATTTTGCTGGGGTGTTCCTACACAAGAGCTCTGATGAGCTATGCCATGTTCCTCAAAAAATGATCCCAAAATAGAGTTGAAGCATTCTGTACCATTGTCACTCCTAAAGACCTTAATTTTATGCTGAAATTGATTTTGCACAAACTGATAAAAAAATTTGAACACTCTTTCAGCCTCTGATTTTTCCTTCAATAAATAGATCCAACTAGTCCTAGTGTGATCATCTATGAAGGAGATAAACCACCTTTTGTTCTTTAAGGTCTTGACTCTGAAGGGCCCCATATGTCACTATGTATCACGAGAAAGGAGTTGATGGTTTATATGGTGTGGGGGTAGGGATTCTTGTGTGTTTAGCTAATTCACAAGTTTCACAAAGGCAAAAACAGAAACATTTTCATTGATACACAATGTAGGGAACAATTTTTTCATGTAGATGATTGGGTGTCCAAGTCCGGCATGCCACGTAAGAATTTTATTACAACTCACACTAGAAACAGAATTACATTGAATTTCACTTTTAGGAAAACTATCTAGATTGAGTTCTTGCTCCAACAAGTAGAGGCCTCCAACACTTCTAGATTTGCCAATCATCATCTTCCTGTCCTTGTCCTGAAAAACACAGTCATCCTTAGAAAAAATAACACGGCAGTTTTTGTCCAAGGTGAGTTTCTTTACTGATAATAAATTACAGGCGAGTTTTGGCACATGTAACACATCTTTTAAGGTTATATAAGGGGTAATGGGGATGGATCCTTTCCCAGCAATAGAGGTGAAGGACCCATCAACTAGTTTAATTTTCTGATTTCCAGCAAGAGGGATGTAAGTTGTGAATATTTCAGAGAAGCTAGTCATGTGATCAGTGGCACCTGAGTCTATGACCCAAGTGACTACCTGTTTGGAGCTAAGGAAAGCTATGTTACCTGAATCCACAAAGGAGCATTTTGGAGTTGGTGTAGTAGGGGTTTGGAGGTTTAGGAGTTGTCTCAAGTGCTCTAATTGTTCTTGAGTGAATGGTCTTTGCCTCCAGTCCAATGATGCCTGGTTGGCCCTTCCTTGACCTCCTCGCTCCTTTATTCTTCCATGCTTCGGTTTCCATGAATCCCCCAGCAGGAATCTTTTGTATGCCCCAGTTTCTTGCAGTGCTCACATTTAGGTTTAGTTTTGCTAGCTTGTTTCCCTTCAACTTTAGTTGTTGCTAATGCAGATCCTTCCTCTCCTGCTGTTCCATGCTTTCCCATCACCTTCCTTCGTGCCTCTTCCCTTCTAACTTCTGAGAAAACCTCTCTGAGAGGTGGTAGAGGATTCCTCCCCAAAATCCTGCCTCGGACTTCATCTAACTCTATCTCCACCCACCGGGAAGAAGAATATACCTCTCTCACTTTCCTCCTTTTTGGAATTTTGAACTATCGGCAGGCATTCCTGTGTTTCAAAGATGTAACATAGATCCGCTTCTTGCCATAATGACACTACTTCATTATAGAAGTCAGTTACCTCCCTGCCTTCTTGCTTGAGTTTCCAAATTCTGGTTTTTAGTTCATAAATTTGGGATGAATTGCCCACATCAGAGTACATATCCTTGATGGCCTCCCACATGTCCTTTGCTATTTAAAGGAACATGTGAGGTCTAGCTATGTTGGGCTCCATGGCATTGATTAGCCATGCCTTAACCAACGAATTTTCAGGCCTCCATTGTCTGTGTTTAGGGTCAGTCTCTACAGGAGCTTTGCTTTCCCTAGTTAGGTACCCAAGCTTGCCCCTTCCATCGACTGCCAGTTGAATGGTTTGGGACCTTTCTAAGTAATTCTTCCCATTCAATCTGCGAGAAGTCAGCAGCAGGGAAGATGAGTTGTGGTTGGAATTCTCATCATTCCCAGCCGTCACAATTGCACCGGTTCCACCGGATGCAACTCCGGAGGAGGTGGACGTCTTCTCTCCCATCATGACTGCTCTGTAATCCATTCGGCGGAAACGATGTGGATCACGGCTCCGATACCATGTAGAATTTATATGAAGAGAAACATTCTTGTTTTATTATAATAATCTGAGAGTTAGCAGTGAGCTAATCTCTCTTTAAATACACAGGACAATTGGAGTTTGATAGAAGCACACCTCCTATCTAATCTCATAATAACAGAACAACCTCCTAACAAACTATTATTTAAATAATCTTATCCTAACATCAGCTAAGCACCTAAAAGGTGGAAACCGTGTGTTAGTTACATAAATAATATAATAGATAATAATAAAGTGATAAAAGACTAAAGAGGACATGCTAAATATTTCAACAGTAACTGAGTCTGTTGGATTCTTGATGGTTGTACACATTCTTTTTGTAGTAATAAAATTTGCCGAGTTATGCAAAATAAAAAGGGAAAATTTATGTATCATGACCACTGTATCTATACTATTGCATTGCTAGTTTTTGTAAGTATTCTAAGTAATTATGCGTGACCTGCAAAAGTTGTTCTCGCATTGTCACTGATTCATTGGTTTGACCCTTGATATTGTCCTATACTTTTATCGCATGCCAAGAAACTCGATTTTTAACTGGTATTAGGCTTATCTGGTCTACAATTTCTGTGACTTTTTTCAGGCTGTCCTTGATGCTCATAATGCCGTAATATCTACGATGAAACCTGGAGTTTGTTGGGTTGATATGCACATGTAAGTACATAATTAATACACCAGAGAGTGGACATAGCATGATATCATGCTTCCAGCATCTGTCAAATTGGCCCAAGATAGTGATTATTCCGCCTTATAGAATACGTTACCTTACCGTTTTGTTAAGTAGTTGCACAATCACAAAAACTAACTTTGAACATCCAAAAAGTTTTTCTAACGGGTTAGAGTTATTGTCATTTTACAATATTTCTTTTCTTTGGGCGCACCAGATAAGACGTTATTAATGAGATAAAACTATACAAATCCTCCAAGAGTATCTAACTGCTGCGTATTATTGGTTCCATTGTCTATCAGACTGGCAGAGAGAGTCATTTTGGAATCTTTGAAGAAATGGGGCCTTCTTGTTGGGTACTATTTATGTTTATTCTAGTTTCTAGTATATATGCGGTTAATTTTTTTGTCTTGTAAAAAGACTAATTTGTCTGAATTGTGAATTTTTGCCTCAGTGTTGTTGATGACATGGTTACAGAGAGATTGGGCGCTGTTTTTATGCCTCATGGACTTGGCCACCTCCTAGGCATCGACACACATGATCCTGGAGGTTATTTGAAGGTTTTTTGAATTATCTTATTGTCATTCTCTTGTTTCTCCAGACCTGCAATGAAGATAAGTTATGATTTGAGGAATATTGTTCTCACATTGATTTTAGGGCGCTGAAAGACGAAAAGAACAAGGGCTAAAGGCCTTGCGCACTAGTAGAGAACTACAGGAGGGAATGGTCCGTGAGAATGGCGTTCTTTATTTTATTTTTATTTTGTGTGTGTGTGTGTGTGTGTGTGTGTATTGGAAAGCTCTCTTCTTTAAAGATTTCATTGTAATTTAGAGCATAATGAATTAACATGGTCATTGATTATAACTTGTATGTACTCATACAAGCATTTGTATATGTAGTGCTAATGAGTAAAACCTGATGTTATTACAGGTAATAACAGTAGAGCCTGGGTGTTACTTCATTGATGCTGTGTTAGTTCCAGCCATGGAAAGCTCAAATACGTCAAGATTTTTCAACCGTGATGAGATTAACAGGTTTAGAGGCTTTGGAGGGGTTCGAATTGAAAGCGATGTGGTACTTTTCTGTTATGCTCCTAATTCTGTTATTGCTTATGTGTGTGTGTGTGTGTGTGTGTGTGTGTGTACATATATATATATATAGGGGCAGAGCCACACTTACCGGAACAGTGGCAGCAGCCCTGGTGATTTTTTTTGTTACCTACTGTATATATAAACATACGGTGTTAAAGATTTCTTTTATTAGTTATATCCGGTATTATGGTCTGCCCCAGTGACTTTTTTCTTTGGATCTGCTATTGTGTGTGTATTTGTGCATCACCAGTACGGTCACAAAAAAATTTGAAAAAGGTGTGCAGATATTAATTTGATCGCTAACAATATCACTATGCTCAACAATATCACTAGCCCTTATCTTTTATATAGTGGCAGTTTTCACCACTAACTATACATTTCTTTTTGTTAAGCTTGATGGATCTGATGCTTGAGTCAGACGCTAGTCAGCATTTCGGATATTTTAAGTGTTCTAAAAGCGTAACAAACACACACACACACAGTTAGGGGTCAAATAGTCATTATAGGAGATATATTCTAGTTTTTATTTTTTATTTTTTATTATTATGAATTTCTGGGCATCGTTTATAGGTTTTTATTTTTATTTTATTATTATTATTATTATTAATATTTTATTTTATTTTTAAGTTTTGAAAAGCCCTATTCTAATGCCTTTGCTTTTACTGCTGTAAGTTTGATTGTGTGATTTGTTGTTGTTATTTTTGGGGGGCAATTTAGTACATAACTTCAAGTGGTTGCATGAATATGACGAAAGTTCCGCGAAAGATAAAGGATATTGAAGCTGTAATGGAGGGAGCACCTTGGCCGATCAATACGACGACAACAACGAGCAACTATGAAGAAAATGGGAAGCTTTAAGCTGCAACCTGATTTCGTCATTTTATTATCAGAAAACTTGTATTGCATCAGAATGCTGGAAATAATTAACTCATCTCAATGTTTTTTGTTCAATCCAAGGAAACAAATGTCTCATCTTTGCCTTTGGGGGATGTTTGACCGTCAAATTATTTACTTTTGGTAAGGGCTTTCACGTCTTACAAATTTTCTTTCGTTCGTCGTATGACTAATAAGCCTGCATATTGTTTAGCTCGAGCACGATCGTCTGCAATATATTTGATTTATTGGGGTGCTTCTCCACCATTGCAGTACTTTTTTTTGAGTGAAAGAAAATTTTTGTTGGGCACTATCAATAGAGCAGGTTTGAAAAACATCAAGGGGGAGAACCCATTCTATAAAGGTACCAACAGATAAAGAAAACCCATGACTAGTTAGAAAATGGGTGTTTCTATCAGAGTGACTTTCAAGAGGAATCTGTCTACGTGTGTAGAAATTGTGTGGTCCAGATCCCATAGTAGAGCAGATTCACAGTAGGAAATCACTGTGATAAATTTTCCTCAATATGCCACCCTTGCCGTACTTCAAACTTGCGAATTGGACATGACGTAATAAATGTGTCTTGCTTCAAAAAAAAGGTTATACTTATATTTAAAGTTTTTTTTTTTTTTTTTTTTTCCACCTAAACAAAATTATACTATTACTCACACATACAACGGTGAGACTCAAATCTGAAATCACGGGACCTCACCTTAATCATTTGAACTAATCCTCGATGACATTTAAAGTTATAATTATATTTTCCAAAACCCCACTATTTTATGTTAAGGATAAACCTAGCTGGTTATGCCGGAAAGTTATTAGGTGCATCCGTCATATACGGAGTGCACCCGCACAAGATTTCCCGGTTAAACCAAAGCCGCAAGATCGAATATAAATTCCCAAATAGAAAATATTATCGAAAACCCTACTTGCGCTTGGGTCCCCACGTCAAATGTTAATAGCCTAAAATAGTAAAACCCTAAACCACAAAGCTTCAGTACATACTCTGCAAAAGCTTGAACCTTACCGGCGGGAAGAATGAATAACTCGCCGGGAACCAGCAGCGACCAGCTCAACCAGAAGCCTTCCAAAATTCGTTTTCAATACGACGAGGAAGACACATATCAAGATGCCGACGAGACAGTCGAAGAGGCGGCAACTGCCAGCTCCATCCTCGAGGAAGACTTATCCTTGTGCGAGCCTGAAGCCGACGGCTCTATTCTCTCCGCCGATGATAAAACTAGTGCTGATTATTACTTCGATTCCTACTCTCATTTCGGTATTCATCTTTTCATCCTTGTTGTTCTCTTGTTTTGCATCTTCTTGAAGAGTTATATTGAATGCTTAATCGGGAATTTATTGTACAATGACTCTCTATTACATCAAACTCATCCAAAAGACTACTTTTTTTTATATCTGAAGTGCCAATAAGATGTTTGGGTGCAATAGATAATTTCTATGTAAGAATCTTTTACTCGCATTTCGGTATCCAGCGTTTCTTCCCTCTTTGTTCTCTTGTTTTTGCATCTTTTTGAAGAGTTATATTGAATGATAGGTGGTTTTTTGTGGAGTATTTTGATGATAACCGGGAATACATTGTACAAATATTGCATTAATCTCATCTAAAAGATGCTTCTTTTTATTCTTTTTTTTTTTATTACAAACGGCAATAAGATGGTTAGGTGCAATAGACAATCTCTGTCTAAGATTCTCCCGGGGATATACTGTCTGTGGTTGTACCGTATTCCTTCAGCTATCTTATTTATTATTATTTTTTTTTGAAGGATCAGCTATCTAATCAATAGTGCTAGTTTAAGCTAGTCAGTATTCTGCACTGTGCTTAGTTGCTCGGATTATGCAGACAGTTTTACCTAGTTTTGTTATATATGATGGTTTGCATCTGATACTGTAGATAGAGTAATGGGCTGATTTCTATGTGACGTTTAAGTTGTCTTCTGTTTAAAATTCTACAAAGTAACTCATCATTCTGCTTTCTTGTTTGCTTTCTTTTGCAGGCATCCATGAGGTATGGCTATTATTTTCGAGATAAGCCACATTGAGCATTTATGGCTGCATGTTTAGTTGATTTTAGCCAAATAGCTGTGTTGCTGGTGTTCAAAGGATTTGTGTAGTCTGGGTGACTATGAAATTTGTTTTTCATTCTTGACTTATTGCTGAGGGTATAATGCAGGATCATGCCATATCAATATTTCTGCTTTGTGTGTAAAATTCAAAAGTTATTTACTATTCTAGACAAGTTGGGTGAATGCTTTCGATTAGTAAATTTGCTGTTTTTAACGATAATACACTGAAATTTTTTATGTTTGGAGCAGGATAAGAATTCTAGTGTGGAAAAAATAAACATGAGTGAAACAGGCCCCAGAACCGGCCACTTTTGAAACGGAAAATATAATGAATTTTATTCTTATTTATTTGAATTTTATTCTTATTTTGAGCTATGGAGTTTGCACTAAGTGTTATCCCTGCAGTACACTTATAGTTGAAACCACATAACCTCTAATAGCCGTTCATTTGCTGTTCTTACATCAACCTCTGATAGCTGAGGCAGCAAGTCTTCATTTACCTTGTACACATGCGTTGTACATTTGAAATGCTTCTACTGTCATGGAACTGACCCCGCTGATCGGCCCATTAGAGTGAGAGATTAAATCTAATGAAAAGGATGCAAGAAGCTTTACAGAGGCTAGCAACTACTCATATTTTAATGAACACAAAATGGATCTGATGGATGTAGAGTTAGCCATATGAGATGGTTTATTCGGCTTGTTAGTGGAACCTGCTGAGGATAGACTTCCATGCCATACCTGTAGCAGTCATCTTTTATACCATTTTAATCATGTGAATGTCTGAAACCCAGATTCACACTTGATGAGCAACTAGACAGGACTCAAGGCTTGAGGCCCCAATAACAATAATTAGGATTTACGCTTAATACATTTCTTTTTGCTGGTATGCAATAGGTTTTTTCTTCCTATGTTTTTATGTGAATTAATTACTAACTCGAAGAAGTTGCTGCATCAGCTTACTGGCACTTTGGTTACCAGTTATATGCTCTTGAAGTGCTTTCCCTGCTTGAGCATAGTCTCAAAGTATGAGCTTTATTTATTGCTTCTGCAGGAAATGTTGAAGGACGTGACAAGGACTAAAACTTACCAGAATGTCATCTACAAGAACAGTTTTCTTTTCAAGGATAAGGTAGTCCTTGATGTGGGTGCTGGGACTGGAATTCTGTCGCTCTTTTGTGCAAAAGTTGGAGCCAAACATGTCTACGCAGTATGTTTCTCTTGAGTTATTCCTTTCTTGTTGTATCATAACATATTCATAACTTGTTTGTAGGTGTCTTTGCATGGTAGCATATATTAACTCTCCGGCTGTATTCTCCCATGCGATATTAGGGGGTGCAATGAAACTAAGTTATATATAAGTTAAAATTTGATTTTTTTCTAATTCCAATATTTATCCAAGAATAGTGATGGGAATTAATTTTATGAATCAAATACTTGTTTAGGTGTATGATATTGCAACATCTCTAGTAACTTGGGGGTATGTTTATGATGGGACTGATTTTAATTGATTGAGTAGTTGCCTCGGAACCTCAATTGTTACCACTTTTTCTTCCTGTTTATTATTTCTTTGGGTCCGGGGGTGGGGGGGTTAGCGACTGAATGCATGTATATTTCTGTTTTGTTGCAAGTCTTGTATCCAATACGTACTTAGGATACACGCTTGGGGTGAAATCACAATTTTTTAAAAGTTGGATACGGGATTCATATGTGCATATCTGTAACTCTTTTACTGTTTTACATGAAATGAAGAAACACTGCTGGGAATTTAAGAAATGTGTTGGTAAATTAATGAAAAAGCTGCCCAAAGTGAAGAAAAACCATTGTAATGAAGAAAAGCCATTAAAATTGTTTTATTTAATGATTTTTAATATTTATAATTTGGCATTTATAGTTTTATTAAGTACAACTTGGTCCATATTTTAAATATTTGAACGTACACGTACCCCCCCCCCCCCCCTCCTCTTCCTATATTTTGAAAAATCTTCATCTGCGTATTTTGTACCCACGTATCCCATACTCGTGTATCAGCGCCCGCGTATCCATGCCTGTGTAACCTAGAACGTGGGTTCTCATTTTGGTTCTCCTACGAGGCTCGAGACATTGTGCATGTAGTTCAAGTTACCTAATGTATGCTGCTTTAATAATTCCGATCACTTGTTCTGCATCCTGCATGTATGATTGATAAATTCTCTTACTTTGTGGTGACCAGATTGAATGCTCCAGCATGGCTGAAACTGCACAACAGATTGTAAAGCAGAATGGGTTTTCAGATGGTTAGACCAATTTACTGAAACTTACATTTGTTTCATTTAACAATTGTACAAGGTATAATTATGTTTGCCCCCTTCATGTTTCAGTGATAACTGTTCTTAAAGGAAAGGTTGAGGAGATTGAGCTTCCAGTTGCTCATGTGGACGTCATAATTTCTGAATGGATGGGATACTTTTTACTTTATGAAAATATGCTGAATACAGTTCTTTACGCCAGAGACAAATGGCTGGTGAGTTTTGGTTGATTTGTGTTATTGTATAGTTAATGGCTACTTCCAGTGCTTGATAACATGTACTTAGAACTTGCTAGTTAGTTTTCCTTTTATTTTTTTTTAGCTATTAATCTGTTATATGACTCTTGTGAAGGTTAAAGATGGGATCGTATTGCCAGATAAAGCTGCACTATTTTTGACTGCGATAGAAGATGCTGATTACAAGGAAGACAAAATTGAATGTGAGACTACTTTGTGTGTTCATTATCATGAATTTGCTTACGTCAATTGATTTTTCATGTTATTGGCTTAAGCATGGATTAGTGTGATATGGTTGATATTCAGAATAGCCATTCAGCTTTTAGGGTCTCCCAACCAACCCATTTGTCGACTTTCTTCAGATAAGCCCTTCATTAATTACAATTTGTTCCAATCGGGCTCTCTGTCTTTATCACAACCATAGAAGACAATCAAGAAATTGAATCCCATTGACAATTTCAAAATTCTCTGATATCTTCTAAAAAGAAAATGAAATGCTAGAAACAAAAAGAAAGATTTTATGGATTTTTTTTTTCTTCCACAATCCAGCTTAGCAATTCACATGCCAACTTTCTTTGATGGTCAATTTTAATTGCTTGTCAACTGCCAGCACATAATCTATGAATTGCTTTATTATGCATTGAAGTCCCATTCCCATTAGTCAACTTTATGGTGTTATGTGGGGTACACACATACAAACCTACTTTGTGTGTTGGGGGTAGGGGGCTTCATTCTTGGGTCCGTTGTGTTCCATGAAGCAGAATGTTAGATGCAAAGCTCTTATTGAAAGAAAATGGCGAAGAGAAGGGGCTGAATTTAGACAACCTTATTATTTAGAGAGATTATGAAAGTTCCTTTGTATAGTTCCTTAAACTAGTGTTTTGATTCATTTATTGTTTTTTCTTTAAATTATTTCTTGTTGGAATCTTTTTGCATCTTGAACCGTTGCAATTGCAGTTTGGAATAATGTTTATGGGTTCGACATGAGCTGCATCAGGAAGCAGTCCATCATGGAGCCTCTTGTTGATACAGTGGATCAGAAGCAAATAGTTACAAATTGCCAATTGCTTAAGGTAGGTATTGGATTTTGTGTTTCATTTCGTTTCGTTCTAATTATATGTTAGAACTTTTTCTAGATGTATTGGTTTCTTCTATGCCTCTATTAATTCATTATTGCAGACAATGGATATATCTAAGATGGATTCGGGAGATGCATCTTTCACAGCTCCTTTCAAGCTCGTGGCAGAACATGATGATTACGTCCATGCTCTTGTCGCTTATTTTGACGTCTCATTCACAGTGTGTCATAAGTTAACAGGCTTCTCAACAGGTTCATTTCTTGTTCTTCCATTTAATTACATTATATGTGACCAGATGTCACGAGTTTGTTTTTGTGACAAACAACAACCTCTTGTAGAAATATAAGTTAAGACTGCGTATACTGTGCTTAAATGGCTTTGATCCTTAGGCGAGGTGCTTCCAGGCACCAAGCTGCAAAGCCCCAAAGTTCGCTAAATCATTGTTCCATACTGACCCGTAATTACGGTTAACTTGTAGGACCAAAGTCGAGGGCCACACATTGGAAGCAAACAGTTCTTTATCTTGAAGATGTGCTGACTGTTTGTGAAGGAGAGGCAATTACTGGGAGCATGACTGTGTCTCAGAACAAACACAATCCCCGTGATCTTGATATCACTCTCAAGTATTCAATCAATGGTCGTCGCTGCAGGTTGACGCGAACGCAGCATTACCGCATGAGGTGATCTTTTGCCTTGGAGAAATAGCCATGTAATTTATCACTTGCAATGGGGGAAGCTCATCATGGGTATCCAGGCATCATTTCTTGACCTATATAAGTGGGCAATTGTTGTTGTATGCTTTTAGACGTTTTCAAAACATTTTTATTTCATTGATTAGCTTATTTTTCAAGGGTGAAAAACAATTTTGTAGCTTTTTACTACTACTTTTAACATTATTTTGTGGTTTAGTGCCTCTATTTATTTTTCCAAATCTAAGTTTATATGTTGATTTGCTTAGTAGTTTTATTGGCACCACAACGAATCTACCAGGACACCACAATGAATCTACCGGGACACCACACTTCCTCGCTCGGTTCTACTTTACAGAGGTCAAAGTGAACATTCAACTTCTGCAAAGCCAATGTCGAGCTTACATTCGACTTTTCAGAGATCGAATGTCACTCTGGTATGGTATCTCGAGAGTAGATTCACTATGGTGTTAATAACAATTATGAAGAATAAAAGCCCTCGTAGAAAGAAAACAATCCATATCTGCAATGGTATGTTGCCGGTAAAATGTTTTATCCAAGTAAATTTTATTATCATTAATAATATCACCAATAATCTCTACAAGAGCATATACCATCTCTAAAATGATGAAACCTCTTGTTATCCCTAACAATCAGTTCTCTGCCCACAATTTTGGACATGATCTTTATTGCATTATGACAGTCACCACAAATCCTCAGATTCTTAATGATCCTTAAAGTAGTCCTAGCTGGAGTACTGATCAATCCATATGCAATAGCCAGACGTTCACTGTGATACATCAATGCTTGCTCTTTAGCCTCTTCATCAATGTCGTGAAGCACATATCTCGTATCAGGCACGTAACCTGCATCCCTCAACTGTCCATTCAAGCCTTTGGCTTTATCGCTTGTGCCTTCTCTTTTAAGCGGATTTGTATCTCTGAATTCGGTAACCTTGTCCTTGCCTTCAAGCATATTGAATTCATACGGCCTCTTCTGCATTGGTGCAGGAATTTGATAAGATGCAGTCTTGGATGATGAGTCGAGCTTTAGTAAGAGCTCCTCAAGGTGATCCTCTAGCTCGATATCACCGTGAATTCTTGCAAAATCGATAACAGTTTGCCAAACTTCAATTGTAGGCTTAATAGGTATAGTCTCTATGTATTCCATGACTTCATCCAGATGCCCAGTTTGGCCTAAAACATCAATAACACCTAAATAATGCTCAATTCCAGGAGCAATTCCATACTCATTCTTCATCATTTCCAAGTACTGAAACCCTTCCTTAACTGCTCCCTTGCTAGCACAAGCTGATAAAACTGCAAGGAAAGTCTCTCCAGTAGGTATCAAACCCCCAAATGTCCTCATTTTCTCAAACAGAAGTAGCCCATGTTCGCCCTCTCCATTATTCGCATACCCGTTAATCATAAAATGCCACAAACTCAATTTTCTCACACGAAATCTGTCAAACACCTTCCGCGCATTCTTCATACCCCCAAACTTGACATATATTTCAATCACCTTATTGTTCAACTCGACGTTTCTACTAAACGGTGACTTCATCAAAAGCTCATGCAGACTTTTTCCAAGCTCAAGAGACCCCTTCACACTGCATAAACTGAGCAAAGTATCGAAATCATCATAATTCGCCTCAAAACCTTGGGAGATACAGTCTATTGCTTCTTTGAGCTTACCTTCGTTGCACAGGGATGTCAAATCCACATCTTTCAATGAATCAAAATCGAGGGTTTGAGTCGATTCGGTGCTTTCTTTTTGAACAGTAATGGGTTCATTGTGATTGTTTTTCAAAGGTTTAGGCGATTTACGTTGAAGGGTTTGACGGGGCTTGAGTTTGATTGTTTGCTTAGAGGATACACAGTTGACGGCGGTCTTGAAAATTGGAGTTGTAGAGATGGAAGACGTGAGAGGTGAAACTGGAATCTTAAAATGGTTAAGTGAAAAGATGGAGTTTCCGGCATTTGTCGGCTGAAGGGAAGAAAATGAAGCCGCCATTGACGTATGGATAGCACTGTGAGCTAGTGAAAAAATTTCTGTGATTTAGATCGCTTCTATTTTATTTTACCAACTAGTGAATGTGAGCCGTGTAAGCACAGCGAGCCCAACATAAATCGTTATCAACGATAATATCAAAAAATAGATCATCAACGTGAAATAAATCGCGTAAGCTTAAACCGTAACAAATTCAAGGCACAAGATAAAGAGAGTAACAAAAACATATCACATTCTCTGCAAGAAGTTTTTCTTAGAGACGTGAAGATTGTGAATCACTTTTCTCCCAGCTTTATCAGGAGTTTCCAACTACAAAATAAACCACAATACGATGTATCGGAGAACAATGTCATAAAGTCGATCCCTTTAGCTTCGACTTTACGTAATGAAACATTATAGAAAAACTATATGTGGATCATAACTACACGGTCAAATCTTCCGGAACGTCTTAGCTTTCAGATCATTAATATGCTTGAAAACGTGTTTCACTCATTTTCTATACGGCATTTATCTTTCTTATCATTAATGAATACGTTTGTGGTCTCGTGTTCATTCATTTGGTGGAAAAAAAACGTGTCAAACGGTCTGAAGAATATAAAAAGTGATTTGGTACATTACACAACACAACGTGAAATCCGTCGGTCTTTCATTTTCAGCACAAACTACTAATGGCACACGGTTGATTTCTATAAAAAAAAACAAGCCACAAAGGTTTGATAAAAAAAAACTAGAGTAATCGTGGCGCCGTGACTATTTTCGTGGCGCGGATATTTGTTTGGCCAATTTTTTTATTGTTGTTGTTGTATTTTATAGCCAAACTTGCCCCATCTTCCATCGTACACTACACAACAGAACTTCAAATCTATGGTCTTTCCTTTTTTCCCCCCATTTTCTGGACTAACTACTAACGACACACGTTTGATTAAAAAAAAAACAAAGGTTTGAAAAAGAAAAAAAAAAAACTCGCCACGTGTCAAGCCAAGAAGGTGGCCACGTGGCAACATGTGAGCACACCTTCTCGGCTTATGATACTACAAAAAAAAAAGTTTTTTAAAATAAAAAAACTCTCCGCGTGTCAAACCAAGAAGGTGCCCACGTAGCAACATGTGAGCACACCTCCTTAGCTCTTTATAGATATAAGATATAAGATAAAATATAAGAGAGATTGTGCGAAATCTAGCTGTCTTTCCCATCTTTCTCATTCATTTATGGAAAATAATATATTCATATTTCTTCTATGATTTCAATCAAATGCTATTTATGATGGTGGTGTAGACTTAAGGGAGTAAATTTATCACTTCCCTTATACTAAACATATTGTATTTATCTAAGTTATTCAATGTTGCAGTTTTTAATTCTATATTATTAATGTGTAGATGTTAAATCTTCATTGATCAATTGAAATAAATATGGTACAAATTTTACTACCTTCTTGTGTGGTTTCTCTGTTGCTCTGGAACTTTTGAAAAGCGCGATGTAATGCGGGTTTTGATTAGGGGTGACATCGGGTCGGGACCCGACCCGTAACCTCCTACCCGAAACCCGTCTCGACAAGATTCGGGATTCAAATTTTCTTCTCGAGCCCGTATCCGATAAGCGTCAGGTCCAGACAATTAGGACTGAATGTTCGGGATCCCGTCGGGTCGGGAATGAATGTCCCGAAGATATGATGTTAAAAATTATTCATGTTAATATAAAAAATAACAACAATTACTTGATCAAAATAATAGTTTAAAAGGTGAGGGCGGAGAAATGAGATGACAGCGACAAAGTTGAAGGCCGGTGGAGGAGGGTGACTTTTGTGAGGAATAATACTCTGGTATATTAGAGAGCAGAAGAGAGGTGCAAAAAAAGTGAGAAACGATAGAAGCATAAATTGTAGTATGTTTATGTTTTTAGTATTTAAGGTTGTGGATATTTATATCGGGATGAAAAATATATATATATATATATATATATATATATATATATATATATATATATATATATATATATATATATATATATGTGTGTGTGTGTGTGTGTGTGTGTGTGTGTTCGGTCGGGATGGAGTTTTATACCCGATCCCGCATTTTTTGGGGTCGGGAAAAATCCCGAAATTTCGGGACCAGGAATCTCTCGGGATCGGGATGAGATTCGGGACGGGTCGGGATTATCGGGAAATTTGCCACCCCTAGTTTTGATGACACCCCTATTTATGTCTCCTGTATTGTCTCTGCTTCGATGGCTGGGGCGCTGGAGTATCGGCAGGCGATGAGCACTTTGTCTACAAGAAGTGAGGGGAGATCTCACCCTGTGATCTGAAGTCCTCCACCTTCGGGCTTCTGGAAGTGTAATGCAGATGCATTTGTGACGAATGATGGTTCAGGGGTAGGTTTGATTTTCAGGGACAATGTTGGGTCTATTGTGGCGTCCTTTTCTTTCCATTTTGATCCTGATGATAGTTCGGAGCTTTTGGAGATGCGGGCGATTCAGTTAGCTATGGAGGAGGCTACTTGTTTAGGCCTTCCGTCGGTTATTTTCAAAAGCGACAGCTTGTCATTCATTCAAGCATTGTCATGACCTTCGGAGGGCTCAGTGTTAGGCTGTTCTGCTCGCGATTGTCTGGTTGCGCCATCTTTTTTTCCCTCGTGCCAGTTCTCGTTTGTTAAGCGTTTTGGAAATGTACATGCGCATCTTCTGGCTAGCCATTGTGTTGCAGCGTTGGGTAATGTCATTTGGGGTGTTATACCATCGCACGATGTAATCTTTGTTGCGCTGACATATTTGCCTTAATAAATTTGTCGGTTTTTTCAACGAAAAAAGAAGAAGATAAATTGTGATTTTCAATTAATAATTTTATTTGCTTATGAAGGAACCAAGCCAAAATCAACCAGATCGAACATATGGCTTTAGCATAAAAATCGTTTCAATTTAGTTTGAAATTTGAAAACCGTATAAAACGACTTGGTTTTATAGATAGAAGGGAAAAAACTCAATAAAACCGGACCGGACTGGGCCATGTTCCTCCCTATCAATCCGTTACTTTAAATTACTGCCTATGAACAAAAATGAAAGAAAAATGTGCTTAAGAGTGTCCACAATGCTCACCTAATTTCACCCTCCAAAACATATTTCGGGTGCCTTGAAGCTACAATAACATTCTTCTACTGTTCCACACACCCAATTATAAAAAAGAAAGGAAAATGATTTTGGCACCGAGATTCCGTGCCCTTATCCCCCGAATTTTTTGATTTTGTGGTCCAGAATTTTTGTGTTTTTTTTGTTTTTTTTTTAAGTATTAAAATATGTGGTTATAAAGTGTTGTGTGGATGATTTCTGTGTACAAAATCTGTGCCTAAATCACTATCCAAAAAGAAAAGCTATATCAACCTTCAAATTTAGAAGACACGTTAAGAGCATGTACAATAGTCCTATTTTTCACATTGTAATGTGTTCTTTTTGCGGAAGTGACTTTGTGGGTATTAATTAAAACTTACAATAACTCTTTTATTGTCATTGTGGACCATTTGTTTGTGGATGAGATAGTGGGTCTGTCCACTATCTTCCTCACGACCCATTTAATATAAAAAATTAAACAACTAGAATAATTTCTCTTTCTTCTTAAATTATGTGGTAAATTTTTATTATAATATTAAAAGTGAAAATTTCTTTTTGAACTATTGTAGGTATCATTGTGACAAGGAGTGATATTGAATGACATTGCATTGCCGCATAGATCAATTTTGCTTCTTTTTAGATAAATAGACAATGTAATGACATTTCTTATTGTATATGCTCTAAGAGCAGCAGTAGTGAGGCTTGAGTGGAGAGCTTTTTTTTGCTTTTTGTCAGAGTAGAAGATTTCTAATACCAAAAGTAAAATAACAGGAAGGGTATAGAGAGATATTTTGGAGATTGTCTACTCCTTTATCTGTTTTTAGAGAATGACAGAGAGAGTGTTCTTGTTTGATATGTTGAAGAATTTTATTTTTCTTACTGTTACAGCATCTTGTCAAGTAAAAATATATACAAAGTTTATCTATATTTTTTATCCAGTACTTACTTGCCAAGTGTCTTAACATTGTCAATAGATAGAAGGAAATAGAACTCAACCACTACGGTTGCTCTAAGAGCAAGCGTACTGGGAGCTTTGTGGCTTGTTTTATTTCTGCAAATTGTCAGAATGACAGATATATATTTTATTTACATTATAATGGTATCTATGTAGCTGGTTTTTTTCTAGATCCCGTGCGTTCAACCAGCCACAGGTTCCTCTGTCAGGAGATGGGCGTCCCTTGCTATTTTAATGATTAGGTGGGGTCTTCAGCTAAAAATAATGGCATTTCACTTTTTTTTTAAATTCATTTCATTATTAATATATTACCCTTTAGTTTATTTTTCTGTCGATGAAAATGCAAAAGAATAAACCATATGCATTCTGGATTAGTATGGTTCTATTGACTATTTTTATATTCATGTAGAAATTTATTGATTTTGAATTATTTGATTGACCATGAAAGAAATAGGCTCTATAATTTCCAGAAAATCAAGTGCATATGATTGAAAAGTGTTTAGCTGATGAAAATATAATTAACATTTTTCATTGATTTGTATTTTTCATATATCTATATATAATATATGGGGAGTGAATTTAACCAATTACCCGGAAAACCCCGTTCCATACCCGTAAAATTTGGAGAAAAAATAAAATCAAACATACCATAACTAGAAAATGGGGGAGTGAATTTTACCCAATTACCCGGAAAAACCCGCTCCATACCCGACCCAAACCCGTAAAATATGAAAACCTAACGTTGATCGATTTTTTCGACACCGGAATGATCGAATTGAGAAAGTGAAGATTTGGGCAATAGGGGAAAGATTTTGCCGACATGTGAGGAAGATTTGAAAATCAAATATTATGTAAGGAAAACTGTTTTGGGCGTAATTTAAGGATGCATTATATGTTCCGGAGTTACCAAAGAAAGGGTTTATATATATATATATATATATATATATATATATATATATATATATATATATATATATATATAGGAAATCAATTTAACCCAATTACCCAATTGACCCGCCTATACCCGACCCAAACCCGTCTAATGTGAAGGAAAAAAAAAAACCCTACCATTTACTGAAATAAATTCGCTATAGGTAAAAAAAAAAACCATAATTTCCAATTTAATAAATTCGCTCACATTTCTTAAAATTTTCTCCATTTCCACTTTCACATTGGAAAACAAACCTACAATAATTACACTCTACATAAATTCAAATTTCATATTTAAAATTTTCTTCATTTCCACTTTTACATTTAACATGTTTATTCTAAGACCATTCTAGGAGGTGTGAATACACAAGGTATGCGAGATATATTTGCAATTTGATTTCCTTCGTAATTTGATTTTGGATTTTTGATTTCATTGTCTTCGTTTCTCGCTTGGCCATTTATTTATCACGTTTTTGTTATGTCGATTTAAAACAGCTTTTCACATTCTGGGCACTCCGTATTTTACAACCTTTTTCCATTTCTTCATTTTGAAAAGAAAAATAAAACCCGTTCTACCTAAACTATGGTATAGAAATACGATTGGTTTGTATTCTGGATTTTTTTGTTTTCTTTTAGCTGCGTTTTTTTATGAGATTGAATTGTGTTTTGTTACACCTCAAAAAAAAGAATTGTTTTTTGTTTTGAATATTTTCTTCAGCAGATATTTCTTGACCAAATTGACAAACCGTCACTCATAAGAAAGAATTGTCTGGTGAGTTCTTACTTTCTTTTATTTTATCGACTAATTAAGTTCTTTAATTTTTTGTTTATTATTTTTTGTTTTGAAGTTCTTTCTTTCATATTTTGTTGTGTTTTGAATGTTTTTGACATCATATTGATAACCAAATTGGCAAATCTGTAGGCTATTTAATCGATGGTGTTTTAAATTTAGTAGTAAAAAATAACCAAATTCAATTCTTTTTTTTCATTGCACCGATTTTTTTAAATTTGTCCAACTTTTTTTTTGCGATTAAAATAGGGAATAAATTACGCTAAACTCATCAGATTTCCCTATCTCATTTCACATTAACAAATAACCAAATTCAAAAAACCTGCCATAATTATAGGGAATAAATTCGGCTCACATTCTTCTAATTTATTTTTGAAATAAAACCTACCATAGTTACAAAATTAGCCTACCAGAATTAGAAAAATCATTTAAAATTTGATTCTTCTAATAAATATAAGGAATAAATTCAGCCTACTAAGAAAAATAATTTTAAATTTGATTCTCCTCATAAAAATAGGGACTAAATTCGGTTCACATTCTTCTAATGTTTTTTAACACAAAACCTACCATAATTACAAAATTCGCCTACCTTAATTAGAAAAATCATTTAAAATTTGATTCTCCTAATAAAAATACTGAATAATTTATTTAAATTAGAAAAATCATTAAAATTTGATTCTCCTAATAAAAATACTGAATAAATTCGGCCCAAATTAGAAAAATCATTAAAATTTGATTCTTCTAATTTTTCAAAAAAAAAAACCTACCATAATTACAAAATTCACATAAACTAATTAGAAAAATAATTTAAAATTTGATTCTCCTAATAAAAATAGGGAATAAATTCGGCCATATTTAGAAAAATTGTTTAAAATTTGATTCTTCTAATAAAAATACAGAATAAATTCGGCTCACATTAATGCTAAATATTCTTACATTACATTTTGTTTTTAAAAATAATTATATTCAAATTCGCATGAGGTTGAAAATATACTTAATAAAAATGGGCACTTGCTACATGTGTAGGGTAAGGGGTGGTGGTGGGTAAGGTTTGGTAGGGTCGGTAAGGTGAAGTGGTGGGAAAGGTAGTGTTGCTAGGGTAGGGTCGGGTAGGTTGGGGTAGTGGGTAAGGTAAGTAGGGTGGTGTTAAAGTGGAACGGTGGGTAGAGTACGGTAGGGTGGGTAGGGTATGGTAGGATAATGTGAAGTGGTGAGTAAGGTATGGTTTGTAGAATAGGGTAGGGTAGGGTAGAGTATGGTAGGATAGGTTAGGGTAGCAGGTAAGGTAAGGTACGGTGGTGTTGTAGGTAAGATATGGTATAGTGGATTGGTGGATAGGGTAGGGGTAAGGTTGGGGTGGTGGGGTGGTGGGTAAGGTAGGGTAGGGGTGGGTGATAGTGGAGTAGAGTAGGTAATGAGTAAGGTAGGTATGATGTCGAAGGTAAGATACGGTGATATTGGGTAAGGTAGGATATGGTGGTGGGTAGGGTATGGTAGCGGTGGGTAGGGCTGGCTGAGAAGAGAGGTAGGGTGCAATGGGGTATGGCGTAGGGCTACCCCACCCCTTCGCTATATCTTACCTTATGAATCATACTATACCCTACTCCAGTCAACCTTAATTCACTACCCTGCTTTACCATCACTCAATATATCATCTTTTATATGATTTATTTCCACTACAAAAATATGGGGAAATAATGATAAAAATTTGGTGAGAAGATACTATTCCGATCACTAAAGGTAATTTTTTTGGTTGTTTTAGTGATGGTTAGAATTTTGTGTATTTAAAAAGTGAAATATTAATGACCAAATTTTAATTTTCTAACCATTGACAAAACTTCCGGTCACCATTATGAAAGAAAAAAGACGTAACCCTTGACATCTTTTTTTTTCGCATTTTTTTTTTGTTAAAAATATATATTTCCCTCAAATTTTACAGAAAATAGCCACGCCAAAAATAAAATAAAATTTACTGTGTTATATATATATATATATATATATATATATATATATATATATATTTTTTTTTTTTTTTTTTTTTTTTTTTTTTGAGGAAATATATATATTTTTCTTGAAACAGATCTATTCGCTTGCTACCCCACTGACCTGCAGTCACCTCCCACATCCGCCCACTGACTCATACACCCCTCCCTCTCCGGCATTCGATTTGATTAAGAACAGCAAAACGTCGAGTAAAATTGCATAGTTGCTCGCCGGGAAATGTCCAAATTTGAGTATCCAACGCTTGCTCGGCTCGAATGTTTCGGCATGCCATCTGATTATCAACTCGCTGACGTCTCTGGCCGGCCTCTCGAGGCCGACGTCTCCGGTCGGCTCACTTCCTTTACAAATCCCTAACTCTATTGAAGTCTACCATGTTTGAGTTGTCTTTCTGAAATTTCAGGATCATGTTGATTTTCAGGCTCTGGAGCACCTCGAGAATCCAGACCATCATGTCGAATTAGTTCTTGTCGCGAACCTGCTCTGGAGCACCTCCAAGCCATTTTAAATTATATTGACTGCCCCGTGCAAATCATAGTTAAGGACTTGCTTATGCATAATGCCAGCCATACCGAGATATTTCTTGGTTCTATTCTTAATTCTTTTCTTCACAGGTGCATACTTATACAACTCTTTCTTTCTGTCCTATGTTTTTTCCCCCAATCTTTAATCACATTAATTTATCTTTTTTTTAGTAGGAAAACTTGAGGTTTTATTGTTTTCTGCTTCAAACGTAGAAATTTTTTATGTACAAGTTGATATCTTCAGGGTTTACTTTGGTTCAGGATGTTGGAGTCAAATATAATTCTGGACCATTGAATCTTACACAAGTGATCAGGGACTGGGACACTTTTGAGCAGTCCAAAATCTGTTTTTAACTCAAAATTGATTTGTAATAATTGGCTTATTTGGATTGGGTCTAAATTCTCTCCGACAGAAAATGGTTTATGTCAGGGGTACTGCCAAATGCTTTATCTGTGTATGAAGCAACAGTTTCTACTATTGAGTACTATAGTTTCTTTGCTGATGTAATTCGAATAGCTTTTTTTCTATCACCTTCTGAATGTGGTTCTAAATCTTTAGAGGAACAAAGTTGGATTTGTTAGGACCGGCTATTGAGGAGATGACCTGTGATGATGAACAGAGGCAACAGTTGGAGGCACAAATAGCTTAGGTATACTCCATGCTTAAGTAGCTTGCCGATATCTTAAGATTGTTTCTTCATTACTTTTAATTGAAGCCCCTATTTAAGATTTTTTCCAATTAAACAGAGAAAGTGCAGAGTTGAATGCCTTAAGGGATCAGGAGATGTCATTTGTTCAAGAGGTTGATGCTAGAGTTAAGGAATTGCGGAATAGCATTCAAAATCTTAACAATCACCATATGTCCTTGAAGGCTTCCATTAGAAAAAGAAAGGATAAGGTTAAAGAGATGGATGAGAAGGTCAGTTCTTTATTGTTTGCATCTTTTTATGCTCTCTTTTACAATTGTTGCTCATATTCTCCACTTGTAATTATTGGCAGAATGGGCTTTAGATTTAACCTAAATCTTATGTTGTTGTTAGCTGTTTGTACACTTTGGAGCTAAAGAAACGTCTTTGCCTTGTGTGAAGGGCATGAAGTAGCAAAAGAATTTGAGAATAATCATGTTGTTATAGAAGCGGAGCTAACTTTATTTTGAGCGTAATGAACATCTATTATATTATTTCGCGGAAATCTTATCTATAGAAGATGGAGAATAGGAATCTTATCTGTAGAAGATGGAGAAATTATTATCAAATGTATCTATTACAGTACAGTATCTTGTTGAAAATCAGTTGCTTATTGCGACTCATCAGCGCTTTAATCATTTGTTACTTTTCTTGGTCAGTTCTGCCGAAGAACATGCAGATGAGAATTGTTTGGGCCTGTTCTAGCTTTAGCAGTGTCCACCTTTCCTTTCCTTTTATTTCGCAAAGGTATCTTTTATTAATCAAAGAAATATATACACTCACAGTTCAAGGCACCATTTTCATTGTTTATACTCATTTTTGTCTTACATTCTTGTATAATATTTCACCCATATACCTGTCACAATGGATTTGCTAACTTTCAATCTTGTTCAATGATTGTTTAAAGATGCCTTGTCGTCAATCAAGACACACAGCCTATATGCTACAAGGGTGTGTTTGTGTGTGTGTGTGTGTGTGTTCTGTCGTTTCTTGATATTTCATTTTCATATATCGGAAAACACTCACCTAGTCTGATTCTAAGCCCATTGTTTAGGTCAAAGGTAATCAATAATTATGCTTGCTGTCTTCTAGTTTATTCGTGCTGTTTCAAGGAAGAACACGATATCTGATCTCTCAAGAGTGTAATGTTGCACAATACACTTAGTGTTCTTGACCTGTCGTGAAGCAGCAAGTTAGATGTCCTGTGCTAGCACTATGTAGTTAAATTCACGATAGGGGAAAGCAAGAAAAAAAGGATCCTCACTGCTTTCGTTGTGGAATTTTAGATTTTGAAGTTTCTGGTATATGATTTTCCCCCACCCCCTCTTTTTTGTTCTATCATATTGGAAATACTGAATTCGAGTTGGTACAAAGTGTTCAGCAGAATGGCGGTTCGCATTCCAAAATTGTTCTGTCTTCAGACAAGCTTCAGGTACCATCTATGATACTTTCTCGTGTTTTCTTGACACTGATGCTTGAAAGGCGGTTCATAGTATGTAAGTTTTGCCATTATTTTCCTTAATGGAACATGGATTTATTGTTCATTCTTTCAATGTGGCACCTGAGTTATTGCTGCTCGCAGTTTGTATTGCATGCACTTCTAGGAACCAGCTCAATTTTACTCCTCTCTATGGGCTTATGAGTTCAGTAATGATAATATATCTGATTTGCTTGCGATTCTTCTTGGTCTTATGTAGACTTTATCTTGTCATATTTTCTGTTTAAAATTACATGCCGGTTATCATGAGACCATAAAAATAACTGAACGTCGCAGCAGTCTTTTTGTATTAGATATGTCTTTTCCACATTCTTTATTGGTCAAATATTTAGCTGGATGGCTTGCTATGTTTTACTTGAAATATTTTAATATGAATAAGGATTAGAAATGTTATCATTTGTCTAAACATGTATCTTGCATTCCTCAATGATTGCCTATTCAAGCTGTTTGTTTTTTAAAAATCTGTTTGGCTACTCTTCATTTTATAAGGCTTTTGTTTTCCATGCTTTTACCTTATAGAGGGCCATACAAGAGAAGTGACTGCTGAAAATTGAGACAGATTAGGCTGATAAAGCAGCAAGGCAATCAAATCATGATAAGGCTGCTGCTATGGAGATGTACACAAAGGTATCTTCTGCGAAAGCAGTTCCATGTTGTGCTTTTATGAACATCTAGAATAATAGCAAAACTTGGAACATTCATTGGTTAAATTTGAATATGTATCCTGCGTAATATATTTTCTAATTCAGTTGAATAAATAGTGTGTTCACTTTTTAAAGGTTCTAATTTGATTGGGGTAGTCTAAGTAGCATGTTCAGTGTTACTGAACATTGCATTGAATGTTTTAAAATGATAGAAAACACATTATCTTGAAAATGATTTGACAAAGATCTCTATTAAAACTTAGAATTGAATTTTTTTAGTGTAATGAATCTGGTTAGGATACTTTTCCCATTTTGATTTTCAGAAAGTGATTTGTTCTTTATTCTTGATGTGCGGTGATTGTGGTTTTACCCCTTTTTGTCATCTGATCCTTAAATTGTTTGCTGCTTTTCATGTTCTCTTTAAAGTTGTTGCTCATATTCTCCACTTATTGTTTTTTTATGGTTTAGGCATACTATATAGTCGACTATACCCACCTAATTGTCTAAATTGATTTCCTTCATCCTAATTTTCATATATTAGCTTCGTTCTTTTGTTTTGGCTGTGTAGTTGAACGATCTGTTGCTGGGTTCGGCTTGTCATCATTTTTCTTTAGGTTGTTATCGGTGTAATGAGGTATGATTTCAAAATCATGTGATTTATCTATTTTTCTGAAGGTGATTTTTACAATTTACAGTACATCATTGAACTAGTTATGAGAAAGGTTCATTCTGATGACAAATATGGAGTATGTTTTAAGGATAGTGTTGAAGTCATTAGGCATGAGGATGAGGATCTGATATCATCCCATTGTCACATAACATATTATATGTTTTTTTGAGGAAATATTGTAGATGTGTTTGGTCATTGGACGTGCTCATACTTTTTCTTTTGGTCTTGCAATTATTATTTTTTTGTTGAGTTTTTAGTTTTTCATTAAATGTCATCTTACACATTTGATAACAATTTTGCAGGGGATGATGAATTCATTACATACCACACCGAATATCGGGTCATTCACAATCATCTAAATTACAAGATTGAAGATCTTGATAAGGTTGATTGTTTCATAAGCATGACGAACCTGCTTCATTCAAGTTCACCTCGTAGTTTCAAGTTCGTAAATGGGATGATGCTATGTTATAGAGTTTGAGTGGTGTAGGTGTCTTAAAATAACTTCCATTTAGTATTACATTTGAGTTTGCTTGTTCTTTTGAGGTTGAACTCGTCTTTCTTAGATGATTCATTGTTAGAAAACATCATGTATGTTTATTTCAATAAAATCTATCATTGCTTTTAATGTCATTATTTGTCGTTTTTTAAATATATGTAATTCAATAATGGTAATTAAGAATTTAATGTAAAATCATTGTACTGCTATGAATAATTAATAATGACAAGTAAAAATTGACGGTAAAAAGACTTGTGGTGACGGGAATACTGATATTCTAATGATGAGGTATATTGTTAGTATTGTTATTTTTAATGAGGGGAGATCGAGGCAACAATGATGAAAATTTTCTTCATTAATATGAGCTTTTTGTGAGAGTATAAAATCGTCATTAATTATATAACAACAATAATGACAGGATGCTATACAGTCATTATTTACTTTTAGCTAGGAAGGCAGTAGTGACGGGCCATGACGGGAAATTACCTGTCATTAAATGTCTTCAATGACAGGATATTGACTTTTAATGACCGATTTTCCCGTCATTAAAAGCCAAATTTCTTGTAGTGTTCATTCCAATCTTGCATTTTCCAAACGCAGTAATTGAAATAATTTATTCCAGTACATTCTATTTCGTTCCTATTATTTTATTTCATTCAATTTCATTCCTGCGTAACAAACATGTCAATTAAATCTTCTTTTCATCCTTCAAAAAATTCTTCTTTTGAATGCTTAAAGCAGAAATATAACGACACTTATTGGTATCAGTATAACTTTTGGACATTTTGTGTTGTCTGTTTTTGACTCTATCTGACTTCTGAAACGAATACTAATCTTGAATAAAAGAATTTTAATAGCTAGCATTACAATAAGTTTAAATAGTCTTTGTTTTGTAGTACATATTATGCATATTAATTGAATATAATCACATTATTATACGTCTCCGTGCAATGCACGGGTTATAGACTAGTATATATAATATAGAGGAGTCAATTTTAACCCAATTACCCAATTGACCCGCTCTAAACCCGTTAATGACCCGAACGATAACACCCAGGTTGAGTCTAATTTTATTTCGTTTTTTTAATTTTATTTTCTTATTCCCGTTAACAGCCAGGTTGCGTCAATTTGTGTCAACCCTAGCTCTGCGTCTCCCACTATAGAAGCCCATACTGCGGATCACCTCTCCTCTACCGTTGTGCTATACTACATAGCTGCAAAGGTGTCGATTTCTTCATTACATTATTCCGTTGAGCAAATCTACATCGGTGACGATGATGACGACAGACTTCTGAGATCGGGCTGATTTAACGAATACTATCATGGTAATGTATTGATTGGGATGAGCGATTCATTAAAATCGTTGTCGATTTTGAATCGTATCGTTGGTTTCATTGTCATTTTTTTATAGCGTCGTTCTTCATGGTGGAACATTTCGTATTTCAACTTTCAGCAGATCTTTCGTGCTTGAATGACCGGTCCAAAATTTATTATCTCAAACATGGTGCGACTATTCGCAGGCAATTGATCACTAACCTGCTTCTACAATGAAAACATCAAATTGTGAAACCCATTATTTGCCTTAGGACTTTTTTTTGTAGGTTTGAATAGTTTAAAGATGTGATATTTCTTAAAACCCGTGTTATGCACGGAATAAAAAAACTTACATTAATTAAAACACAAAATAAATACGAAGGTACTCCAAACTGAATGATATACTATTAGTTAAGTTGAGTTTTATTTCCAGTAATATATAGAGCCAATAGAATAATAGTACATACGTCCCAAAATATAAGTCCGTTTAAATATTTTCAAAAAGGTTAAGAAAGTGATTAACTGTTATTAATTTTAATGGTAAAAATCTAGAACACCCTTTGACCTTATTAATGTAATAGTTGTAAATTATGTGAATGTATAACAAATTAGAGGTAAAAAAAAGAAAAAATATAATAAATGTTCCATTGATATTCTAAATGAGTTATATTTTGAGACAAATTCAAATGCTAAACGGATTTAAATTTTGTGATGTAGGTAGTATATCACAATCCACACGCAGTTGTCAAAAAAAAAATCAACATGCATACTTATTATCCCCATCCAATCTTACACCCAAAAGCCTCTACGGTTTTTTTGCAGATTCCCATTGGGGATGGAACATGCAAGTATCTTGGTATGCCTTTTGTCACGGGCCATAATAAACGGCAGGTGTTTGACTTTCTTCGGGAGAAGATTTGGAAGAAACTATCGACCTGGAAGGATAAACTCTTATCTCCTGCGGGTAAGGAGGTTATGACGAAGTCAGTTTTGCAGGCAATACCCACCTTCATTATGCAGTGTTTCAAGATTCCGGTAACGTTGGTTCGAGAGCTTGAGCCACTTATTCGAGGATTTTTCTGGGGAGATGCTGGGGATAAACGGAAAGTGCATTGGCGGAGCTGGGATGTTTGTTGTCTGCCGAAGAACTTGGGAGGCCTTGGGTTTCGGGATCTTGATGCCTTTAATTTAGCTCTACTGGCTAAGCAGGCTTGGCGTTTGTTACAGTGCTCCACGGCCCTTGTTAGCCGAGTTCTAAGTGCTAAGTATCATCCGGGTATGACTATCATTGCTGCAGGTTTGCAGAGGCGACCTCTTTTCTTTGGCGGAGTTTGTTGGAGGGGCGGGATCTACTCGCGGTGGGTTTGAGATGGCGAATAGGAGATTGACATTCGATCTTTGTCCTTCACGATGCATGGGTCTCTCAGCCACCTTCCTTCCGTATCACGCATTCCTCATTCACTTCCGACTGGCACTTTGGTACATGATCTCCTGGCGGTTGGCGGTCGGCAGTGGAACCTGCCTTTGATCCGGCAAGCTTTTAGCACATGGGAGGTGGATGTGATTCTTCAGACTCCTGTTGCTGGCCCTTCCCACCCTGATAGACGTATTTGGCACTATGATCGGAAGGGGTGTTATACGGTCAAATCAGGCTATTTCTTAGCTTTGAGCTCGCGCGGGGGGTTGTAATCGGCTTCTCGTGGGTCATCCTCTACTGGGCCGGATAGAGTATGGCGTGATGTTTGGCGAGTGATTGTACCTCCGCGAGTCCAGCATTTTCTGTGGAGGTGCCTGCAGGGTTGCTTACCGATCGGGAAGAACCTTCTCAAGCGAAAGCTTGGGGATGAGGTTTGTTTGGCATGTGGACGGGACCGGGAAACTATGCGCCATGTCTTGTTTGATTGTGACTATGCTAAGGCCATCTGGGGGCCTCTTCCTTTGGGAGCCAATTGGCTCGGCGGTCATCTGGGTTTCGGTAGTTCTTTGGGGACCTCGTGGAGCGTCTCGCAGTAGAGGAGGTGTCTGAGTTCTGTATGACTATGTGGAATCTTTGGAAGGCGCGCTGCAGTGCGGTTTTTGAGGGTGCGCCCATCCATGTCTCTCGCATTGTCTCATCTTCTTCTGTTGCAGCGTTAGAGTACAGGCAGGTAATGAGTGAAATTAGTGCAGGGTCGGAAGGGGCTCCACATCCGTAGGTTTGGACTCCGCCGGCATTGGGTACTTGGAAGTGCAATACGGATGCTTCGATGGCGGCCACTGGTTCGGGTATTGGGCTGATTTTTAGAGATTCTGAGGGGTCTGTTGTGGCGGCCTTCTCTTTTCACATAGATCCAGGTGATGCCCGGAGCTACTGGAGATGCGTGCGATTTATCTAGCTATTGAAGAAGCAATCCGGCTGCGGTTCTCTTCTATGATCTTCGAGAGCGACTGCTTATCTTGCATTCAAGCTTTGTTTCGTCAGTCGGATGACACATCTGCATCCGGCTTTGTCTTTGCGCGCGTGGTATCTCACGCCTTTCCTTATTTTGCCTCTTCTTTGTTTTGTTTTGTTAAACGTTCTGGTAATGTCTCCGCACACCTTTTAGCCAGCCATGATGTCGCGTCAGAGGGAGCTATTTCCTGGGGTACTCATCCCCCTTCTGATGTAGTCTCCGCAACACTTGCGGATTTGCATTAATAAAATTTGTTGGTTTCTCAAAAAAAAAATGTAAATACATTCGATAGTATAGCATTTATTAATATTATAACTAATAGACGAAAAAATATTATAACTACCTACTAAACCCATCAACATTGTAAGTCAATCACCACATGCCATGTGGCCTTACATTGGCAGGATGCAGAAATTGGAAAATCAGGTTGTGTCAGGTCGACACTTGCAAAATCAGTCACGCTTTTTACGACATGGAAAATCGTGGTAAACGCGTAAAGATCCTTACGCTTCAAACGTAGCGATCCTTACGCCCAAACGTAGCGAAATTCAAACGCAAATCTCATACAAAAATCAAACCAAATCTCATTCAAAAATCGTTTAACGTAGAGATCTACGTTTAAACGTAGTAGAAATCCTTACGCTTAAACGTAGAAATTCTTGTCCATTCAAATTTTTTTAAAATATTTTATTGACATTTTGTTATTTAACATTTGTAAGCAAAAATCTTGCAAGATAAATTTTTTTGTTTTGCTATAACAAATCCTGTAATTTTAAAAATAAAATAAAATTATGAACACTCAACAAATTATAATGATTATTATTTAATTTTATCCCTACATCACTTTCTAAATATTATTCCTTTTAAAAAAAAAGATCTCATGAAGTGTTTTTTCTCTTGTGAAGTGTTTTTCTCTCTGTTTCTCAAATTTATTTAATTTATTCTATTTAACGTAAATTTCTCTGTTTCTAATTATAACACTCTCATGGATTTGCTTGAGCTTGAAGAATCAATGGCGGAGAAGAAATTACCGCGCATTTAAAACCACATATTCCAATCGGAGAAGAATGTCAATAAAATATAAAAAATAAAAAAAAAAAAAAAATGAATGACAAGAATTTACTACGTTTAAACGTAGATTTCTACGTTTAAACGTAGAGAAATCCTTACGCTTAAACGTAGCGATTCTCTGCGCTTAAACGTAGAGAATCTCACGCTTAAACGCAGAATGCGTTTGTATGAGATTTTTGTATGAGATTTGGTTTGAATTTCTTACGTTTGGGCGTAAGGATCCTTACGCTTGAACGTAAGAATCTTTACGTTCTGCGATTTTCCACGTATCGTGCCGAAGCGTGACGCGATTCTGATGTCGCGCCGACACAACCTGATTTTCCAATTTCTGGGCAGGATGTGTAAGAAAAAATGGTGACCAACCACTACGTCTGCTCAAGTGACCCACTTGTGAAAAGTGATAAAGAAAAAAATGACTGAAAATGTACAACAACTTACTTTTAGTGAGAAATTGCATTTATAGCGGAAAAACATAAAATGAAAAAGAGGAAAAATATATCTTAGTTGTTTTTTAAGGGTGATATAGGAGTTGTTTGTTGGAGTGATTTTTTTTTTCTTACGTTGAGAAAATGTAGCTGAAACGAATAACATTTTGTTTAAAGAGTGTAATTGGTGTGCTTATCGGAGTTGTACTAAATGACTTCCTATCCTCTCTTCAAACTAAAGAGATTCCCTGGTGGGGAAATACTTGTGTGATGTCTTCATACGTGTGGAGACATTGTATGGTTTAATATGTATTTAAATTGTGTAGCTCTGATCGTTTCATCCGTCATTTCATCTCAAAATCCAATCTCCACACAAGTATTTTCCCATGGTGGTAGGAAGATACTATAAGAGTTCATAAACATATTTTATTATATCTCTCTTATCACAAAAAAAATATGAAAAAAGGTAGTACTATTTTTTTTTAATTAGGTTGTTTGTGAGTATACCCCTCTTTCCCATCTTTCTTAATTACGATATCTAATTTAAAATAAAATAAAAAAAGCATATCCCTACATTTCATTTGTTTGGAGCATTTCTGCATTTGTAAATGGTCTTGGAATATTTTTAATATTTGCCAGCTGACTGCATTTCAATTGTTTCATGCCATTTTCAATAATTTTGCATCTTAGCTAGATTATGAACGGCTTAGAAATAAAAATGTAAATACATGACCAAATCATGTATTCTGAACTAGAAGACAATCACAAGTTTACGATCATCAATTAATATAAAAATTATAAGAAATGACAATCCATTATTATATACAAAAAATTTCTAATAGAAATAAAACACTGTCACTATTTGCTTTGTCATATTTGCCTTCCAAAATTGTTCCGTTGGTCTCAATATGCATTAGCTACTGTCCAACAACTAGATTTTTTTTTTTTTTTGGAACAAAATAGATGCTTGTTTTTGACCTCTATATATTGTGATAAGCTTGAGGAAAAGAAGAAAAAAATAGATCCTTCCATACAAAAATATATAGATTACTCCTGATCACATTATTATAATTTACACAACGAAGTCATAAAGAAATGTAATGTGATTTCATAATAATGAAATCTATTAAAAATGTAGTAATATGATTTCATAACTTCATTTAAAAAGTTGTTGCGTCAATGATTTTATAAAAAAACGTCTTTTCTTTCGACTTTTTTGGCACAAAGTGGGATAAGCTTTTTCTTTCTCTTTCTCTTTCTCTTTCTCTTTCTCTTTGTCTGTTGTGTCGACATCCTTTTTCAGTTTTGCCTATTAAAGTATGATCACCGTTTCTTAATTTGTAAAGGAAAATTTAAAAAAGAAAAGAAAAAAATTCTCTTACAAACTATCATTTTTACAAAAATAAAAATAAAAATAAAAAAATGTTATCCTATCCCTAATCAAATTAAAAAAAACAAGTAACGATATTTTATTTTCGATTTTTTCGTTTTTTTTTTTTTGTAAAAATATAAAACTTTCTCTCTCAATTGAGCTCATCATTATATCTTTAGGCTTATATGATCTAATAAAAGAGCTTTGGATATTCTTAATTACAAGAAATTTTTATGTTGTGACTCCATCCGTATGAAGTTGAGGTGTAGTTCAATCTGCATTGAAACTGTGGACCAAATTGAACTACGCTTCAACTACATACGGATGGATTACCATATAAGAATTTCCTCTTTATTACCGAATAAGAGTGAGAAAACCACATTGAATCTAATGCTGTAATTTTGATTTTGAATTAGTTGAAAATCAAAATTCAACCTATGTAAAATTAAATGTTGAGTTTATATTTAATTATTATGAATTCAAATATTATGTAATGTTTTAAAAAAAAAATTAGATTTGCTGTGATGTAAATAACGACCACTAAATCAAACGATCACAAAGGACCATGTCATAGTTTTTTTTTTTTTGGTGTAAACCGGATATTTAATTAAAACTGTGAAAAACTTATGTACAATGCACCCCAAAAGGAAAAAAAATCTATTTTGCACGATTTAAAATAAAAAACATTCATAAACTACCCCTACTCTTCGGTATGTCGTTTCGATTTTCAACTTTCTCTTTAACTTTGTTAACAAAGATAGGATAGGAAGACCATCGTCGGAGGCGCATGAAGACTGTGTGGTGAATCGCTTTGCTTCGCCAATACTAAGCTCCCATAATAACCTCTCGAAATAAATATCTCTAACAGAATGTCGTTTTAATATACGCCATAATTGTTCATCCAATAATTCTTAAAAAATAGTAAAATTGTAATCTCATATGTTATTTTAATTTCCTATTGATCATAGATTCTCAAGTCATACTTGATCCACGACAAGGATAAAATTTGCGACACTGGGCTCACTTCAACAGCCAGCCTGCATAAACCGCCGGCTTTTGCTGACATTGCTCAACAACTTTTGCCTTTCTCTTTTATTTTTTATTTTTTATTTTAAATGCTGCCTTATCTCTTCCCCATTTTTTTATGTCCTTTTTTTTAATTTTATTTATTTATTTTTTTTCCGCATGATTAACGAACTTTATCATGCTTTCAAGTTTCAAATGCTAATTCTTTTTTTTTTTCAGAACTAAATGCTAATTCTTATAGGCAGATTTTTTTCAGGGGCATTTAGTTGCACCACACCTATTCTACTTTTGCTCCACTCTATGTATGCATTACGGTATAATCAACCTTGTTAAAGTCGAAACTAGAGCAAAAAACCGACTTTTCATATGCATTGTGAATACCGATTTTGAGAAATTCAATTCAGTTTCTTACTCCAAAACCTACAAGAAATCGGTTATTGAATCAAAAACCGACTTTCACAAGGTCAGTTCTTCTGTACTGAATGAGTAAAATGAATGTGGTATAAATAATAGCCGTCTTCTTTTGTCCGTTTGGTAGCTGATGATACCCGACCCGAGTTATGCCACGTGTCACCTTCAGGGGTGCTTAATAAACAACCACTCCTTAAACTTAGGGCTTTAAGGGCCAAGGGCCCCAAAGGCCGAACAGAGGGCAGATCGTCTACCACGGGGGATCAGTCTAAGCTCTTCCTCCAGCCACCTCTGGCGAAGAGGGGTTGCCTAGTTCATCCATATTAGTTCTGGGGGCTGAGCGTGGGACGCTCCGTACAGCTCCGCTGTTATTCCGCGTGAGGGATAATTACATATGGAAAGAATCCTCAGTCATAAAAACTCCAATCTTGGCATTAAATACGTCCATAATTATCTCTGATTTTAGGGATTAAGTCGTATATATCCTTAGGGAATAATTATTAATTATAATACTTAATCAACAAGTAATAGGGGCGAGACATCACCTATATAAACAATCCTAAAGAACTACGAATGACTTGATTCCAATTCAACTATTGGATACGTAGGCAACTCTCATAAATATTGTGAGAGCTCAGTCTGGATAAAAGACACAACTCGTCCCTCTTTTGCATAAATTAGGGTTTCTAGGGTTTTCGGTCATTGTCATATAGGAGATTGACCCATATTAATTAACAGACGGTTTCCAGCATCGTCAGTAGCTATATTCGCATTTGTGAATGACCGAATTTGATCAATTATACCGGCATATTACGTAGAGCCTAGGTTTTGTGTTTGATACAGGTAAGACGATTTTTTTTTAATTAGCCGAAACATTTTATTTATGAATCATTGAAAAGATTGGTACAACATGGTATCTGATTAACAAGATGATAATTATGATAAAATGTTTGGATGAGAATAATGAT
This sequence comes from Gentiana macrophylla, assembly GCA_026214975.1. Lineage (NCBI taxonomy): Eukaryota > Viridiplantae > Streptophyta > Magnoliopsida > Gentianales > Gentianaceae > Gentiana > Gentiana macrophylla. Next base: position 180,599,231 of record CM047805.1, on the reverse strand, counting down.
CTAGCAGCATTCTGAAAATAACTATTTACCAAAAAAAAAAAAAAAAAAAAAAAAAAAAAGGTGTGAAATTGAAAAGAAAATTATGATGTATTAATTCTTTGTGCGTGTGTGGATATGATGTTTTGTATATTGAGGTGAGCCCGGTGAGTTACAAACCGGGAAGTCCATTTAGTAAGAGTATTTTATTGAATGAAATTTTTTTTTTTTAATATCATTTTCACTCAAAGATAAATACTTGTGGCACAACAAAACACCACAACACACCTCAAGAGCGGGGAAATGCATTCTCATACAAAGTTCTCTGGCAACGCAGGCCTTCTATGTCATGCAAACCACTATGCTTTCTAGTACGACTTTAAACAAATTGGAGAAACGTGCAGACAGTTTTTCTGGGGTGATGATGATCATGGCCGAAAAATGCATACGGTTTCTTAGGAGACTCTTTGTCAGCCGAAGCATGCGGGTGGTTTGGGGTTCAAAAGTTTATATGATATGAATATCGCATTCCTTGGAAAACTGATTTAGGATCTGGTTACTCGAAAAGATACTCTGTGGGTTAAGGCTTTGTCCCACAAGTATAAGGAACTCTCTATCATAGCTAAAGCAGGTAGTTCATCAACATGGAAAGGGATCTGTAAAGCTCACTCACACCTTAGGGAAGGCCTTGAGCAGGCTGGCAATGCATTCAAATGGAAGGCAGACCCAAAAGGCAAGTACACAGTGGCGTCGGGATATTCTCTGATTCGTCCCGTTGCTGATCAAAGAAGTCTGGAGCACGTTTGGTGGCGGATTTGGTCTCTTAAAGGGCTAACGCGAGGTAATTATTTATTGTGGAGTATCGTTCATGATGCCCTTCCTGTCAGTCGTATGTTGTATGATAGATCTGTGGTGGATGACCCAACATGCGAAATTTGTGAGGAAGCTGACGAAACTATACTGCACGCACTTTGAGACTGTAATTGGGCTAGAGAACTTTGGAACCTTTGCGTTCCGTATGAAGAGCATGCGGCCTTCTTTGGGATTGATACTGTTGTAGATTGGGTGAGCCTTGATTTGACGGCTAATGGTAAGTCGTTTTTTGGGACAACGAAGTGGATATACACATGGAGGGAGGCCTTGTATGGGATTTGGACGTGGAGAAACAAACAAACACATGGAGTTGAGGAGGAGAAACCCCCAGCGTATATTTTTGTAGCAAACATAGTAGAGCGATCAAGAAATCTTCGCCTAGCGTGGTGTTTGGGTTAGATTTAGTTTTTGAGACACATGTTTGTAACTTGAAGGCTGAGCCTATTTGATGGCATGATTAATAAAATTTTGGAAACGAATTTGGGCTGTCTTTGCCACCAAAAATTAAATATTTCTTATGGAAGCTTTTTAGGCATGTTTTACCTACCTCAGAGGCCCTGCATAAGCGTTTTGGCTTTGACAATCTCCTGTGTTCGGCCTGTGGTGATAGCTCGGAGACCATCGATCACCTTTTCATCTCTTGTCCGTTTACCCAAACGGTTTGGAAACTTGCGGGTATTTCTTGGATGGATTTTTTGAGGCCGAATGCCTCGATCAGTCATTGGTGGGACAATTTATCAGTCGTGCACCCAAGTGGGGTGTTAAATGATCGAATGGTTTTCTCTTGTTTCATTTTGTGGTTTATTTGGAAAGCTCGTTGTAACAGATTTTTCAAGTCTAGATGTTGGTCCCTGGATGAAACTGCTAAATTTGCTAGTCAGGCATGGTTAGACTATGAGCAGGCAAATTATGATGAGAGGGTAAGTGCTAATTTGATTTCCTCCTCTCCTGTCTTGCAGCGATCAGACCCGGCGCCGGATGCTGTTAGGGCCTACGTCGATGCAGCCTGGAAGCCTGATTCCTGCTTGGCTGGCTTTGGAGCGGCTCTTTTTCGGGAAGATGATACGGTTTTGGAAGCTTGGCGTCCCCTAGAACGGTCGCTAGTTCTGTCTTTGCTGCAGAGGCTCAAGCTTTGCGTTGGTGTCTGAGTAGATAGATGCAAATAATCTTTCCTTAGCTGTTAAATATTCTCATTCTTGTATCGCTGAAAGAAAAAGAATGTTAAACGATCACGAACGAAATTTCATTATGATAGCAATAGTTAGATATGCTGCTTTTTTGATTTGGTTTAAAAAAATAAAGGTTGAATTTTTCTGGCAATTCTGGTTTTTAAGTCAAGAAAAACTGAAATCGATGTTGTGGGTCTGTTGATTATGAGGAGATAGAAACTGGATTCAATCATGTGTGCATTCAACCTCATGGGATTCAACCTGGGAATTGTGTTAAGCTTTTGGTGGTTGTTCCTCCTTGTAGCCCAAGTAAATTTCTTCCTCAAATGCTCTTATTTTCACACCAATTTTACATTTCCTGAGAAAAATGTTCATGTTCATGATAATGGTGCTTTGACTTGATTTGTGTGTGCCATTGTGTTAGCTTTCTTATAATTTAGGTATTTTGTGGTGGTTATTTCCCTTAGTTTTGAATCCTTCTTCTGTGTGTGATTCCTTTGTGAGCAAGATACTTACATTGGTACTCTGCTACTTTGTTATCACGTTATTTCAGGTAAGAAATTGTGGGGCTTTCCGAAATTTCACAGTGATTGCGCAGTTGTACATGGGTTATCTTTCTTGGGAACAAATCTTGATCAGAAGGAATATATCACAGAATCTTGCAGAAAGATGATGCTTGGACTTCATCAGTTTTATGATCCAAATAAAGTATGGTTCTTTCCTTTTGCAAGAAAATGATTGATTCTTGTTTATATGTGACAAATGTCTGATATCTCGAGTTCTCGTAACAGATCAAGATGAAAATAAAAGTGCTTTCTGGATCTCAACCTGGAAGTGTAGCTGCTGAAGCCAAGAAAGATCAAACACAATGGGTTATACTGGACAAGTAATACAACTGTTGCCAATTTGGTATTTTTAAGCTTCTTGTTTGAGTGATTCAGATATGGGTTCTTCATTTTCTTGATGAATAAGAGGACCCTTTTTGCTTAAGCCCCCCTGGTATCTGGGACAAACTGGTCCGACTAATCTATAGTTCGACCTGACCTAGAGCTTTTTAACATAGCCCCTTTGGAGGAAAATCGAATCTGGTATCTCCCAAGACATTGCCTTTAACAACTTGAGCAAAAAAGAGGGTCTTTTTTTTTTTTTTTTGCATGAAATGTTTACTTTTTGCCCACTAACTTTTTCTTCTTCTTTAACCTTTTTATAGGAACATGAAAAAGGAAGCTAAATGCTGTATGGAACAGCTCGAATGCAATGTTGTAGTAGTGAAAAAGCCTCATCCGAATGTCCTTCGTTTGAATCTGACTGGATCATCTGAGCCGGAAGCTGAGACGCTTCGCCAGCAAGATACACAACAAATGAAGCCAATTGATGAATGGAATGCAACACAAGTGCCTAATGTAACCCCTGCTAGCAGCCCAGAACACTCAGCATTCACTTCAGCTGAGATTGGGACATCGACGTCAGTTTCGAGCTTCGAACAGGGGTGTTCTCCGAATCACATAACTGACGTGGATCGTTATCTAAAGAAGAATACCTCATTACATCTGAAAGACAATAGCTTCTTTGAGGAATCGGATTCTGACTCTGATTTAGAGAGGGTGAGTGCGAGTTATTCTTCAACAAGCCTAAGTTCTCAACAATGGGTGTCTGAAATTCTGATTTGTGCCCATGAATATTCCAAGAGCAGAAAACAAGGCTCCCTAGATTTCACCAAAATGCTGAATCCTATGTTTGACTCCTTTTTATTAAAAGTTGCTGAACTAGATTCAAATCTGATGTACTTAAAGACAAGGATAAGCAAGACATAGACATAAAGACTGATAATGTCAGAGACATTATATCATTAACCTCAAAGGCACCTTCTAATCCACCCCCACTATGTTCGATATGTCAACACAAAGCACCCGTATTTGGAAAACCGCCCGGCAATTCAGTTTCTCTGAACTAGATAATGCAACAGATGGATTCTCACAAGCTAATTTTCTTGCTGAGGGTGGATACGGTTCTGTACACCGTGGCGTATTACCTGATGGACAAGTAGTAGCTGTGAAGCAACGTAAAACCGCTAGTACTCAGGGTGACCAAGAATTTTGCTCAGAAGTAGAGGTCTTAAGCTGTGCACAACACCGTAACGTCGTGTTGTTGATTGGTTTTTGTGTTGAAGATGGAAAAAGGCTACTTGTTTATGAGTATATTTGCAACAGCTCTTTGGATTCTCACCTTTATGGTAAGTTTAAAGCATTTGCATTTAGTTTTCGTAACAAATTCTCTATTTTACAAACTCAAACGCCAGTGAATATCTGTTTTACAGTAGTAACTAAAACAATATTATGCTTCTTACTATACAGAATAATGTTATTGATTTGAGTCAGAATCAAAATATGTTTTTGAATTGTAATGCAGGTCAAAACCATAGTCCACTCGATTGGTCGGCCCGACAAAAAATAGCAATTGGAGCAGCAAGAGGGCTTAGATATCTACATGAAGAGTGCAGAGTTGGATGCATTGTTCATCGTGATGTTCGGCCCAATAACATTCTTCTTACTCATGATTTCGAGCCATTAGTAAGTCTTCAATCTTCATCACTATTAATTCGATCCATTTTCCTTTTGCCTACAAGAGCAAGTACTTATAAGATGATTTTTAAGTAAATTTGTTTTTTTGTAACAATAGGTTGGAGACTTTGGACTGGCAAGATGGCAACCAGATGGGGACTCAAGCGTAGAAACTCGAATTATAGGCGCATTCGGGTACGCCTATTTAATATTACAAATGCTTGTCCCAACATCATGCATGTAATTAAATTTTGTTTTTAATTATATCATAAATACAGGTACTTAGCACCAGAGTATGCACAAAATGGTCAAGTAACAGAAAATGTAGATGTATATTCCTTTGGTGTAATACTGATAGAACTGGTTACTGGAAGAAAGGTTGTGGATTTAAGTCGTTCAAAGGGTCAGCAATTCCTCATAGATTGGGTACGTATCTACGCGATTTGCGCTAACTTAACTTGCTTTTTGTTTAGGTACTTGCGTGTATTATATATATACACAGCACTGAATTTAAAACATATATAATAAAAAGGTGATTATGATATGATTAATGAACATGCAGGCGCGTCCATTGCTGGAAGAATGTGCAGTTACAGAATTGATTGATCCTCGTTTAAGTGATTGCTACTCAGAGCAAGAGATTAATCGCATGCTGCGATGTGCTTCTTTATGCATTCAGCGTGATCCGCTTGACAGGCCTCGCATTTCTCAGGTATCTAACTATAACTATAACTATAACTATAACTAACTTGTGTTCTCTTTCCATCCATGGTAGTAGTGTTTTACCGTTGGTAAATTGTTAATTTTTTTTCTCGGGGTTTTGATCAGGTGCTTCGCATGTTGGAAGGTGACTTTCAAATGGGAAAGACTTGAAGATTCCTTTATTTTTCACCAAGAGCATGGATTCGATGGATGGATGGATTTGCGTTTCATCTTCTATCGATGATGGTCAGGATCCAAATATCGTATATGGAGACTAGTTTGACCTATTAAAGTTACGGGTAGCACTGTTGTCAGAGCAGCTCTGGCAATGTTATATACTACTACTAAACAGGGTGTTTGTTATATTGCAGAACAATTTGATGTGGATTTAACACAACTGTTCTGACAATAACAGTAGTCAGTTATGGTTTGACACACTTTTCATGTATACCATTGAATTGTGTCTTTATTAATTTTATTTGTGATTTATTATTATTATTATTATTGGTTTTGTTTATTAATTTTATGATAGTTCGACAAAGAAAACAACAACCTAAGGTATTAGAATTATAATTAGTAGCATTTATTTAGAAGGTAATGGTATGTAAATTCTTTGTACTGGACTTATTATATTAATGCTTTTCAATGACCTTATTATTCTTGTTTGTGTTTTCTTTTACTTTTACAGTGCAGAATATCTTTCTCATGTTTTGTTACTTAAAGCATTTATTACCATTTTCTCTATCTTATATCTAATTTATTAACAATCCAATTATTTTATAAGTATTGGATTAATGATAGTCAAATGACATTATAGTCATTTCTCCCATAAATTTATGTTACACAACCACTTTGACCAAAATTATCGTGAAAATGATGGTGTTTAAGCTAATAAAAGAACTAAAACACAAATTCAAGAGATTCTAAGTAATTATCCGAAAATTAAGAGCTAACCAAAACATGTTCCAATTAACCGTCCCCAGTTTATTACATAATCAGATTCGATGATTTAACAACACAAACCCTAATTCTACTCAATTAATGGTGCGATCCCTTAATTTGGTGGGCTCCTTGTCGACGGGTCGACAACTTTCTGGCTGGCTGATAAATCTTCATATCTTCTTAGATTATATTGTCCACCAAGTCTTCTAATCAACTTGGTTCATAATCTGATTGATAAAATTTATGCTCTTCGAACTCTAATTAAACTCTCGACTCGATCCTCTGCCCCTTAATCCTTTCTGTTGCTTCAGAAACCTTCTCGACACGTTAACCACCCAAATTATCCGTTAAAGATTGAATAACACAAGTAGTTGTCTATTTTTTTGACAAATAACATAGATAAATCAATATTCTAATCACGAACCATGAACATTGAATTAACTCATGCCGCTCGTGATTAAGTCATAAAACCATGCAATTAAACTCATAATCTGAGATGAATTGACAATCAAAATGTTATAAGGTTGATTCACATCATCAGCAGATTATCTCACTTCTTATAATTAATATATACACTGATAAATTAATTTGAAAATGTTGAATCACAATCACTTTCATAAAAATAGAAAGTCAAGGATGTTAGGTAACAAAACAATGTGTCGTAATCTTTTATGATTAATTTCATGGACCAAACTTTTTTTTCTTTCTTTCTTTTTTGACGTAAAACAAGTTGACGTGATTGGATAATATTTGAAGGATCCAATGTTTTGATCAAAATAATCATCAGTCGTTTAAAAAACAAAACACTAGACAAGTACAGTACTACTCCTTAATTAACAAAAAAAAAAAAAAAAAAGAAGGAAAAGTTGGCTGTGGATAAAATAATAACTCTCCATTTAATCAAGTAATAGCTGACACAATAGTACTCCCTATCGCAATTCTTATTTATCTTATTTTTCGTTCTAAATTCATTTTTTCAACTCCCTATAAAACAACCAACTTCAATAATACTCCCTACTACAAATCCTCAAAATTATTTTTCATTCACATCTCAACCAATTAATTTAACTACCAACACATTTTCCATTTTTTTATACAAAAATCGAAATAAAATATTTTATACTTGCAAAATGAGATTTTAATGTCGTATCATTGTCAAAAAAAATGTCGTATGCGTTTAAACAACCAAATAGGGGATCATTAAATGTCCTCTAATAAATGTCGTATCGTTTTTATTAGAAGAAATTATTACCGACGTGGTTAAAATTGAGTTTAGTATAGTTGAAGAATATTAGGATAAATAGGTGGAGAGAGAAAAATGAATTGTGTGGTTAAAAATAGTTACTATTCACCCCCAACCTTCTACCTATAATTGGGGAGAACCTTAGTTTCAATTGGGGATAGGGGTACATAAATACACCACTGTACATGGCCTTCAAGCACCCGAAACCAATTATAGAGGGAGCAAAAAGGCTCCCACTGTGGAAAACCTTAAATCCATTAATAGTATATTAAAGTTTTCATAGTTTTGTCAATATGGCCAAAAAGATTATACCCTTTCCGGTTAAGGTGTGAAGTTTAAATAATGGGATTTCAGGACCGAGGCCACTAGCTTTGCTTCTACATTTCCGAGATCTTGGTCGGGAAGTCAACAAAAATAAAATAAAATAATGATGTTAATTACAAACTCGGATAATAAATGAAAATAAAGTGACGGCCGTTTTTGTGTGAGATGTGGTATCAATTCATGCACATTACATCGTTTCATTTGTAATCTTATAAATACATATTGAGACGTGTATGATGAAATAGAATTAAAATGAAGGGTAACCGTTCTTTTTGAACTTTTTTTATTTCACGAAAGATCATTTTCATCTTCAATATTTTGTTTTTGCACTTAAACCCATCATCTATGATAATTCTTTTTACGATTTTAGTCTTAATTATCAAACTTTTTTTTCTTTCATGAAAGATTATTTTCGACATTCTGTTTTGATACCATGATTTTAAAAAAAAAAATTACGGTAAACATCATATAAGTGAATGAGTTTCATTACAAAACCATGGTTACGATGAAACAATAGTAAATCTTTATTAATGTGAAATAAATAACAATTTTAACATTGGGAGGGGTGGGTGGAAAGGGGCTGCAGAGGTTAGACTAACCACAGTGGTGACTCCTTATAGCACTCTGTATTTATCTTAAAGTTTATTTTTTCAACACCTTAAACAACAACTAACTCCAATATGCACTCCCTACACAATTCGTCAAAAATATTTTTTTCTACCCATCTCAACTAACCAATTTAACTAACAACATATTTTCCCATTATTTCTTTTTATTTTCCAATAAAATTAAAATGAAATATTTTATAGTTACAAAATGATATATTTTTTTTGAAAGATACAAAATGATATTTTAATATGTCGTATTCGTTTATACATGTCGTATGTTATTTTTGAAAAAATATAGTATCTTTTGAAATTCCTTATATCTTTATCAACGGTTGAATCACAACGAGTAACACAACACATTTTCATCTTTGATTATAATATAGTACATATTAACTATGATGTAGACCCATTATAATTAGCGATGCAAAATTTGTTATGTCAATCGTTGTGACCCAACCGTTGTACATGTAACATCATTCTATCTGAAAATATCCCAACTCTTACGGTGCAAGAAATGCTATTCACCTTAAATAAAAAAAAAAAGGCAGACGACATACTGTTCACCTTAAGTGGCTCCGTATAATAAGGGAGTCTACTAGTTTTAATTGGAGATAAGGAGCTGTTAGGGGAATCCACGATGGACTTTAAGGCCTGGACTTCCTCCCTATAGTCTATTTAGGGAATACATCAAGGGACCACTGTGGTTACTCTTAGCTTGTGTCCCGTGGTTTTCATTACTTATTGAAGGAAGGCCCTGAAAACATCAAGGCTCGGGAAGGTGGGCTATCTTTGCAAAAGTTGTATGTGTTCACTTTTATTGTTGGACTGAGTCCATTAACGTACTTTCTTGATATCGTAGGCCCGTTTCCAATAACCAAACTACCCACGTATGCTGATATGACAAGCCCATTTGCCTCTTTTAAATTATCCTTATCAATTCTCCATGTGTGGTACGGCTTTTTTCCCTGAAATTTTTCTATTTAATGAAGTTTCTTATGAGGTTTAGTTTTTTTTTGTTTTTGTTTTTGTTTTTGGAGTGGATCTTATGAGTTTCTCAACAATTATAATGAAGTTTTACCTAACTGTTACTTCTGTGATGAATTACTTTTCTTTCTCTTTCTATTTAATGAAGTGTTCTTTAAGAGTTTCTCAATAATTAAAGGACTGGATTTTATATAGTTGGGTTCTACTGATACTCATTTATTACATGTTAAAATTTGTGTGATCATGGTGTCGGAAGTATCTACCGGATACCAATAGAATCTACTTTTCTTACATATTGATCATTGTTTTTATCACAATCAATATTAAGAATCGAGTTTTTCATGTGATAACCGACTATGTGAAAGTTAGTTCTTAACTCTACAATCGTCTTTGAAAAACTCATTTGTTTCAAAGCGGTAATACAAAAGGAAACACTTGGTGTTATTAAGAGCACTTGCAGTAGATACTGTAAATGCTTTAAATACTTATTTAAGAGAGATTCAGATTTAAACAAAAAAAAAAAACGGCAACATATACTCGATTTTTTTTATTGTAAAACAAACGCATTTATCTAGATTTTGTGTAATTTCTATTATATTTACCAAATTCATCTATATTCTGCAAATTATACAATATGATGTATTTAATCTTATATAGAGATTTCGTAAACTAAAAAAAATTTGTAATATTTGAAAATGTAACTTATGTAAGTGTTCTAAAGACACACAAACAATTAAATCATAATATAACTCGCACAAATTGTCAAGTCCTACCTCACGAAGGCTTTCCAGGACACTTTTAGGGAGGCCCTAAACTAAATTGGCTTGTCATGACCTATACATGTTGAAGTCAAATTTGATTTAGAATATGTATATTACTTAAGCTTTTCAGAAAAATTATAATTTAGATATGATATGAGAACAGAATTTCAGAATACAAATACTCCTTATTTAAGACGAGAGATAATGAGCTGCCGGCAGTTAAATAATAATAATAAAATGGGATGGTAATGGAGATTCAGGCTTGGTCCCCCTTCCCACTTGTAAATAAAGTTGTACTTTTGACAAAATACGTTTTCAGGTAACACGACTATAATAGCGTCGTAAAAAATATTGTATTTAAACAAATTTTACGACAATAATAATGGAGTTAAACAGATTTTACGACAATAATAATGAAGTTAAACTCTTTATGACAATAATAGTGTCGTAAAAAGATTTTTTACGAATATTATTGTAGTGTTATCTAAAAACGTATTTTTTAAGAAAGGACAAAATTTTTCACAAGTAAGGGGTCTCACAACGCCCGAATCTCCAATTTCCCGTATTTTAGGGTGGCATCGAGTTGGGACCCGACCCGTAAACATCCTATCCGAACCCGTCCTGACAAGATTTGGGATCCACATTTCTTCCCGAGCCCGTACCCGATAAACGTCGGGTTCCGACAATCGGGATACCCGAATGTTTGGGATCCCGTCGGGTCGGAAATGAATTTCCTGAATATATGATCTTAAAAATATTCATGTTAATATAAAATATGACAATAATTACTTGATCAAAAGAAAAGATCAAAACAATATGATATATTTGCAAAAACAATACCAACATTTTTTTTTTTGAGAGAACAAACATATTATTAATCAATATCCGCCAAACAAATTTTTTAATACGTCACCCGAGGTAAACAATTAATACCAAGAAATTAACTCTAAGCATTGACTGCTTGTTTAAGTATGTCACTCACGAGTCACGACCAATAATAAAGCACTGGTGACTTTCCTATTATTATTATTACTATTATTATAATAATAATATATCAACAAAAGATTGCACATGATGACATGAGCAAAGCAGTAATACAATAATACAAGACAAATTTTATAATACAATCAGTTGTAGTAGAGTTGTGCAAAGTGACATACATTCTGATAATTCATTTCTAACATCTCACACACGATAAAAGTGTATTATGTGAAGAGAGTAAAAATGAGAGAGCCATGTATGCGCCACTTTGCATAACCTTCTTACAACCGTTGCACCATAAAGTCTCTCATAATACAATTGGAGAGGATTCCAGCTCCTCCTTTCCTTCCTACTAGCTCATCACTAATTCACATATATCATGATCATTATTTAACCTATCCAATATCAAATATAAACTCACCATACTTATAAAACCAAATTATATAATCAATTCGTAAAATCAAAATTCTACCATGCTCACGTGAATAATTATCATACAATAATCACACTTTTATACATTTCATAAAACTTGCAATAAAATTCCGGTGACCGTCGTTCACGTTTCTCTTACTATATTAATGCAATTTAATCTTAAATTCATAAATCAATACTTTGACCACGCATATTGATCTTTATTTAAATAAAATTAAAAAGTGTCACATTTAATTAAAATACCTTATACATGATGTTACATAGTGGATTTTCTCTCAACATGTTTCTCATTATTTATTTGAGTAAATCAAACGTTGTATTAGTGAATAATTTTTAGAATTTCATCGATCTGTTATTAAAATAAAATTCACTTAGGCATATGATAATTTCTTTATTGTTGTATAAATAAAGAATAGAACTCAATATTACTCGATCCTGCAACATAATTCAATAATTCTGGTTGTTCATTTTTTTTTTTTTTTTGAGAAATTGGTTATACATTTCGAACAATAATAAATTACACAAAAGTTATGTGCAACTGGAATGTAATAATGAAAATATAGAAAATATTATGTAGAATATCTACAATAAATGAATAAAAACTCGAGCTAATCCAAACTCAATTATAAATTCAATCTCAAAAGAGAATGATTCAATATTTCATGATTATATAATAATGACCTCAATTTAGAGAGTTTAGCTTATTTATAGGCTACAAAGCCAATTTAGGTTAACACAAAAGCCCATAAGGTGACAAAATTGATCACTCAAATATTTTTTTCTTCCCTTTCATCATTCATCGTAATACAAATATATAGCCAACTCTAGGGCTTCAACACCTATCAACAATGTCCAAAATAGCCCTTCTAGGAAAAACAATAAATTTATTTTACAATAATAATATAAATACGTATGAACCCCCTCAAGTTGGAGCATGAAGATTATTAACGCCAACTTGCGTAATAAAAATTCAAATTGTTGTTTTCCTAAGGCTTTCGTAAAATATCCGCCAGCTGGACCCGTGTGGGCACATATCCGGTATCAATCAGGCCCTCCGTGATCGCATCGCGAACAAAGTGACAATCCGCTTCGATATGTTTGGTCCTCTCATGAAAAATCGGATTTTGTGCAATATGCAAAGCGGCCTGACTATCACAATGGAGAGGGATACCCATTGGTACCCGAACACCTAAATTGCCAAGAAGTTGCCGAAGCTATTTCAACTCACAAGTAATGAACGCCATTGAGCGGTACTCAGCTTCCGCGGAGGAACGTGAAACCGTCTGCTGCTTCTTTGTCTTCCACGAGACCGGTGAGGTCCCAAGTAACACGAACCATCCACTCAAGGACCGACGAGTGACCGGGCAACTCGCCCAATCGGAATCACACCAGCCTTCTAGGGATAATGGACTATCTGCCCACAAAAGTACACACTGACCCGGGCTCTTCTTCAAGTACCGAACCACTCTCAACGCAGCCTCCCAATGCTTAACACACGGGGACTGCATAAACTGGGAAAGAATATGGACCGAACACGCCAAGTCGGGACGTGTAACACCAAGATAAATAAGGCGTCCCACCAATCTCCGATATATTCTAGGATCATCCAAGAAGTCACCATCATCAACTGCCAACTGGTGATTTTGTTCCATAGGGAACTCAGCAGGCCAAGCCCCTAGCAGACCGGTCTCCTCAATGATGTCAAGCACGTACTTTCGCAGAGACAGAAAAATTCCTGTGGATTCCTAGCCACCTCCAACCCATAAAATATTTCAATCTTCCCAAATCCTTCATTTTGAAGCAACTGCCCAAATAATTTTTGAATACCTACAAGCTCTGATACCATGACAAATTTGATCACTCGAATAATCTTTTCTTCCCTTTCATCATTCATCGTACTACAAATATATAGCCAACTATAGGGCTTCAACACGTATCCACAATGTCCAAAATAGCCCTTCTAGGAAAAAAACAATAAATTTATTTTACAATAATAATATAAATCCGTAATATAAGGCTATATACTAAATTAAAACATAAATAAAGACTATTATTTAATTTAGATGTGCTATATCAAAATATATGTATTAAGCTGCCTAACAAGTTTACGCCTAAGAACATGGAGTGATTTTATGGTGCAACGGTTGTAGGAAGGTTGTACCAAGTGGCATACTTTAGAGCCATTCATTTTAACTCTCTTTCACATAATACACTTTTAGCGTGTGTGAGAGGTTAGAAATGAAAGGTGGTAAAGTATGCCACTTGGTACAACCTTTATACAACGGTTGCACCATAAAATTTTTCTAGAACATGAGTGTTTTTAGGTGTAAATGAGGGTCATGCATGCGGATCTACCACACCCAAAAACTTCCCGGTAGGGGTATTAAGAAAAAACAGAAAGCAAAGCGGAAAGACAAATGCAGGCAGCAAAAAAATGAAGAAGAAGGTAAAATTCCTTCCTTTCTTTTTATTCAATCGATCCAATACCGTCTGCTTTTATACAAGTAAGTGCTAGAGTCTCAGTATGTATGCACTCATTGAGCTCTAGATAAACTTGAAATAAACCCTAGTTTATCCTAATTTATTCGAATGGATACAACTGGATTAATTGAATTTGAATGCTATTAGCTACTTGAGATAAACTATCACTCTGTTTGAAAGATTGTGGCTTGAGATAAACCCATTATTCAACACTTCCGGATTTATTTGAATTTATTTGAATTTCAACCTTATCACTCCATTTCCAACCTTATTACTCCACTTTTGAATAGGAGATCGATCTGTTTGAATTTTGCTGTGTATGAGTACCATTATTTTTGTCTGAATTTGTGTTGTCCAAGTGTGTACTGTCAGGACTCTTAATACCCTCCCTCAAACTATGCCTGGGGCGAAGGCATAGTTTGCTGAGAAATTGTTGAAGGAGGTATTTGGTGGCTGGCTTGGTAAACAGATCGGCCACCTGGTGCTGGCCAGGAATATGCTTAGTAATGAGCTTACCCTGGGCCACTTTCTCTCTTACAAAGTGATAGTCTAGCTCAATGTGCTTTGTTCGAGCATGAAACACTGGGTTGATTGTGAGATAAAGGGCACTGAGATTGTCACAATAGATAGTAGGGACCTGAGTCTGGGGAATGCGTAGATCTTGTGTGAGATATTGTAGCCATGTCAATTTCGCCACCGTGTTAGCTCTCGCTCTGTATTCGACTTGATCTTTGGATCTCGGAGATAGTATCTTTGTTTCTTGGCACACCAAGAAATGAGGTTGCTTCCTAGGAATGTACAGAAGCCTGTTGTTGACCTTCGGGTGAGTGGACAACCCGCCTACCTGCATCCTCGAGTAGGCGGTGAGGGCCATGTTAGGATCTGCTGTGTGAGCTCCAATCCAGGGACAATGTGGACTTGACATATCCGAGAATTCTATGAGCAATTTTGAGATGAGTGTGAGTGGGTGCTTGTAGGAATCGAGATGCATAGTTGACACTATAAGAAATGTCCGCTTTGGTGTGAATGTAAGGTATCAAGAGCGCCAATTAATCGCTGTAGTAGTAGGTAGGATCAAGAATGAGTGTGGATTCAAAGGTGTCTGGTGTGGTTTAAGCTCCAGGAGGTGTTCCCATAGGTTTGCAATCCACCATGTTTGCACGTTCTAGTATGGTGAGAGCATAATGTGTTTGTGTTAGGTGCATAGTAGGTCCCGCAAAAAAAATCTCAACTCAAGGAAATGATGTAAGGTTCCCGGATCCTTCATTGCAAACTCGAGAATGAAGTGAGTTAATGAAAGAAAAATAAGTTGAGGATTAGACCACCCAATAGCATGTCATCCACATATAGTAATGTAAACAAAGAGCCAAAATCAGAGTGAAAGACAAGCAGGTGAAGGGTCGGCCAGGACTACATAGAAACCATAAGTAAGAAGATAAGAATCGAACTCACAAACCAGGCCCTAGGGGCTTGTTTAAGGCCATCTGAGGGCTCTCTTGAGTTTACACACACATGTGTAGGTGCTTGAGGGTCGACATACACGTGGGTTGTGACATATAGATTTCCTCATGGACAAAACCATGAAGGAACGCATTTTTCACATCTAACTAATGATCCACTTCTGGCTTAGTGCTGCAGCTAGAACTAATCTGATGGTTCCAGGTTTTATGACTGGGGAAAAAGTTTCAGTATAGTCCACACCATCCACTTGGTTGTATCCCTTAGCCACTAACCTAGATTTCAGTCTTTCCAAGGTACCATCAGGATTAAGTTTAGCCTTAAAAACCCATTTGGAGCCAATAATGTGCATATGGGGTTGCTTAGGTACCAGTTCCCAAGTGTGATTTTGATGTAGGGCCTGCAGTTCTTCTATCATAGCAGCTTTCCAACCAGGGTGTTTTAGGGCTTCTGTGACATTTTTGGGTTCCCTAGGTATAGTAGGAAAGGTGGAGATGGTAAGGGCATATTTGGGGTTAGGTTTCAGGATTCCATGTTGAGCTCTAGTAGTCATGGTGTGAGTGCCAAGAAGATTGGTAACTGGTGAGGGTGATGGTGATATGGGATCAGTGTGGTCAGTGGGGGAGTGATCTGGAGAAGTAGGGGGTGTGATGGCTGGGGATGTAGGTGGTGTGATAGGTGGGTCAGTGTCATGTAGAGACTCAGACTATGTGGCATGAGTGTCTGTGATGTCTATGTTGTCTTGTAGGGGAGTGTCCAGATTAGGTTGAGCAGTAGGGTTAACAAGTGGTGGTTCACTTTCTGGATTGTGCATAGGTATGTCCGGGCCCCAAAGCAGATGAGGAGGTTGTGGTTTGAGGATGAAAGTGGTGTGTGTGTCTGATGTGGATTGGAGCCAATCTTCAAAAGTACTTAAGGTGCTAGGCTGTTGAGTGGTTGTTGGATGGTTAGTTTGTGGTTTATAGGGGAAACAAGGATTCATCAAAGACAACATGTCTTGAGATGATGATTTTTCTAGTTGGGGATGATAGCACTTATAACCTTTGTGTTGCATGTCAGATCCTATGAAGACACAAGAAGTGCAGATCTTAGGGTCAAATTTATTGTGCCTTGTGTCCCATGTGTAAGTAGTAGCACCTAGTGCCAAACACTCTGAGTGTGGAATAGACAGGTCCTTGTTGTATAGTTTGTGGTATGGGGACTCGGACTCTGAGAGTGAAGAAGGTGTCCTGTTCATGATATAAATCTATTGTGGCAAATGCCTCGATCCATAAAAGCAAAGTGAGTTGTTGCTATGAAATAGCATGGTCATCCCTAATTCTCTGATTGTCCTATGTCTCCTTTCTACAATACACCATTTGTTGAGGTGTATGAGGGACGGACAACCGTGTATAATCCCATGTGTTTGAAAGTGAGTGATCATTTTAGTGTTTACAAACTCACCACCACAATCTGAGTGAAATATTTTAATGTTTGTGTCAAACTGTCTGGTAACATAGTTCTCAAAATTGATATAAGCCTCAAAAAAATCAGATTTATGAACCAAAGGAACAAGCCAAGTAAATTTTGAGAAATCATCTACAAAGCTAGCATAATAGGAAAAACAACCAATGGATCTAATAGAAATTTGGACCCCCACAAGTCACAGTGTATTATTTCAAATGCCCTAGTACTAACACTTTCAGAATCAAAGAAAGGTAGTTTATTCATTTTCCCTAATTGACAGCTTTCACAAATGTGGTCTGTTTTTATTTTGCCAACAACATCTATTAAACCCTTAGCCTTTAAGGTCTGGACAGTCCTCATCTGAGTATGTCCAAGTCTTTGGTGCCACAGCTCACATGTCCCTGATCTGAATCTATTTGAGTAGTGCAGTTCAGGTACATTTTCCAGCACATATAAGTCACCCTTTCTTCTCCCTGTGGTCAGTGTTTCCCCTGTTGTCTGTGCCTTAACAAGAACATTATCATTAGTAAATTCACAGAAAACAGGTTGGTCATTGGTAAGTTGACTGACTGATAACAAGTTTTTTGTGAGTTGTGGCACAAGAAGGACATCTTTTAATGGTAGTGTAGTGTGTTTTTGCTTGAGGAGTGACTGTCCTATTCCAGTAATAGGTAGTGTATTGCCATTGCCTATTATAATAGAGTCTGAACCAATAGAATTTTGAATGTTGTACAACATACCTGCTTTACCTGTCATATGATGGGAGGCTCCTGTGTCTACTGTCCATTCAGTGTCAGCAATAGAGGTGTCCAAGGTGAGTGCAGCTAGAGCTTGAGGAAGTTCATTTGCTTGCTGGTCCTTTTTTGGTACCCACCAGCAAATCTTTGCTATATGGCCCATGACTCCACAATATTGACACCTATCATTCCTGTATCTTTCTCTCTCTTCATTTGTCATCTTTCTTTCACCTGGTGGTGGAGGTCTTCTCTGAGTGTTATTGTTGGAGTAGTTCCCTGTGTTTTGCTGTGCCTGAAATCCCCTTCCAGAGGATTCAAATCTGCTATTTTGTGCTTTGTTTGAGGACTGTTGTTCGACGACTGTAGATGGCCTGTAGTTTGACTGTGCCTGGGTGGTTTTTGGCCATAGTATGCCATCTGTTGTGTGGTGTGTGAGGGTGAATGAGGAGAACCAGCCTTCTCCTCTCGATCCAGATTTTGCAGTGTGACACCGATTCGGTGTAAGCTAGGCCTCGGTGGTTTAAGCATAGTTGTAGTGAAGGTTTCATAACTTGGACCTAAACGGTGAGAAGAAAGTATACCTTTCGAGTCTCCAACTGGTTTTCCAATAGCGACAAGGGCATCACACACCCTTTAAAGTTCCTATGTGCTCTCTGCAATGGTCTTGTCTTCATCTTTCTTCAAGTAGGTTAACTGTTGCTTGAGGGTGAATTCCCTTTCCTGTGAATCCTGTGCATAGGCATCTTTTAGGGCATCCCATACTGCAGAGGCTGTGTCCAGACCAATCACTATCCCTAATGACTCATCTGAGAGTGATCCAATGAGCCACCCTCTTAACAACCTGTCAGACTTCTTCCATTTTTGATATTCTGGATTTGGTGTAGATGATTCTACACCATCTGATGCTGTAGTTTTAACCAGCTGATCTGGTGCAGGTGTCTCCTTGGTCAAGTGTCCTACCAAGTCTTGACTTTCAGCAAGAGCTAGTGCTTGCTCTCTCCATAGTGGATAGTTGTTTTGAGTCAACTTCAAGGTGATGAAGTTGCTAACGTTCAATGAGATTGTTGTCATGTTTTTGTACTGTGAGATTTGTTCTGTGATTTATTTTTCTGTGATTGGATGCAAATCGAGTTGATTGCTGTATGCTTGATGTGTTGATTTTTTTGACTGAGTTTGGTGTTTGCCTGGTTTGTGATTTATGGTTTGTTTGATTTGTTGCTTTGTGCAGAATTTGTCTCTGATACCATAAGAAAAAACAGAAAGCAAAGCGGAAAGACAAATGCAGGCAGCAAAAAAATGAAGAAGAAGGTAAAATTCCTTCCTTTCTTTTTATTCAATCGATCCAATACTGTCTGTTTTTATACAAGTAAGGTGCTAGGAGTCTGTATGTATGCAGACTCATTGAGCTCTAGATAAACTTGAAATAAACCCTAGTTTATCCTAATTTATTCGAATGGATACAACTGGATTAATTGAATTTGAATGCTATTAGCTACTTGAGATAAACTATCACTCTGTTTGAAAGATTGTGGCTTGAGATAAACCCATTATTCAACACTTCCGGATTTATTTGAATTTATTTGAATTTCAACCTTATCACTCCATTTCCAACCTTATTACTCCACTTTTGAATAGGAGATCGATCTGTTTGAATTTTGCTGTGTATGAGTACCATTATTTTTGTCTGAATTTGTGTTGTCCAAGTGTGTACTATCAGGACTCTTAATAGGTATCCCATAGTAGGAAATATAACGGACACAAGATTAAATGTAGAAAACTTATTTTAGTTTTTCCTTTCTAATATGAGCAGAAGGACTAGAGATAATGGCATTTTAACATAACGTCGTTGTTCATAATAATTGCGCGCCGGCTATACATAAATGGGTGCAAAAAGCCAAAAACAATTCGAGTCCGATGTTTGACATGATCTGCCTTCATTTTATTTTTATTTGATTACTAAATAATTATAATTTTATAAAATAGATGATTGATCAGAATACCTAAGAAAACAAAGAGCTACAATTGAATTAAGTTTATATATATATATATATATATATATATATATATATATATATATATATATATATATATATATATATATATATATATATATCACTTCTTTATAGAATATCTCCGATTTTATTTTAAATTTTTTTTGGGTTAGAAGATGTTGTAATAAATCTGCTCATCTTCTGGCTAGTTATAGTCTGACTAATGTTTGTTCTATATATTGGGGCCTTTAAGTTCCCCTCCTTCTATCGTAGTTACCGCACCTTTTATCGTGATGAAGTTGTTTTTCTAAAGAGAAGGGGAAAAAAAATCAGATGTACACTGATTCTTTATTTTAAAATTTTCTCCAACAGAAATTAAATTTTTTTTTTATATTTTAGAGTAAGAAAAATAGTGTCTTTCAAAAGAGAAAAGAACATCCTCAAAAAAAAAAAAAAAAAAAGAAAAAGAAAAGAACATAAATGTGGGAAATTCTGATGCGGGGGAGTTACCGATTACTGGCTTGGTAGTCGGATTTATCTGCGCGTGTGTATAAAATAAAACTCTTTTATGCTTATACACACGCGACACAATAATCCGACGACCGAAATCCAATCGAAACTTTCTGCATCGTAATCACCCTGAGAATAAAATACATCAGATTTTTTATTTACATAATCTGATAAATATAAAAGAAATTTTACAGAGAAACTGTATTTTAAATCAAAAAGAAAATAGAATGTTAGATGTATGTGTTAAATCTTAATATTGAAATTTCAGAAACTGCAAGTGCTATAAACCATATGTGTGTATATGCTTTCTCCTCTCCAATCACCAATGACATTAGTACATTTACCTCATATAAAGATGATGAACCCAAAAAAAAAAAAAAAAAAAAATTAAATAATTATTCTTGAATTTATTCCACACCAATAATAAAAGTAATTTTATCTTCAACCATATCATGCAGGCAAAGTCATATTAGTCTTTTGTATATAATATGCATCCAATTAAACTCACGAAGCCTGCAACTAGTAGCATATATATCTTAATAATTCAGAGATCGAATCCAAGTCGGCAAAACTAATACTATATTCCCACACTTGACGAAGAATGTCCCTCATCCAATCATCTTTTTGTTGTTTTGTCATCCCTTTTCATAAATGACAACAACAACCCCACCTTCCACAACCCACAATCATCATATCATTTCATCATCAAATATATATATATATATATCTTCACAAAAAAGCTCCCTCTTTTCTTATATTTCTTTATATCTCTTGAATGTGTTACATATATATATTGCTAGCTAGGTGAAGAAGAAGAAGAAGAAGAAGAAGATGGTAGGAAGTGTTCACATTGTGGGTTGATGGGTCACAATTCAAGAACTTGTTGTACAACATATAAGGGTGCTAATTATAATAATGGGCTTAAGCTATTTGGGGTTCAGCTCGATGTTCATTCTTTTCAAAATGCCTCCACTACTAATTGTAGTTTTATGAAGAAAAGTTTTAGCTTGGTTTGCTTGGGAATGGGACGTTCTTCTTCTTCTTTTACATCTTCACCACCTGCTAATTATTCTTCTTCTTCTTCTTCTTCTTCTTCTTCTTCTTCAATGAATAATAATAAGGCCACTATTATAAACGGTTATCTTTCTGATGGTTTGTTTGGTAGGACATCACAAGAGAGGAAGAAAGGTTATTTTTTGCTCATCATTTTCTTTTCATTTATTTTAACATATATTTATTTTTGGATATAATAATAATGAATATGTACTTAATTACAGGGGTTCCATGGACAGAAGAAGAACACAGGTCATTTTTAAGAGGACTAAAAGAACAAGGAAAAGGAGATTGGAGGGGTATTTCAAGGAATTATGTGAAAAGTAGGACACCTACCCAAGTTGCCAGCCATGCTCAGAAATACTTTTTACGTCAAGCTTCTCTCCTCAACAACAAGAAACGCCGTTCTAGCCTTTTTGACATGGTACTTCCCCAATATATATATATATATATATAGCCGTCTCATAACAGTTATGGACAATTAATACACTTGTATATTAGATTTGAATAAAACTCATCCTTTATAAAGAAGATATATATATGTACTTTCATAAGTTTATAGGCCTCCTCGTATTGTGACATTTATTATCAGAGTGGAGATGAAAATAGTATTACCGGGCAGGGAATAAAAAAGTTACAAGAGTTGCTCAAATGATAAATCAAGTTACTCAAATGATAATTCAAATTATCATTATTCATTTATTAATTTTAGATGAGTAGGGTACGTCATTTTTAGTTTATAAATACTCATGCATCGTGTTGATTTGTTGATTTTTTTTGGTTGTAAAATACAATATAGAGTGGGGACGAAATCAAAGTGGACGATCATCATCATCATCATCAAGATGATCATTGCTCTGCAGATTTTGTAAGTTCTTCTTCAACCACCGAAAGACCGTCGACCTCTGAATATCTATGCTTTAAATCCATAATGACGTCACCGCCACCGCCTCCGCCAGCAGCTGCGACAAAAACATTAATGGCCAGTATTAATTCCGACAATAATAATGGAGGAGCTGAACATGAACTGGAGCTGACACTGTCAATGGCTGCACCAGAAACAATCGGTCAAGATAAACCTTCCCATGCTTCTTCTTCCTTCCTCCTCGGCCGTCCTATCAGAGTCTAATTATTGACTTTCCTTTTTGTATATTCGTATATATATATATATATTTATATATTTATTCTATATATATTATATCTATATCATTAAAGGCAACATTTGGATGTCAAATGTTTGTACTCCTTCCGTCCGTCGAATAATATAAGGCCTTTTGACAATTTCACATAGTTTAATAAAATTTAATAAATGAGTTACTTTTTAATATTTCAATATAAAATATTGTATTTGTTTTAAGAATTTGACACATCCCAAAAATTAAATTTCTATCATTACATTTATAGATTGAATTTACATATCAATTGAATTTCATAAGAAGAAAGCTTATTATTTGCATCTTGCAGATCAAAATTCTTAATTTGTTTTCAACCATCGACATGTTTTTCATAATTTTATAATCTGCAGAATTTACTTCATTATAACCAGAAACAAAGAAAAAAAATTTACGTTGCGGTCTTTTTACAATAAAAAACATATTATAAAACTTCAGTTTGTCATTTTTCAATCCGGTTTGATCCAGTTTAATTAGTTAATCCGGTTTTCAATTTCTATAATAATCATCCTTGAACACAATAATTACTTTAAATAAACATCATTGATATTCAATAACTTAAAATCGTAATTAAAATCATTTATCAACCCCAAATGCTCGATCATTAATGCATTTACCTCACATGGGTTCCTTATCGTACGTGTTGCTTGCCAAACCTCCCGATTCCGGCTTTCTCTCGAGTATGGTAAAACTCATGATGGAATATGCATTTAATGAAATAAGACATTATACGGTCAGCATGAGCCTCATACAATTAAGCGTAGAAGCGAAGCTCTGTAGTTGGCTCTAATGACCGATCTCGCTGATTTGAATGTATAACATTTATTTTGTGAAATGTTAATATGTCTAGTATGTTTGCATAAAATTATACCAAGTTCTTTTTTAATCCATATTCTTCTATTTTGGACTCATTTCTACCCGATTTCGACCCATTTCTACTTATTTCTAACTGATTTCTACCACAGTTCATTATCATTCCATTTATAGAATTAATTTCTATAGCAGCTAGGTCTAGAAAAGAGTTATTTGCATGTCGCAGATAAAAGGCTAAGACCAACCATCAGACGTTTCTCCTACGGGGAAAACCAATTTACTTCATTATAACTGGAAACCAAACGATTTTACGCTTCAATTTTTTTACAATAAAAAACCTATTATAAAACTTCAGTTTGTCATTTTCAATCCGGTTTGATCCAGTTTAATTAGTTAATCCGGTTTTCAATTTCTATAATAATCATCCTTGAACACAATAATTACTTTAAATAAACATCATTGATATTCAATCACTTAAAATCGTAATTAAAATCATGTATCAACCCCAAATGCTCGATCGTTAACGCATTTACCTCACATGGGTTCCTTATCGTACGTGTTGCTTGCCAAACCTCCGATTTCGGCTTTCTCTCGAGTATGGTAAAACTCATGATGGAATATGCATTTAATGAAATAAGTCATTATACGGTCAGCATGAGCCTCATACAAGTGTAGAAGCAGAGAGCTTTGTAGTTGGCTCTAATGACCGACCTCGCTGATTTGAATGGATAACATTTATTTTGTGAAATGTTGATATGTCTAGTATGTTTACGTAAAATTATACCAAGTTCCTTTTTAATCCATAATCTACTCTTTTGGACTCATTTCTACCCGATTTCGACCCATTTCTACTCATTTCTAACTGATTTCTACCACAGTTCACTATCATTCCATTTATAGAATTAATTTCTATAGCAGCTAGGTCTAGAAAAAAATTATTTGCATGTCGCAGATCAAAGGCTAAGACCAACCATCAGACGTTTCTCATACGGGGAATACCAATTTACTTCAATATAACTGGAAACCAAACGGATTTTACGCTTCAATTTTTTTACAATAAAAAACCTATTATAAAACTTTAGTTTGTCATATTTCAATATGGTTTGATCTAGTTTAATCAGTTAATCCGATTTTTCAATTTCTATAATAATTATCCTTGAACATTATAATTACTTTAAATAAACATTATTGATATTCAATGACTTAAAATCGTAATTATAATCATTTATCAACCCCGAATGCTCGATCGTTAGCGGATCTACCTTGCAAGGGTTCCTTGTCTTACGTCTTGCTTGTCAAACCTCCCGATTCCGGCTTTCTTTCCAGTACGGTAAAACTCATGATGAAATTTGCATTTAATGAAATAAGTCATTATAAGGTCAGCATGAGCCTCAAAGAAGTGTAGAAGCAGAGCTCTGCAGTTGGCTCTAATGACTGACATCGCTGATATTAATGGATAACATTTATTTTGTGAATGTTGATATGTCTAGTATGTTTACGTAAAATTATACCAAGTTCTTTTTTAATCCATATTCTACTATTTTTGAATCATTTCTACCCAATTTCGACCCATTTCTTTTCATTTCTACCTGATTTCAACCACAGTTAACTATCATTCCATTTATAGATTGAATTTCTATAGCAGCTAGGTCTAGAGAAAAGTTACTTGCATATCGCAGATCAAAGGCTAAGCTCAACCATCAGACCTTTTTCATACGGGGAATACCAATTTACTTCATTATAACCGGAAACCAAACGGATTTTACGGTTCGATTTTTTTACAGTAAAAAACTATTATAAAACGGTAGTTTGTCATTTTTCAATCCGGTTAGATCCAGTTTAATTAGTTAATCTTGTTTTTCAATTTCTATAATAATCATCCTTCAACATTATAATTACTTTAAATAAACAACATTGATATTCAATCACTTAAAATCATAATTAAAATCATTTATCATCCCCAAATGCAAGATCGTTAGCGTATTTTCCTCGCAGGGGTTTCTTATCGTACGTGTTGCTTGCCAACCTCCCGATTCCGGCTTTCCTACCAGTATGGTAAAACTCATGATGGAATACGCATTTAATGAAATAAGTCATTATACGGTCAACATTAGCCTCATATAAGCGTAGAAGCAGAGCTCTGTAGTTGGCTATAATGACCGACCCGCTGATTTGAATTGATAACATTTATTTTGTGAAATGTTGATATATGTCTAGTATGTTTACGTAAAATTATACTAAGTTCCTTTTTAAAACATATTCTACTTTTTTGGACACATTTCTACCCGATTTCTACCTGATTTCTACCACAGTTCACTATCATTCCATTTATAGATTGAATTTCTGTAGCAGCTAGGTCTAGAGAAAAATTATTTGCATGTCGCAGATCAAAGGATAAGCTCAACCATCAGACATTTTCTATACGGGGAATACCAATCTACTTCATTATAACCGAAAACCAAACTGATTTTACGGTTCGATTCTTTTACAATTAAAAACCTATTATAAAACAGTAGTTTGTCCTTTTTAAATTCAGTTTGATCCAGTTTAATCATTAATCCGGTTTTTCAATTTCTATAATAATCATCCTTGAACGTTATAATTACTTTAAATAAACATCATTTATATTCAATTACTTAAAATCATAATTAAAATAATTTATCAACCCCAAATACTCGATCTTTAGCGCATTTACATCGCAGGGGTTCCTTATCGTACGTGTTGCTTGTCAAACCTCCCGATTCTGGCATTCCTTCTAGTATGATAAAACTCATGATGGAATATACATTTAATGAAATAAGTCATTATACGGTCAGCATGAGCCTCATACAAGCGTAGAAGCGGAGCTCTGCAGTTTTGCTCTATTGACCGACCTCGCTGATTTGAATGGATAACATTTATTTTGTGAAATGTTGATATGTCTAGTATGTTTACGTAAAATTATACCAAGCCTCATATAAGCGTAGAAGCGTAGAAGCGGAGCTCTGTAGTTGGCTATAATGACCGACCCGCTGATTTGAATTGATAACATTTATTTTTATGAAATGTTGATATATCTAGTATGTTTACGTAAAATTATACCAAGTTCCTTTTTAAAACATATTCTACTTTTTCGGACTCATTTCTACCCGTTTTCTACCCAATTCTACCCAATTCTACCTGATTTCTACCACAGTTCACTATCATTCCATTTGTAGATTGAATGTCTATAGCAGCTAGGTCTAGAGAAAAGTTATTTGCATGTCGCAGATCAAAGGCTAAGCTCAACCAACAGACATTTTTCATACGGGAAATACCAGTTTACTTCATTATAACCGAAAACCAAACGGATTTTACGGTTCATTTTTTTACAATTAAAAACATATTATAAAACAGTAGTTTGTCATTTTTTAATTCAGTTTGATCAAGTTTAATTAGTTAATCCGGTTTTTCAATTTCTATAATAAGCATCCTGGAACATTTTAATTAATTTAAATAAACATCATTTATATTCAATCACTTAAAATCGTAATTAAAATAATTTATCAACCCTAAATGCTCGATCGTTAGCGCATTTACATCGTAGGGGTTCCTTATCGTACGTGTTGCTTGCCAAAATCTCCCGATTTTGGCATTCCTTCTAGTATGGTAAAACTCATGTTGGAATATACATTTAATGAAATAAGTCATTATACGATCAGCATGAGCCTCAAAGCGTAGAAGCGGAGCTCTGCATGTTGCTCTATTGACCGACCTTGCTGATTTGAATGGATAACATTTGTTTTGTGATATGTTGATATGTCTAGTATGTTTACGTAAAATTATACCAAGTTTATTTTTAATCCATATTCTACTATTTTGGACTCATTCTACCTGATTTCGACCTATTTTCACTTATTTCTACTTGATTTCTACCACAGTTCACTATCATTCCATTTATAGAATTAATTTCCATAGCAGCTAGGTCTAGAGAAAAGTTATTTGCATGTCGCAGATCAAAGGCTAAGATCAACAATCAGACGTTTTTCATACGGGGAATACCAATTTACTTCATTATAACCAGAAACCAAACGGATTTTATGGTTCGATTTTTTTACAATAAAAAACCTATTATAAAATTGTAGTCTGTCATTTTTCAACCCGGTTTGATCCAGTTTAATCTGTTAATCCGGTTTTTCAATTTCTATAATAAATCATCCTTGAACAATATAATTACTTTAAACAAACCTCATTGATATTCAATCACTTAAAATCGTAATTAAAATCATTTATCAACCTCAAATGCTCGATCGTTAGTGCATTTACCTCGCGGGGTTCCCTATCATATATGTGTTGCTTGCAAAACCTCCTGATTCCGGCTTTCCTTCCAGTATGGTAGAACTCATGATGGAATATGCATTTAATGAAATACGTCATTATACGGTCAGCATGAGCCGCATACAAGCGTAGAAGTAGAGCTCTGCAGTTGCCTCTAATGACCGACCTCGCTGATTTGAATGGATAACATTTATTTTGTGAAATGTTGATATGTCTAGTATTTTACGTAAAATTATACCAAGTTCCTTTTTAATCCATATTCTACTATTTCGGACTCATTTCTACCCGATTTCCACCCATTTCTACTCATTTCTACCTAATTTCTACCACAGTTCACTATCATTCCATTTATAGATTGAATTTCTATACCAGCTAGGTCTAGAGAAAAGTTATTTGCATGTCGCAGATCAAAGGCTAAGCTCAACCATCAGACGTTTTCATACGGGAAATACCAATTTACTTCATTATAACCGGAAACCAAACATATTTTACAGTTCGATTTTTTTTACAATAAAAAACCTATTATAAAACTGTAGTTTCTCATTTTTCAATCCGGTTTCATCCAGTTTAATTAGTTAACCTGGTTTTTCAATTTCTGTAATAATCATCCTTTAACACTATGATTACTTTAAACAAACATCATTGATATTCAATCGCTTAAAATCGTAATTAAAATCATTCATCAACCCCAAATTCTCGATCGTTAGCGCATTTACCTTGGAGAGGCTCCTTATCGTACGCGTTGCTTGCTAAACCTTCCGATGGCGGCTTTCCATCTAGTATGGTAAAACTCATGATAGAATATGCATTTAATGAAATAAGTCATTATACGGACAACATGAACCTCATACAAGCGTTGAAGCGGAGTTATGCAGTTGGCTCTAATTACCGACCTCGCTGATTTGAATGGATAACATTTATTTTGTGAAATGTTGATATGTCTAGTATGTATACGTAAAATTATACCAAGTTCCTTTTTAATCCATATTCTACTATATTGGACTTATTTCTACCCGACTTCGATCAATTTTCTTCTCATTTCTACCTGATTCC
This sequence comes from Gentiana macrophylla, assembly GCA_026214975.1. Lineage (NCBI taxonomy): Eukaryota > Viridiplantae > Streptophyta > Magnoliopsida > Gentianales > Gentianaceae > Gentiana > Gentiana macrophylla. The sequence goes on along the minus strand of CM047805.1, from coordinate 180,570,665 downwards.
TTCACAGTTCACTATTATTCCATTTATAGATTGAATTTTTATTGCAGCTAGGTCTAGAGAAAAGTTATTTGCATGTCGCAGATCAAAGGCTAAGCTCAACCATCAAACCTTTTTAATACGGGGAATACCAATTTACTTCATTATAACCGGAAACCAAACAGATTTTACGGTTCTATTTTTTTACAGTAAAAAAACTATTATAAAATTGTATTTGTCATTTTTCAATCCGGTTTGATCCAGTTTAATCAGTTAATCTAGTTTTTCAATTTCTATAATAATCATCCTTGAACATTATAATTACTTTAAATAAACATCATTGATATTCAAACACTTAAAATCGTAATTAAAATCATTTATCAACCCCGAATGCTCGATCGTTAACGCAATTACCTCGCATGGGTTTCTTATCGTACGTGTTGCTTGCCAAACCTCCCGATTCCGGCTTTCCTCCCAGTATGGTAAAACTCATGATGAAATATGCATTTAATGAAATAAGTCATTATATGGTCAGCATGAGCCTCATACAAGCGTAGAAGCAGAGCTCTGTAGTTGGCTCTAATGACCGACCTCGTTGATTTGAATTGATAACATTTATTTTGTGAAATGTTGATATGTCTAGTATGTTTACGTAAAATTATACCAAGTTACTTTTTAAAACATATTCTACTTTTTTGGACTCATTTCTACCTGATTTCTACCAATTTCTACTCATTTCTTCCTGATTTCTACCACAGTTCACTATCATTCAATATATAGATTGAATTTTAATAGCAGCTAGGTCTAGAGAAAAGTTATTTGCATGTCGCAGATCAAAGGCTAAGCTCAACCGTCAGACATTTTTCATACGGGGATTACCAATCTACTTCATTATAACCGAAAACCAAACGGATTTTACAGTTCGATTTTTTTACAATTAAAAACCTATTATAAAACTGTAGTTTGTCATTTTTCAATTCAGTTTGATCCAGTTAAACCAGTTAATCCTGTTTTTCAATTTCTATAATAATCATCCTTGAACATTATAATTACTTTAAATAAACATCATTTATATTCAATCACTTAAAATCGTAATTAAAATAATTTATCAACCACAAATGCTCGATCGTTAGTGCCTTTACATTGCAGGGGTTCCTTATCGTACTTGTTGCTTGCCAAACCTCCCGATTCTGGTATTCCTCCCAGTATGGTAAAAGTCATGACGGAATATGAATTTAATGAAATAAGTCATTATATGGTCAGCATGAGCCTCATACAAGCGTAGAAGCGGAGCTCTGCAGGTTGCTCTATTGACCGACCTCGCTGAATTGAATGGATAACATTCATTTTGTGATATGTTGATATGTCTAGTATGTTTACATAAAATTATACCAAGTTCATTTTTAATCCATATTCTACTATTTTGGACTCATTTCTACCCGATTTCGACCTATTTCTACTCATTTCTACCTGATTTCTACCACAGTTCACTATCATTCCACTTATTGAATTAATTTCTATAGCAGCTAGGTCTAGAGAAATGTTATTTGCATGTAGCAGATCAAAGGCTAAGACCAACCATCAGTTGTTTTACATACGGGGAATACCAGTTTACTTCCTTATAACCAGAAACCAAATGGATTTTACGGTTTGATTTTTTTACAGTAAAAAAGCTATTATAAAACTGTAGTTTATCATTTTTCAATCCGGTTTTTCAATTTCTATAATAAATCATCCTTGAACACTATAATTACTTTAAACAAACATCATTGATATTCAATCACTTAAAATCGTAATTAAAATCATTTATCAACCTCAAATGCTCGATCGTTAGTGCATTTACCTCGCAGGGGTTCCTTATCGTACGTGTTGCTTGCCAAACCTCCTGATTCCGTCTTTCCTTCCAGTATGGTAGAACTCATGATGGAATATGAATTTAATGAAATAAGTCATTATATGGTCAGCATGAGCCTCATACAAGCGTAGAAGCGGAGATCTGCAGTTGGCTCTAATGACCGACCTCGCTGATTTGAATTGATAACATTTATTTTGTAAAATGTTGATATGTCTAGTATGTTTACGTAAAATTATTCCAAGTTCTTTTTTAATCCATATTATACTGTTTTAGACTCATTTATACCCGATTTCGACCCATTTCTACTTATTTCTACCGGATTTCTACCACAGTTCACTATCATTCAATGTATAGATTGAACTTCTATACCAGCATGGTGTAGAGAAAAATTATTTGCATGTCGCAGATCAAAGGCTAAGCTCAACAATCAGACGTTTTTCATATGGGAAATACCAATTTATTTCATTATAACCGGAAACCGAGCAGATTTTACGGTTCGATTTTTTTACAATAAAAAACCTATTATAAATCTGTTGTTTGTCATTTTTCAATCCGGTTTGATCCAGTTAATCCGGTTTTTTAATTTCTGCAATAATCATCCTTGAACACTCTTTAAATAAACATCATTGATATTCAATCACTTAAAATCGTAATTAAAATCATTTATCAACCCCAAACGCTCGATCGTTAGCGCATTTTCCTCATAGGGGTTCCTTATTGTACGTGTTTTTTGCAAAACCACCTGATTCCGGATTTCCTTCAAGTATGGAAAAACTCATGATGGAATATGCAGTTAATGAAATAAGTTATTTTTCGGTCAGCATAGCCTCATACAAGCGTAGAAGCGGAGCTCTACAGTTGGCTCTAATGACCGACCTCGCTGATTTTAATGGATAACATTTATGTTGTGAAATGTTGATATGTCTAGTATGTTTACGTAAAATTATAGCAAGTTCTTTTTTAATCCATATTCTACTAATTTGGACTCATTTCTACCTGATTTCGACCCATTTCTACTCATTTCTACCTGATTTCTACCACAGTTCACTATCATTCCATTTATAGAATTAATTTCTATAACAGCTAGGTCTAGAGAAAAGTTATTTGCATGTCGCAGATCAAAGGCTAAGACCAACCATCAGACATTTCTCATACGGGGAATACCAATTTACTTCATTATAACTGGAAACCAAACGGATTTTTCGCTTCGATTTTTTTACAATAAAAAAACCTATTATAAAACTTTAGTTTGTCATTTTTCAATCCGGTTTAATCTAGTTTAATTAGTTAATCCGGTTTTTCAATTTCTATAATAATCATCCTTGAACACTATAATTACTTTAAATAAACATCATTGATATTCAATGACTTAAAATCGTAATTAAAATCATTTATCAACCCCAAATGCTCGATCCTTAGCGCATCTACCTTGCAGGGGTTCCTTGTCGTACGTCTTGCTTGTCAAACCTCCCGATTCCGGCTTTCCTTCCAGTGTGGTAAAACTCATGATGGAATAGGCATTTAATGAAATAAGTCATTATACGGTCTGCATGAGCCTCATACAAGCGTAGAAGAATAGCTCTGCAGTTGGCTCTAATGACCGACCTCGCTGATTTGAATGGATAACATTTATTTTGTTAAATGTTGATATGTGTAGTATGTTTACATAAAATTATACAAAGTTCCTTTTTAATCCATATTCTACTATTTTTGAATCATTTCTACCCGATTTCGACCTATTTCTACTCATTTCTACCTGATTTCTACCACAGTTCACTATCATTCCTCTTATTGAATTAATTTCTATAGCAGCTAGGTCTAGAGAAAAGTTATTTTGCATGTAGCAGATCAAAGGCTAAGACCAACCATCAGATGTTTTACATACGGGGAATACCAGTTTACTTCATTATAACCGGGAACCAAATGGAAGTTACGGTTCGATTTATTTACAATAAAAAAGCTATTATAAAATTGTAGTTTATCATTTTTCAATCCGGTTTTTCAATTTCTATAATAAATCATCCTTGAACACTATAATTACTTTAAACAAACATCATTGATATTCAATCACTTAAAATCGTAATTAAAATCATTTTATCAACCTCAAATGCTCGATCGTTAGTGCATTTACCTCGCAGGGGTTCCTTATCGTACGTGTTGCTTGCCAAACCTCCTGATTCCGCTTTCCTTCCAGATGGTAGAACTCATTATGGAATATGAATTTAATGAAATAAGTCATTATACGGTCAGCATGAGCCTCATACAAGCGTAGAAGCGGAGATCTGCAGTTGGATCTAATGACCGACCTCGCTGATTTGAATTGATAACATTTATTTTGTAAAATGTTGATATGTCTAGTATGTTTACGTAAAATTATTCCAAATTCTTTTTTAATCCATATTATACTATTTTAGACTCATTTATACCCGATTTCGACCCATTTCTACTCATTTCTACCGGATCTCTACCACAGTTCACTATCATTCCATTTATAGATTGAACTTCTATACCAGCATGGTCTAGAGAAAAGTTATTTGCATGTCGTAGATCAAAGGCTAAGCTCAACAATCAGACGTTTTTCATATGGGAAATACCAATTTACTTCATTATAACCGGAAACCGAGCAGATTTTACGGTTCGATTTTACAATAAAAAACCTATTATAAATCTGTTGTTTGTCATTTTTCAATCCGGTTTGATCCAGTTAATCCGGTTTTTTAATTTCAGCAATAATCATCCTTGAACACTATAATTACTTTAAATAAACATCATTGATATTCAGTCACTTAAAATCATAATTAAAATCATTTATCAACCCCAAACGCTCGATCGTTAGCGCATTTTCCTCATAGGGGTTCCTTATCGTACGTGTTTTTTGCAAAACCACCTGATTCCGGCTTTCCTTCAAGTATGGAAAAACTCATGATGGAATATGCAGTTAATGAAATAAGTTATTATACGGTCAGCATGAGCCTTATACAAGCGTAGAAGCGGAGCTCTACAGTTGGCTCTAATGACCGACCAATGGATAACATTTATGTTGTGAAATGTTGATATGTCTAGTATGTTTACGTAAAATTATACCAAGTTCCTTTTTAATGCATATTCTACCCGATTTGGACTCATTTCTACCCGATTTTGACCCATTTCTACTCATTTCTACCTGATTTCAACCACAGTTCACTATCATTCCATTTATAGAATTAATTTCTATAGCAGCTAGGTCTAGAGAAAAGTTATTTGCATGTCGCAGATCAAAGGCTAAGACCAACCATCAGACGTTTCTCATACGGGGAATACCAATTTACTTAATTATAACTGAAACCAAACGGATTTTTCGAGTCGATTTTTTTACAATAAAAAACCTATTATAAAACTTTAGTTTGTCATTTTTCAATCCAGTTTGATCCAGTTTAATTAGTTAATCCGGTTTTTCAATTTCTATAATAATCATCCTTGAACACTATAATTACTTTAAATAAACATCATTGATATTCAATGACTTAAAATCGTAAAAAAAATCATTTATGAACCCCAAATGCTCGATCGTTAGCGCATCTACCTTGCAGGGGTTCCTTGTCGTACGTCTTGCTTGTCAAACCTCCCGATTCCGGCTTTCCTTCCAGTGTGGTAAAACTCATGATGGAATAGGCATTTAATGAATTAAGTCATTATACGGTCTGCATGACCCTCATACAAGCGTAGAAGAAGAGCTGTGCAGTTGGCTCTAATGACCGACCTCGCTGATTTGAATGGATAACATTTATTTTGTTAAATGTTGATATGTCTAGTATGTTTACATAAAATTATACCAAGTTCCTTTTTAATCCATATTCTACTATTTTTGAATCATTTCTACCCAATTTCGACCCATTTTTTTTTTTCATTTCTACCTGATTTCTACCACAGTTCATTATCATTCCATTTATAGATTGAATTTCTATAGCATCTAGGTCTAGAGAAAATTTATTTGCATGTCGCCGATCAAAGGCTAAGCTCAACCATCAGATGTTTTTCATACGGGGAATACAAATTTACTTCATTATAACCGGAAACAAACGGATTTTACGGTTCGATTTTTTTACCACAAAAAACCTATTATGAAACTGCAGTTTGTCATTTTTCAATCCGGTTTGATCTAGTTCAATTTGTTAATCCGGTTTTTCAAATTCTGTGATAATCATCCTTGAACACTATAATTACTTTAAACAAACATCATTGATATTCAATCACTTAAAATCGTAATTCAAATCATTTATCAACCTCAAATGCTCAACCGTTAGTGCATTTACCTCGCAGGGGTTCCTTATCGTACGTGTTGCTTGCCAAACCTCCCGATTCCGGCTTTCCTTCCAGTATGGTAGAACTCATGATGGAATATGAATTTAATGAAATATGTCATTATACGGTCAGCATGAGCCTCATACAAGCGTAGAAGCGGAGCTCTGCTGCTGGCTCTTATGACCGATCTCGGCGATTTGAATGGATAACATTTATTTTGTAAATGTTGATATGTCTAATATGTTTACGTAAAATTATTCAAAGTTCCTTTTTAATCCATATTCTACTATTTTAGACTCATTTATACCCGATTTTAACCCATTTCTACTCATTTCTACCTGATTTCTACTACCGTTCAATATCATTCCATTTATAGATTGAATTTCTATACCAGCTAGGTCTAGAGAAAAGTTATTTGCATTTCACAGATCAAAGGCTAAGCCCAACAATCAGACGTTTTTCATATGGGAAATACCAATTTACTTCATTATAACCGGAAACCAATCAGATTTTACGGTTCGATTTTTTTACAATAAAAAACCTATTATAAAACTGTAGTTTGTCATTTTTCAATCCAGTTTGATCCAGTTTAATCAGTTAATCCGGTTTTTCAATTTCTGTAATAATCATCTTGGAACACTATAATTACTTTAAATAAACATCTTTGATATTCAATCACTTAAAATTGTAATTAAAATCATTTATCAACTCCAAATGCTCGATCGTTAGCGCATTTACCTCGTTGGGGTTCCTTATCGTACGTGTTGCTTGCCAAAGCTCCCGATTCTGGCATTCCTTCCAGTATGGTAAAACTGATGATGGAATATACATTTAATGAAATAAGTCAAAATACGGTCAGCATGAGCCTCAAACAAGTGTAGAATCGGAGCTCTGCAGGTTGCTCTATTGACCGACCTCGCTGATTTGAATGAATAACATTTATTTTGTGATATGTTGATATGTCTAGTATGTTTACGTAAAATTATACCACGTTCCTTTTTAATCCATATTCTACTATTTTGGACTCATTTCTACCAGATTTTGACCTATTTCTACTCATTTCTACCGATTTCTACCACAGTTCACTATCATTCAATTTATAGAATTAATTTCTATAGCAGCTAGGTCTAGGGAAATGTTTTTTGCATGTCGCAGATCAAAGCCTAAGACCAACCATCAGACGTTTTTCATACGGGGAATACCAATTTACTTCATTATAACCGGAAACCAAACGGATTTTACGGTTCGATTTTTTTACAATAAAAAACGTATTATAAAACTGTAGTTTGTCATTTTTCAATCCGATTTGATGCAGTTTAATCTGTTAATCCGGTTTTCAATTTCTATAATAAATCATCCTTGAACACTATAATTACTTTAAACAAATATCATTGATATTCAATCATTTAAATCCTTAATTAAAATCGTTTATCAACCTCAAATGCTCGATCGTCAGTGCATTTACCTCGTAGGGGTTCCTTATCATACGTGTTGCTTGCAAAACCTCCCGATTCCGGCTTTCCTTCCAGTATGGTAAAACTCAAGATGAAATATGCATTTAATGAAATAAGTCATTATACGGTCAGCATGAGCCTCATACAAGTATAGAAGTGGAGCTCTGCAGTTGGCTCAAATGACCGACCTCATGATTTGAATGAATAACATTTATTTTGTGAAATGTTGATATGTCTAATATGTTTACGTAAAATCATACCAAGTTCCTTTTAATCCATATTCTACTATTTTGGACACATTTCTACCCGATTCGACCCATTTCAACTCATTTCTACCTGATTTCTACCACAATTTACTATCATTCCATTTATAGAATTAATTTCTATAGCAGCTAGGTCTAGAGAAAAGTTATTTGCATGTCGCAGATCAAAGGCTAAGACCAACCATCAGACGTTTCTCATACGGGGAATACCAATGTAAATCATTATAACTGGAAACCAAATGGATTTTACGCTTCGATTTTTTTACAATAAAAAACCTATTATAAAACATTAGTTTGTCATTTTTCAATCTGGTTTGATCCAGTTTAATCAGTTAATCCGGATTTTCAATTTCTATAATAATCATCCTTGAACATTATAATTACTTTAAATAAACATCATTGATATTCAATGACTTAAAATCGTAATTAAAATCATTTATCAACCCCGAATGCTCGATCGTTAGCGCATCTACCTTGCAGGGGTTCCTTGTCGTACGTCTTGCTTGCCAAACCTCCCGATTCCGGCTTTCCTTCCAGTATGGTAAAACTCATGATGGAATTTTCATTTAACAAAATAAGTCATTATACGGGCAGCATGCGCCTCATAGAAAGGTAGAAGCAGAGCTCTGCAGTTGGCTCTAATGTCTGACATCGCTGATTTGAATGGATAACATTTATTTTGTGAAATGTTGATATGTCTAGTATGTTTACGTAAAATTATACCAAGTTCCTTTTTAAACAATATTCTACTATTTTTGAATCATTTCTGCCCAATTTCGACCCATTTCTTTTCATTTCTACCTTATTCCTACCACAGTTCACTATCATTCCATTTATAGATTTAATTTCTTTAGCAGCTAGGTCTAGAGAAAAATAATTTGCATGTCGCAGATCAATGGCTAAGCTCAACCATCAGACCTTCTTCATACGGGGAATACCAATTTACTTCATTATATCCGGAAACCAAAAGGATTTTACGGTTAGATTTTTTTACAGTAAAAAACTATTATAAAACGGTAGTTTGTCATTTTTCAATCCGGTTTGATCCAGTTTAATCAGTTAATCATGTTTTTCAATTTCTATAATAATCATCCTTGAATATTATAATTACTTTAAATAAACATCATTGATATTCAATCACTTAAAATCATAATTAAAATCCTTTATCAACCCCAAATGCTCGACCGTTAGCGCATTACCTCGCAGGGGTTTCTTATCGTACGTGTTGCTTGCCAAACCTCCCGATTGCGGCTTTCCTCCTAATATGGTAAAACTCATGATAAAATATGCATTTAATGAATTAAGTCATTATACGGACATCATGAGCCTCATACAATCGTAGAAGCGGAGCTATGCAGTTGGCTCTAATTACCGACCTCGCTGATTTGAATGGATAACATTTATTTTGTGAAATGTTGATATGTCTAGTATGTTTACGTAAAATTATACCAAGTTCCTTTTTAATCCATATTCTACTATATTGGACTCATTTTTACCCGACTTGGATCCATTTCTACTCATTTCTACCTGATTTCTACCACAGTTCACTATCATTCCATTTATAGATTTAATTTCTATTGCAGCTAGGTCTAGAGAAAAGTTATTTGTATGTCGTAGATCAAAGGCTAAACTCAACCATCAGACCTTTTTAATTCAGGGAATACCAATTTACTTCATTATAACCGGAAACCAAACGGATTTTACAATTCGATTTTTTTACAGTAAAAAAACTATTATAAAACTGTAGTTTGTCATTTTTCAATCTGGTTTGATCATGTTTAATCAGTTAATCCGGTTTTTCAATTTCTATAATAATCATCCTTGAACATTATAATTACTTTAAATAAATATCATTGATATTTGATCAATCACTTAAAATCGTAATTAAAATCATTTATAAACCCCGAATGCTCGATCGTTAACGCATTTACCTGGCAGGGGTTTCTTATCGTACGTGTTGCTTGTCAAACCTCCCGATTCTGGCTTTCCTTCCAGTATGGTAATACTCATGATGGAGTATGCATTTAATGAAATAAATCATTATACGGTCAACATGAGCCTCATACAAGCATAGAAGCGGAGCTTTGTAGTTGGTTCTAATTACCGACCTCATTGATTTGAATTGATTAAATTTATTTTGTCAAATGTTGATATGTCTAGTATGTTTGCGTAAAATTATACCAAGTTCTTTTTTAAAACATATTCTACTTTTTTGGACTCATTTCTACCTGATTTCTTCTCATTTCTACCTGATTTCTACCACAGTTCACTATCATTCAATTTATAGATTGAATTTCTATAACAGCTAGGTCTAGACAATAGTTATTTGCATGTCTCAGATCAAAGGCTAAGCTCAACCATCAGACATTTTTCATACGAGGAATACCAATCTACTTCATTATATCCGAAAACCAAACGGAATTTATGGTTCAATTTTTTTACAATTAAAAACCTATTATAAAACTGTAGTTTGTCATTTTTCAATTCAGCTTGATTTATTTTAATCAGTTAATCCGGTTTTTCAATTTCTATAATAATCATCCTTGAATATTATAATTACTTTAAATAAACATCATTTATATACTATCACTTAAAATCGTAATTAAAATCATTTATCAACCCCAAATGCTCGATCGTTAGCGCCTTTAGATCGCAGGGGTTCCTTATCGTACGTGTTGCTTGCCAAACCTCCCGAATCTGGCATTCCTTCCAGTATGGTAAAACTCATGATGGAATATGCATTTAATGAAATAAGTCATTATACGGTCAGCATGAGCCTCATACAAGCGTTGAAGCGGAGCTCTGCAGGTTGCTCTATTGACGGACCTCGCTGATTGGAATGGATAACATTTATTTTGTGATATGTTGATATGTCTAGTATGTTTACGTAAAATTATACCAAGTTCCTTTTTAATCCGTATTCTACTATTTTGGACTCATCTACCCGATTTCGACCTATTTCTACTCATTTCTCCCAGATTTCGACCACAGTTCACTATCATTCCATTTATAGCATAATTTCTATAGCAGCTAGGTCTAGAGAAAAGTTATTTGCATGTCGCAGATCAAAGGCTAAGACCAACCATCAGGCGTTTTTCATACGGGGAATACCAATTTACTTCATTATAACCATAAACCAAACGGATTTTACGGTCCGATTTTTTTACAATAAAAAACCTATTATAAAACTGCAGTTTGTCATTTTTCAATCCGGTTTGATCCAATTTAAACAGTTAGTCCGGTTTTTCAATTTCTATAAAAATCATCCTTGAACACTATAACTACTTTAAACAAACATCATCGATATTCCATCACTTAAAATCGTAATTAAAATCATTTATCAACCTCAAATGCTCAATCGTTAGTGCATTTAACTCGCATGGGTTCCTTATCGTACGTGTTGCATGCCAAACCTCCCGATTCCGGCTTTCTTTCTTGTAGGGTAGAACTCATGATGGAATATGAATTAAATGAAATAAGTCATTATACGGTCAGAATGAGCCTCATACAAGTGCAGAAGCGGAGCTCTGCAGTTGGCTCTAATGACTGACCTCGCTGATTTGAATGGATAACATTTATTTTGTAAAAATGTTGACATGTCTAGTATGGTTTCGTAAAATTATTCCAACTTCCTTTTTAATCCATATTCTACTATTTTAGACTCATTTATACCCGATATCGACCCATTTCTACCTGATTTCTACCACAGTTCACTATCATTCCATTTATAGATTGAATTTCTATACTAGCTAGGTCTAGAGAAAAGTTATTTTCATGTCGCAGATCAAAGGCTATACTCAACCATCAGACGTTTTTCATATGGGAAATACCAATTTACTTCATTATAACCGGAAACCAAGCAGATTTTACGCTTCGATTTTTTTACAATAAAAAACCTATTATAAAACGTCAGTTTGTCATTTTTCAATCCGGTTTGATCCAGTTTAATCAGTTAATCCGGTTTTTCAATTTCTGTAATAATTATCCTTGAACAATATAATTACTTCTAATAAACATCATTGATATTCAATCACTTAAAATCATAATTAAAATCATTTATCAACCCCAAATGCTCGATCGTTAGTGAAATTATCTCGTAGAGGTTCCTTATCGTACGTGTTTCTTGCAAAACCTCCTGATTCCGGCTTTCCTTCAAGTAAGGAAAAAACTCATGATGGAATATGCAGTTAATTAAATAAGTTATTATACGGTCAGCATGAGACTCATACAAGTGTAGAAGCAGAGCTCTACAGTTGGCTCTAATGACCGGCCTCGCTGATTTGAATGGATAATAATTATTTTGTGAAATGTTGATATGTCTAGTATGTTTACGTTAAATTATACCAAGTTCCTTTTTAATACATATTCTACTATTTTGCACACATTTCAACCCGATTTCGACCCATTTCTACTCATTTCTACCTAATTTCTACCACAGTTATCTATCATTACATTTATAGATTGAATTTCTATACCAGCTAGGTCTAGAAAAAAGTTATTTGCATGTTGCAGATCAACGGCTAAGCTCAACCATAAGATGTTTTTCATATGGGGAATACCAATTTACTTCATTATAACCAGAAACCAAACGGATTTTACGGTTCGATTTTTTTACAATAAAAAACCTATTATAAAACTTCAGTTTGTCATTTTTCAATCCGGTTTGATCCAGTTTATTAGTTAATCCGGTTTTCAATTTCTATAATAATCAATCTTGAACACAATAATTACTTTAAATAAACATCATTGATATTCAATCACTTAATAACGTAATTAAAATCATTTATCAACCCCAAATGCTCGATCATTAGCGCATTTACCTCGCAAGGGTTCCGTATCGTACGTGTTGTTTGCCCAAACCTCACGATTCCGGCTTTCTTTCCAGTGTGGTAAAACTCACGATAGAATATTCATTTAATGAAATAAATCATTATACGGTCAGCATGAGCCTCATACAGGCGTAGAAGCGGTGCTATGCAGTTGGCTCTAATGACCGACCTCGCTGATTTGAATGGATAACATTTATTTTGTGAAATGTTGATATGTCTAGTATGTTTACGTAAAATAATACCAAGTTCCTTTTTAATCCATATTCTACTATTTTGGACTCATTTCTACCTGATTTCGACCAATTTCTACCTGATTTTTACCACAGTTCACTATCATTCCATTTATAGAATTAATTTCTGTAGCAGCTCTAGAGAAAAGTTATTTGCATGTCGCAGATCAAAGGCTAAAACCAACCATCAGACGTTTCTCATACGGGGAAAACCAATTTACTTCATTATAACTGGAAACCAAACGGATTTTACGCTTCAATTTTTTTTCAAAAAAAAACCTATTATAAAACTTTAGTTTGTCATTTTTCAATCCGGTTTGATCCAGTGTCATCAGTAAATCCAGTTTTTCAATTTCTATAATAATCATACTTGGACACTATAATTACTTTAAGTAAACATCATTGATATTCAATGACTTAAAATCGTAATTAAAATCATTTATCAACCCCGAATACTCGATCGTTAGCGCATCTACCTTACAGTGGTTCTTTGTCGTACGTCTTGCTTGTCAAACTTCCCGATTCCGGCTTTCTTTCCAGAGTGGTAAAACTCATGAAGGAATATGCATTTAATGAAATATGTCATTATACGGTCAGCATGAGCATCATAGAAGAGTAGAAGCAGAGCTCTGCGATTGGCTCTAATGACTGACAACGCTGATTTGAATGGATAACATTTATTTTGTGAAATGTTGATATGTCTAGTATGTTTACATACAATTATATCAAGTTCCTTTTTAATCCATATTCTACTATTTTTGAATCATTTCTACCCAATTTCGACCCATTTCTTTTCATTTCTACCTGATTTCTACCACAGTTCACTATCATTCCATTTATAGATTGAATTTCTATAGCAGCTAGGTCTAGAGAAAAGTTATTTGCATGTCACCGATCAAAGGCTAAGCTCAATCATCAGATGTTTTTCATACGGGGAATACCAATTTACTTCATAATAACCGGAAACCAAACGATTTTTACGGTTCGATTTTTTCACAATAAAAAACCTATTATAAAACTGTAGTTTGTCATTTTTCAATCCGGTTTGATCCAGTTTAATCAGTTAATCCAATTTTTAAATTTCTGTAATAATCTTCCTTGAACACTATAATTACTTTAAATAAACATCATTGATATTCAATCACTTAAAATGGTAATTAAAATCATTTATCAACCCCAAATGCTCGATCGTTAGCGCATTTACCTCGTGGGGGTTCCTTATCGTACGTGTTTCTTGCCAAACCTCCCGATTCCAGCTTTCCTTCAAGTATGGAAAAACTTATGATGGAATATGCAAATAATTAAATAAGTTATTATACGGTCAGCATGAGCCTCATACAAGTTGGCTCTAATGACCGACCTCGCTGATTTGAATGGATAACATTTATTTTGTGAAATGTTGATATGTCTAGTATTTTACGTAAAATTATACAATGTTCCTTTTTAATCCATATTCTACAATTTTAGACTCATTTCTACCCGATTTCGACCCATTTCTACTCATTTCAACCCTATTTCTACCACAGTTCATTATCATTCCATTTATAGATTGAATTTCTAAAGAGCTAGGTCTAGAGAAAAGTTATTTGCATGTCGCAGATCAAAGGCTAAGCTCAACCATCAGACGTTTTGCATACGGAGAATACCAATTTATTTCATTATAACCGGAAACCAAACGGATTTTACGGTTCGATTTTTTTACATTTAAAAACCTATTATAAAACTGTAGTTTGTCATTTTTCAATCCGATTTGATCCAGTTTTATCAGTTAATCCGGTTTTTCAATTTCTATAATAATCATCCTTGAACACTATAATTACTTTAAAATAAACATCATTGATATTCAATCACTTAAAATAATAATTAAAATCATTTATCAACCCCAAATGCTCGATCGTTAGCGCATTTACCTCACAGGGGTTCCTTATCGTACGTGTTGCTTGCCAAACCTCCCGATTCCGGCTTTCCTTCCAGTTTGGTAAAACTCAGGATGAAATATGCATTTAATGAAATATGTCATTATACGGTCAGCATGAGGCTCATACAAGCGTAGAAGCGGAGCTCTGCAGTTGGCTCTAATGACCGGCCTCGCTGATTTGAATGGATAACATTTATTTTGTGAAATGTTGATATGTCTAGTATGTTTACGTAAAATTATACGAAGTTCCTTTTCAATCCATATTCTACTGTTTTGGACTCATTTCTACCCGATTTTGACCCATTTCTACTCATTTCTACCTGATTTCTACCACAGTTCACTATCATTCCATTTATAGATTAAATTTCTATAGCAGCTAGGTCTAGAGAAAAGTTATTTCCATGTCGCAGATCAAAGGCTAAGCTCAACCATCAGACATTTTTCATACGGGGAATACCAATTTACTTCATTATAACTGGAAACCAAACGGATTTTACGGTTTGATTTTTTTACAATAAAAAACCTATTATAAAACTGTAGTTTGTCCTTTTTCAATCCGGTTTGATCCATTTTAATCAGTTAAACATCCCGATTCTGGCTTCCCTTCCAGTATGGTAAAACTCATGATGAAATATGAATTTAATGAAATAAGTCATTACACGGTCAGCATGAGCCTCATACAAGCGTAGAAGCGGACCTCCGCAGTTGGCTCTAATGACCGACCTCGCTGATTTGAATGGATAACATTTATTTTGTGAAATGTTGATATGTTTAGTATGTTTACGTAAAATTATACCAAGTTCCTTTTTAATGTATATTATATTATTTTGGAGTCATTTCTACCCGATTTCGACCCATTTCTACTAATTTCTACCTGATTTCTACCACAGTTTACTATCATTCCATTTATAGATTTAATTTCTATAGCAGCTAAGTCTAGAGAAAAGTTATTTACATGTCACAGATCATAGGCTAAGCTCAACCATCAGATGTTTTTCATACGAGGAATACCAATTTACATAATTATAACCAGAAACAAAACGGATTTTACGGTTCGATTTTTTTACAATAAAAAACCTATTATAAAACTGTAGTTTGTCATTTTTCAATCCGGTTTGATTCATTTTAATTTGTTAATCCAGTGATTCAATTTCTATAAAAATCATCCTTGAACACTATAAATACTTTAAATAAACATCATTGATATTCAATCACTTAATATCGTAATTAAAATCATTTAACAACCCCAAATGCTCGATCGTTAGCGCATTTACCTCGCAGGAGTTCCTTATCGTACGTGTTGCTTGCCAAACCTCCCGATTCCGGCTTTCCTTCTAGTATGGTAAAACTCATGATGGAATATGCCTTTAATGAAATAAGTCATTACACAGTCAGCATGAGCCTCATACAAGCGTAGAAGCGGAATTCAGCAGTTGGCTCTAATGACCGACATCGCTGATTTGAATGGATAACATTTATTTTGTGAAATGTTGATATGTATAGTATGCTTACGTAAAATTATACCAAGTTCATTTTTAATCCGTATTCTCCTATTATGGACTCATTTCTACCCGATTTCGACCCATTTCTACCTGATTTCTACCACAGTTCACTATCGTTCCATTTATAGATTGAATTTCTATAGCAGCTAGGTCTAGAGAAAAATTATTTCTGTTGGTCCCAGAGAAGGGTAAAAGTATAGTCAGAGGGGGGTGAATGACTATACTTGAGTTTCAAAAACTTTTCTTGTGTTAAAAGCTTTTGGGAAGCGGATACTGGCTAATAATATTATATTGTTTAGTGTGAAAGTGAAAACAATGCATTTAATATTATATTGTTTTGTGAGAAGAACTTATATTTTGGAACACAAAAAAAAAAACCAAAAAGACTTTTATTACGGGGAGGAGAGTACTAAATATGGTCCATTATTATCCTTTCCAATAAAATGATTGATTTAAATTCAAATATATATTACATGTTTTTTCATTTGTAAAGAAAAATATTAATATAGATGTAAAAGCTCATTCCCGTAACTGCGTCCTTAACTAGAAACATTGTGTTAAGTGTGTGACTTTTAAAACAAACCGTAAAACTTACGTAAGTCCGTCATCACATTTACAAAAAAAAAATTGTACATAAGAAAAGAAACAAGTGAGTCTTGAGGAAACAGGCCCTCAAGGTTTTAACACGTGTCACGCCCACAGTTCAAAGATAATTACACTTCTAGTCTCATATTATTCTTTATTTTCTCAAAACTAACCCCTTTATTTCATTGTTACGATAAACACACCCATATATTCGTTTTTGTTACGATAAACACATATATGTTTTATTGTTACAACAAAAAACCCCTTCATTTCAAATGGATGTTTATCGTAACAATGAAACATAGAGGTGTTTATCGTAACAAAAATGAATAATGAGGTGTTTATCGTAACAATAAAAGATAGAGAGCTAACTTTGAGAAAATAAAGAAACACGGAGGACTAAAAGTGTAATTATGCCCACAACTAATATCTTAATAGTCGGAAACTGTATGCACTTCGAAAGATCACTGTTGTAAATTAATTCATAATTAACTGAAACTGAACTACTGAATCCTTATATACAACTTATACACGTGGAAGAGCTACTAAACATAAATTTGGCATGCATGCCTATGAAGAAAAGAAACCGTAACAAAACATCAATCATCCTCCCTATGTTTGCTCTTCTGATCAGCTATTAACATGTCCTTATAAAACCCTGCAAATACTTCACAACCAAAAAGGAATAAGTAAGCTCCTGCATAAAGTTTTGTAATAATTTATGTCCCGAGATTCTAGAGGCAGCATTTTCTTTTATATATATATGTGTGTATATACATATATATGTATATATATCATATATGTATATATATTGAACCTTTATATTTTATTAAATGATAAAACAATATTACAATTTTTTTTTTGCCACTCCCGGAAACTCCACAAAATATGATGTCATCAACATACATTCTCCAATCTCTTTAAAACCCTAATCCGAAAAACTCAGAATAAAAAAACGGATGTTACGGAAAACGCGTGGGCCTCTGTATATTGGAACAAAACCACCCAAAAAGACTACTAAAAAGGGAGAGACTTTATGGTGCAACGGTTGTAAGAAGGTTGTATCAAGTGGCATACATTAGAGCCTCTCATTTTTACTCTCTTTCACATAATACACTTTTATCGTGTGTGAGAGGTTAGAAATAAATGGTTGTAATGTATGTCACTTGATACAATCTTGCTACAACGGTTGTATTATAAAATTTGTCCTAAAAGGATGCAACCCCAGATCCATAAAAAAGACAGCCTTACAATAGCCAAGAACAAAAAAGGAAACCTGCAACTTGCAAAACACCCTAGAAAAGTCAAAAAAATAATAAATAAAAATAAAGAAATAAAAAAATTCCAAAATCAAGTATGCTTGGACCATATCATCCGCATCAAGATATATATGTGTGTCTATATATATATATATATATATATATATATATATATTAAAAGACTTTCTACTATATATAATTAGGTGATTTTATTTTATGACACTTGTAGTAATCGAATTTAATATCATATTTAAATTACCATTTTTTTAACAACTTAAGTCATGGAGTATGTTTGAGTTATATCTATTGCTATCATTTACGAGAAAAAAAAAGGATATTTTTTTATTTAAAACACCGATAACTTTATCCCACCATACACCATACATACATAAATACATATGAGGATACATATGATTAATATTTTGTTAATTTTGATACGCCCCTTCAAGTGTTGGCAGCAAGGTTTGAATCCAGAACATAGCTCAGCTATCATGTTGAGCTATCATATCTCTCAAAAAGCTTAAGCTGACGAGGATTGTCGATGCTGGCTTGTGGTGGCGTTTGGATCCGTTTCCCCGCCGCCTGTTTGGCCGGCAGCAGTCGCGGTGGGATCGGCTTCTTGGATCAATGGATCTTGCATTTGGGTCGTTTTCCCAGTATTTTTTGGTGGTGCCATTGCTTATTCTTGATTAAATCGCTGCAGAGTGCCCTCAATCTAACGCCAATTGACGATGTTGGATATCGTCTATTCAATGATCCGGGCCAAATTAACTCTTATAACGGTTTATCAAGAACAAAGAACAATGGAGAAGGAGATTTTTTGGTTATTTTAGACTAAACCTGAGAGTTATTTCTCTCAAGTTGCCTACGTATCCAATGTGTGTAATTGGAACCAATTAAGTCCTTCGTAGTTCCTTAGGGTTTGTTTATATAGGGGGCGTCTCGCCCTGTTTCTTGTCCTGCAAGTATTAGGATTTATTTCCTAACCCCTAAGGATTAATTCGTATCAATACCTTTGATTTAGGGATAATTATGGTTATATTCGATTGACAGGATCAGTGCCCTATAATCATGGGGTTCTTTCCATGTTTATCCTATTATATAGGCACATGTTTGAATATCGAAATAATGGAAGCTTCAGACGACCTGCGCTGAGCTACCCAGGTCGTCTCGACCTAGGTTGCACGTCCTGCCTTCCACTCTAACCGAGCCATCCTTCGGTGGTCTTAGTCGGAAGAAGGAAGGTCAGACCTCCCATATGAGGTTTAGGCCTGCTCTACCAGTTGGTGTGGGGCTCCTGGCCCTTATAATTACTACTCTTCTCTGTCTTCATTTATTATGCAACCATTCTCTGAACGACACGTGGCGAGGGCTAATCCAACCCTCGTCAAGGATATATATAATTAACATTTTACACACTTTAACAAGATCTTTTATCATCATAGAAGATTGGCTTGGCCAAGCATTTTGGAGAAGGGATAGGATGGGAATTGATGATGCATACAATATAGTAGACGTACCTCTGAATACCTCCAAGTTGTAAATTGCTAGAACATGCATATATTGGACCACTTTATACGAGCTTTAATTTATTGGACCACTCCGTGGTTAAAAGA
The DNA here is from genome assembly GCA_026214975.1 of Gentiana macrophylla. Lineage (NCBI taxonomy): Eukaryota > Viridiplantae > Streptophyta > Magnoliopsida > Gentianales > Gentianaceae > Gentiana > Gentiana macrophylla. Next base: position 180,550,897 of record CM047805.1, on the reverse strand, counting down.
ACTTGGGTGCTGTAGTGACAGTTTAGCCTAACTTAATTATTAGGGTTCGAATCTCATTTAAAAAAAAGTCTTGATACACTGAACTATTAAGATAAATCTCTCGATTTACATCCTTCATTAATCCCACATCCCACATCCCACATCCCACATGGACGGAGGAGTGATGAACCCTTTGGAAATCGTATAGTAGTACTCCATCTTTTATTGAGAACTAAAGACATAGCGAAAAAAAAGACGTAGTGTTTGGAAGCAAGCCCTCCACCCTAGCACTTGGTGGACTTTTTTCTCCACTTCGGATACTCAAGAATGGATCCTCGAGAATATTCAGCAGAACCCGAGAAATCGAGACTTGGGCAGACATTGGCCTTACCTTTTCCGATAGATTATTTATGGGATATGGTTCTGGTGAAACAAAGTTGTGCACTCTCCAAATCAGATCCGACCTCCAAATAAGACGTCTTTATTTCTAGAGTTAGCTATTCTGCCCAGAGGCACGAGATTTTGGCCATCAGATTCTTTTTAGTTTTCATAATTTTTACTTTGCTTTCTGTATGTACCTCTTTGGTCACTTTGGACCTATTTAATTAATAATGATCTTCTTCTTCAAAAAAAAAAAAAAAAAAAAAAAAAAAAAGGGTATGGAAAAGAGGGGGTTAATTATGGAAATGATAAGGAAAGATGAATTACTTCCATCATCCCATGCATATTGAAACACGTTTAGAGCTTGGACACCGTTGTAATTTAGGTCCCCTACGGACCCCCACTCCCCTCTTCTTTCAATTCAGTCTGTCTCCATATATATGTTCCACCTGTGAATTCATCCAAATTAGTACGGTAACAATGCATGTTTTTAATTACTTAAAAGCACACTTAATTGTGAACCCCTACACTGTTAAAGTTGTCCCACATTAGGCATTTGTATTGTATCACCCTCCATATTAAGAGATGGATTTTCATCATCTCACAACCTAGGCTTTGGGATGAGCCCCTCCTCTTATATGGGTTTGGGTTAGATTTTCTACATGGTATCGGAGTCACCCCTTTGTGCAAGTGTTGGGTCTCTTTATTGGTCTTATAATGCCCTATATGCCATGTGACCTCAGCTTTTTTTATAGTTTCACACTTGCAGAGAAGTGTTAAAGTTGTCGCATTAGGCGTTCTTATATAGATCACCCTCCATATTAAGAGATAGACTTCTCTCACCTCACAACCTAGGTTTTTGGGATGAGGTCCCTCATTTTATATGGGTTTGGGCTAGATTTTCTACATACACTACACATATACATTATACATTTATATGTTCCGGATTTCCTGACATGTCTTCTTCTTCTTTTGGTCCTTTAAAAAGATTCTGTCGATTCTGCGAATTAAACAAAATTATGACATCCATGATTATAACATGTCCCCCCTTCCCTTTTTTAAGGTCCCCCTCTTTTTTAAACGGCTGTAGATTATTAAAAAACAAAAAAAACAGCTAGGACAATCGGTGTGATGAGAGATAAATTTATGATCATTATTACGACATTTTACTGCGATATTGATACCATTTTGAGCGTTATTGTATCAAATCAAGTCAAAATTACTAAGTTTTATTCAAATGTATAAGTAGTAGTTATTATATAAATTATCGTATTTTTATAAGTTTTTATTAGTTTTGTCACTTAATGCTTAGGTGTGTGCGCTGTCAGTTCGTTAGGTATTTTGGTGGTTCATTGCGAGATTATATATTGGCCAAGATTCCACGTAATCGCATGTTTTGAAGCCTAAAAGATGGATTTTGAGGATAGAAGAAGATCACAAAACCTACAAGTTCAAAACGGATCAAATTGTTCTACGTCTTCTACCGTAACCCGCTCGATGGAAATTTGACCCAACTTAGAGGCGTTTTCTGGGAAGAGTTCTTGATGAAAGTTGTAGATACTAAAATGATCTTTCCAACGCATTTTAAATCACGTCAATCTGGAGTCTGTTCAAGTTATGATTTTTATACCGAATAAATTGAAACTTCGGACGAACCGGGTGATTTTAGGAGGTTCCTTGCATGTTCCTTGCATGTTACTTGCATGTGGCATGTAATGATTTCTTGAATAAACTTCACACGCTACTACACGACTCATCACCTCCACATGATGGCAAAATATTCTCCAAGATTATCCCACATGCTAAATGGAGATAATTCCTCCCAAATCTGGCCTCCTCACAACAAACTTCTCACCTCTCCCAAATAAACCTCCCATATACACCTTTCTCCTATATAAACTCCTCCATCTCCATTGATCTTTCTTTTCCATCTTGGCCACTCTTGGCCAGATCTCTCTCTCCACCTCCTTTCCATTTCTTCCATTCCCTCTTCATGTCCCTTCTTCATCTCTTTTTCTTTTTTTTTTGTTTTGTAGTACGTATATACATATATACATGTATGTATATATGTTTTTATAAATAAAAGTAAATCTCGATTTGTAATGCTTTCGAGAGGATTATCAAAGAAAATTGTATTGAAGAAGTTCTTTATTTTCATAGGATACGACTTGATCTACAATAAACGGGTAATTTTATCAAGTTATTATGTTTGTTATATTTGTTTTATATATATATATATATTATATCTATCACTATGTTAAACTAAAAATATATCTACAGTCAAGATATGAATCGAATTAGTTAATCTTTTGGTAAAATGAATGATCGACTCTGTAATCATGATTAAAACTAATTATAATGAATCTTTTTCTATTTCACTACGTAACGATAATATATTCTGAATGACGTAATCAATCATGATGAATACCACATATAACTCCAGCGATGAACCCACCAGGAGAAGTCGATATATGAGTAAAATATAAAAACCGGAGGTAAAAATGGCGTGCCCTGTTAACGGAATCCTATTTCTACACTGCGAAGGCGATTTGTCCTAGAAAAACAAATCTTATTAACTTTGTACTCGAGATCTTAATAATGTTAAAATCGCCAGTTTAATTGAAACTACACCGTTTGTATTAAATCGATCCGCTTGACAACCGAGCCTCTTGAATAACATCGGCCGTCGACGAACGGAATAACCTCTTTTATCCGGGTAGATTTGTACTTTCGGTGACTGCTTTTGACTAACTAAGTTTAGCATGAGGCGGGTTGTGGACCTTGGGTGATGACATTTGACATATGACAATTTCATACGCCATTCGTGTGAGGAGGAGTTGTCTAGCTTTAGAGTACACCGATTCATATATAATTTACACTTGAATAAAGGAAGATCTGCATCATTTATTTCTACTAAAAGATATTGATTCAAGAAAGTATTCTTGCCAGATCCAAAATATATCTATATATCTATTTGTATTTATTTACTGTTTACTAACATCTAACTCTAACAATCTAACTACTAACATAATCTAACCCAGAAAAAGTAAAATTGCGACTTAGATCGAGCTTAATAATAAATTTTCTCAAAGTGTTTAACCCCACTTAAAAGAATTACCATGTTTTCCTCATGGATACGATACTCGACTCACCGACTTGTAGCTACACTTGACCTTGATACAGGCCGGTTAGGATCAGATAAGCTTTGGTAATGTCAGTCGCGCCTTTCTGGCACCGTTTCCAAGGTTAGGTTTAGGTCTGTCACGGTGGTAGATCCAGAAATTTTGTTCACGGGTCTGTAATTTTTCCTAAGTAAATTTTTTTTTTCACTGTGTCTAAAATATTTTTCAATAGATAAAATCTAAAAAAATTTAGTGGGATCCACAGACCCTAATTAGAACAAGGTGGTCCCCCATTGGTAGCTAGCTTATGCATGATGATGGTCCAAAAGGTATATATGTAGTATAGGTTGCACACAGAAAACATAAAGCCAAATTGAGGAGAAATACTCGAGAAAGGAACATAAGGTGTTGACGATGCTGGATATCGCCTGTATGATTATCCGAGCTATAATAAACCTAATGACAATTAACAAGATCCAAAACCCTAGAAAAAGATGTGAAACGGGGTAGTGTTTGTGACTTTTAGACTGTGCCCGAGATTATGAATCCCAAGTTGCCTATATATCATGTCTATGAGTCAGGAATCAAGTCTCTAGTAGTTTCTTGGGATGGTTTAAATAGAGAACATCTCGTCTTTGGCAAGCCTATGTCGTGTCCTTAAAAACTTCTTTTTGTATTGGACAAGGATTATCTCGTGTCAATCCCTATTCACTACAAGAAAAGCGCTCTATTGCTAAACTAGTTTTTGTCACACATAAAAAAAGTGTGGCAATATATACTTAGTTGGACTCATTTGCCACACTTCTGTGGCTAAAAGTAAGTATATAGCAACACTTTTTTTGTTGTGTGGCAAAAGTTAGTGTAGCAAAAGAGTGTTTTTCTTGTAGTGATTATTTAGGAGATAATTATGGACAGTTTGAATATCAGGATCAGAGTCTTAATGACTTGAGATTCTTTCCATGTTTATCTTATATATTACGTATGTGTGCAATATCGGATAAGGAAGGCTTTGGCCGACCTACGTCGAGCCCCTCCAGACCATCTTGGCCCGTACTGCGTGGACCCGAGCTCCCCAACAACCTAGCCGAGCAGTGGTGGTTCAGTTCAGGAGAACGGGTAAGACCTCCCACCTAAGGTTCATGTATGCTCTTAGGCATAAAGTGGGGCTTCTGGCCCTTAATGCTATACTTCTCTGTATTCATTTATTATTTGATCAATTAGGAGATGACATGTGGCAGGGCTCAGTCCGACCTCTGTCAGGTGTATGTTTAGAAAGCAGCACGTAATCGTAAGAGAGATACGAGTACATGTTGTTAATGAGCCAAGCTGAGTCTCGGTTGTTTGAACTCGAGCTTGTTTACCTCACGAGCTTGTTCATAGTCATTCGGTTTACTATACGAACAAAAATTGCGTTTGAGCTCGGCTCGTTTAAAAGATGAATTGTTTGAGTTTGTGTTCAAGTTCAGCTCGTTATACATATTTCGGACTCGAGTTCGGTTCGTTAAGATATAAAATAAAAAATAAATGCAAAAATAACACATTATAGATCAATATTACATACATCACACAACAAATAATATTTAAATACATATTAGATAAATAACTGACTTATCATCTAATTAGTTAGAGTTATGTTGTACAATATTGTTTTATTATATAAGAAGATTCAGGAATATGGACGAGCAAATGATAATGAAGGCTAAAGAGGCGAACACGAGTTTATTTACGAACGACTTTAATCATTTAACATCTCTAGATATGAATAATGAGACTCCTACGATCAACTTAACAGATGTTATAACAAAATGTCTCGGTGAGACCACTAGTAGTATGACCTACAATCAACGTAACAAAGTATTATAACTAAATGTGTTGGTGAGACCGCTAATGTTGACAGTCAAACACACACACACATATATATATATATACATGTCACATCATCATCGTGACATTTATCAAATAATTGTTGAAGTAATATACTCGAGAGATATTATGGTATGTTTGTTAAGCGAGAATGGAATGAAATTGAATGAAATTTTATTTCCAATGAAATGAAAACGAACAATTTTCATTCCTTCAAAAAATGGATGGAATGCGATGGAATAAAATAAAAATCGACAAGACACGTAGGTGATGGGTAAGAGTGGGTGGGTGGTAGGATAGGGCAGGGTAGATGATGAAGTAAGATAGGTAGGGTGGGGTGGTGGGTAAGGTAGGGTAGAGTGGGATGGTGGGTAAGGTAGGGTAGGGTAGCATGGGGTGGATGTAGGGTAGGTTAGAGTAGCATGGGGGGGTAGGGTAGGTGACGGTGGAATAGAATAGATGGTGGGGTACATGGTATGATAGGGTGAGATAGGATCGGGTAGGATATAGTGGTGGGTAAGGTAGGGTGGGGTGGTGGGGCAGGATGGGTAGAGAGGTAGGATGCGTTGGGGTTTGGGGTAGGTAAGCCACCCTACCCCTCACCCTACCTAACCCTACCCCACCCCATCCTTTCCACCATATACTACATTATAAACCATACAATACCCTACCTCACCCAACCTTTAATCCACTACTCTTGCCCTACTTATCACTTAATCTATCACCTTTTATATGACTTGTTTTATTTCAATTTTTTGTTCTATTTCATTTTTTTCATATTCCAAAACACATTAATGAAATGTATTTATTCCATTTCATTACATTCTCATTATTTTATTTTATTTCATTCATTTCCTACGTAACAAACATGTTATTGCTGAGTTTTCCATAGCCAAGTTTTACCTCTTTTTTTAATTGATGCTTTGATTGATTATATTTTGGTTTTATTACGCTTTCGTACGATTATGCTGGCTAAGAACCAGCAACAAACCGAAACCAAGTTAAACCAATTCATTGTCTTTATATAGTACTTCGGTTTGGTTTGGGACATCAACCATCCATCAATAGAACTACACAATCTAAAAGATGCCCAAAAAAAGGGTTAAATTTTGAGTGTTTATCCCCAGAAACTCCATTTCCTTAGATATCTTTCTACTAGACTATTAAATACACAAGTTGGGAAAGGGAATTAGAAAAAAAAGTAGCCATTTAAAGTTGACAATTATTCTTGCAACTGTACCAATAACAAACGAAAAGCAAAAATTTATCCTTATGAACAAAACACAAACTTTGTGATGGAGTGTTCTAAGAAGAAAAAAAAATTATATATATATACCTATGTTTGGGCCTTGGATCACTTTTGCAATGCAGAAAAGTTCAAAAGTAAAACATGGGCCTTTTTTATTACATAGATGATCCAGCAAGCGAGTCTTTTGGTGACAAAAGATCTCCAACGCCTTTAGGAGGCCCAATGCTGCAGCGTGCTGTGTTGTGTTGTTCAATGGCGTCCTTTATTTTCTGAAACTGCATTTCATTTTAACATTATCAGGAGGAAAATATTGCAACCATTCAACGCTGGTAACTTAAACAATCACTTGAAATTCATGGCATGAGCATTTCATTGCTCAAACCACCACCCCGGGTAATTCTGTTGCAGGGACTCCCTATTAAAACGGACCGTCAGATGACTGCCACGTGTAGAAAAAAGACAAAACTGTTTTGTCTGTTTGTATACGTGGCAATTATCCGACGGTCCGTTCTAATATCCCTACATCAGAACTCCCTCCCCCTCCCCCACACACACTTACTTACACACACATAAACCGTGAAAGCAGTTTGGTGTATGATAGCATTATGGTTATCCAAGGTTGGGTCATTCAGACCTACTGTATGTATGCGACGCTGTTTACGTGGCTTGAGCTTATGAACCGTGGTTACACGACAACAGCTTTAACCACTGTGACAAGACTCTCTACAGAATATAACAAAACACTAAACAGGAGGAAAAAAAAAATGGTAAATAATCACCTTAACTTGCATGATATGCTCATGCACCTTGGCTAACTCAAAGTAACACTAGGGTTCTCTGAAAATAGTGATTCCATTTTCGCACTACCAAAAATCTTATCACACCATAGTTTTATCTCCAATTTACCTGACATTTTTTTTTTCAGGAGTCGTGAATCTGACCCAATATTAGGGAGATGTTTGAAATTTTGCTGACCAAATTTTAGTCGGTAAGTATCAAAAGTACACTTTGGATCTTTTTGATGGGTAATGGGTCGTGAAAAAACCCTGCGTCTAACCTAACATTGAGTCAGAATAAGCATCTGTTTCTCAATGTCAGTGTGCCATGTGAAAAGATGCTCCATATAATATATTTCTAGCTTCAATATGATCAAATAAAAAAAAATCGTATTTTCATATAGTTAAATCAATACCTTGGCAAGAGAACACGAGAAGGCTTCCAGTTGGCCATCAGCTCCGCGATAAAAGTGGAAAAAAGGAAGGACCTTGACATTCAAGCTCTTGCACATTGGCTTATTCTCATCAAAATTTACTTTCAAGAACAATATTTCAGGGTGTTCTGCAGCAGTCCTGCAGAGCTGATTAAATGCACACACAAAACAATAAAAATCACATTGATGCAGATAATAGCCCACGGCACAATCTCACACACACACACACACACACAAAAAAAAAAAAAAAAAAAAACGCACCAATGTGAAAATGTTATGCATGAACGATAAATGGACGTTACCAACAGCATAGAACAACAATACCTTTGGATATAATGCTTTGCAAGAAGCGCACCATGTCCCATAGAATTCAACAATGACTAGCCTATCTCCAGCTTCACTTAAGGCCTTCAAGAACTCTTGCGTGGAATGAATGTCGATCATGTTTGGTCCTCCACTTCTTTCCCACCATTTTGGTTGCTCTTTTTCAGCAAGAGTTGCCCGTACCTGAGGTATAGATATGAAAAGAAAAAGGAGATATATAAGAAGAGAAGATAACCACTATGATGTCGAAGTCAAAAGCATTAAGTGTTCACAACGGATCATCAAAACTAACAGTGATATTTAACCTAACGGTCAAGCAACTCCAATAACATGATTGAACAAATCATGCATAAGACAACCCATGACAGTCCCACTAAAGATGCTTATGAAAGAGTGTGAATTTCAGGAAATTTACTGAATTAGGTGTTCTGAGGGAAGTGGCAGTGATTTTGAGATAGTACCTACGCATATGATACAACAATATTAGCAAAAGTCAAAATAAGCGTGCCTAATCATTGTTCAATCGTTTACTAGCATATGAATATACATTCTCAGAGAAAAGGTCAAAAGTTTTAAATGGGAAAAAGCAGCATTGTGCAGTGATCATTTGAGGGATTAGGAGAGATTACAATGGAGGATGATAAGAAGCATTGGGGAAACACTATCCCCCATAAGGATTCACAATCTCAAAAGCAAGGAGCCTGTATCTTCTTAAATGTATGTCTTACAAAAATAGTTGCTTCTTCAGATATTGGAGGGAATAAGAGGAAAAAGATAATACTTCGAGTCACAAGATACTATCCTTCCCCTGCTCTAGGCACCAGCTTCAGGCTGTTTCCACATTGCTTATGACCCCAAGTTCATAGAACCTTCATCGGACCCTCTCATCTTTTCAATCCATTATTTTAATAAGCACATTCAATTCAAATTTTTCCAAATCTGTATTGGTTATACGGCATTGAAAATATCATAGCAACTTTTGGCTATACATCCAAGTTTCTGTAGACAGATTTTTACCAATCATTGCAAAAGTCTTTACATTAAGTCACTCATTACACATACACATTCCAGGAACCACACCTAAACCTCAGAAAACCAATAAAAAAGGGGAAAGCTAGATACATGAAAGCACTTCACCCATGCGGGGTTTTTAGGAAAGGACATGTCTATAAACCAACTGTACACAATCTTGCCTAAAGCTCACAAAAGCAATACCCGTAAAAAAATAGGTCCCAAATAAGTCACATATAAATTTGCACATAAGAAAAATGTTATCAAGGTTGGTCATTAGTAAGGTTGGTTGACTAAATGCAATTAATCAAAATAACAGAGAAAGAAGAACCATCAATTTTACATGGTTTGGTCCCATCCATCTAAAAACCATTCATACAGAGACCTTTCTTTACTTGGGGAATCGATGAACAATAATGCAAGGATCATACCATAACCCTAAGGGATAGATATAACTAGAAATTAACAGAGGTATGAAAAATCTAGGCCTTTGCTCTTCTGCACTCAAGAAGAGAATACCACCCCCTCCAACAGAATCAGACCTTATTTTGAGGTTGACGGTGAATGCTCTTTCGAGCTCTTGTTCATATTATGCTGCTAGGTTGCAGAAATATTGGTGATGTCAGTTCGATTTTCTACAATATATACAAAGCATCAGAATCTCAATTCTCAAAGTAGCCAAAATCTTCATATAGAATAAGTGCACAAACAGATAATATTCCAACATAAACTATAGTTCCATGCAAAAATTAAAGGGGAACAACACCAATTATAACTATAATTTTAATTTTTGTTGGAATAGAAAACCCATAAATAACAACATAGACTATATTATCCATGCAAAATGTAAGTAAAGGGGAAAAAAAACACGAATTATAAAACACCAATTTTGTTTCCGCACACATTAGGCATAGATTTCTCTACACCTTCTCAGCAAGAATTACAGTTTGCACCATCACAGAAAGACAAAAAGTGTAACAGCACAGCAAAGTCAAAGTTTAAACCTTGAAAGAACCCAATTGCTTCCGGGGTCTAACGATAACAGGAGAAAGAAATTCAGCAAATTCAGCAGTGACCGGAGCAGAAGACTCGGAATTCGAAACAACCCTTTTGAACAGTCTCTGATTGTGAAGTGGAGCAGTAGTTGGTTGTGAAGGATCCAACGAGAAACGTAGTGAATTTACAGACACCCTAATAACATTAGCCATCTAATATTAGCAAAACCCAGAAATCAAAAAACTCGGAAACCTATTTACTTAATTTCTACTGGGCTAATTCTGGAATTGCTAAAAAATTATTAAAAGAACATCCCAGTCTTGTTGCATCTGCGGCAAGATTATTATGCATTGGGGGCTTTCGTTATTTTATTTTCGTTGGGCTTTGATGGAGGGGTTCAGATGTTGAGACTGAATGCTTTGTGTGAACCACAACAGATCAAGCAAAATTCGCGTGATTTTCTTTCTGAGTTTTACTTTTGAACTGTTCGTTTGTGTAGATGACAGGTACGATGTGCTCCGTACCACACAATATAATTTTATTTTTTATAATAATTTTATAAAATAGAGGGTTTTTTTTTTCTTCACAGAAATACAATAGAAAATGGAGTTGTAAAAGTGTATCCACATTTTTTTTTTTTTTTTTTGGAAGAAAGAACTTTATTAATTAAAATCCGCAAAACAAGCAGTCAAAACGTCTATAAGAAGGCTAACTCAAAAAAAATGGAGTTAGTTTACGATCATTATCCTTACAATAAAACATAGTGATATCATCGTTTCTATTAATTATAAAATATAAATAATTTCATTAAAATAATTTGAGTTCCATGTAATGCTACATATTAGGAAAAAACTACATGGTTCGATTCGCCTGAATAATATCTACACGATAACCTGTATAACTAAAATATGTCTATGGATAACGAATTGACAGGCTGCTCATTAATCTCAGTGGAAACGAACAAAAACTCATTCAAACGAACCCTCTTCCATCAGATCGATCTTCCTAAATGACTTCGTGCCATAAAAGCCTATAACCGGTAGCAGTTATTACATTTTACAAAGAATCTGCTAAAACCCATCATTTTAATCAATCAAGAAAATCAAATTATAAATCCTGCACCCATAAAAAAAAAAAAAAACAAAATTAGGTCAGAGACAAGCTTCCCTGTGAATCAATGTCCTAAAGTCAACTTCTCTCTAAGGTTTAGCGGTTTCACATTTCTCTTCAACCAACAGATCAACATGTCTGCCTTCGGTGAAAGACTGCCGCAGCCTCAACGCTGTGCAGTAATAGAGTGCATGGTTGATTCCTCAGAACTGGTCTCAGTAGGAATTGATGGCGTCTCTGCAGCATCGTTTTTCCGCTCGAGTGTCTGCCTCTTTTTTGGCATGGCAAAGATATATGCTGCAATTTATACCCATATTAACAGTGGGTTCCATTAACACGTAATCGTTTAGACAAAATATGGTTTGTTTTGGTCAGAAATGGTAGCAAGAACACCTCCAAATGGAAATATCAATGCCACTACTATACAAACAAAGCTTACGGTGAACCGCATTACTCAAAACAATGGACTGTAGAAACACTGAAGAAATAGGCATCTGGGTTCTAAACAGCAATCTTTGGAGTGAAAAATAGATGCTCACTAAACAATTCATGCATGGTAGCGCCTTTCTAGGTCTATATTTAAGAAAATGACAGGGCACATCATGCCATATAAATAACAGATACTGCAAGCAACTGAAAGAACTAATGGGTGTGGAACCATGATACACTTCTACATGCACAGTGAAAAGACGATATACAAACTGTTCTCCCAAACTGAACAAATTTGGTAGATAAGCCAACAAGCAGGATTTGATTATTCTACCTCAAATGCTTACATTACTAGGTAAAACTGATGGGGCATAACAAACGGAAAATTTAGAGCGCCTCTAGTGGCACCACAAAACATCTATCGTGGCACCACACCAACACCAAGGCATTAGGTTTGACTTTCTAGACATCGAATGTCCAGATGAAAAGTCATTATGGTGCCCGAAAAAGTACGTTTGGTGTGGTACCGCTAAAGATGCCTAAAAATTATTGTAAGGGGGGAGGACACATACAACTAACAATTCATAAGAATGAAGACAATCACGATTCACAAGACATTGGTGACTGCTACAATTCATGTAAGACACTGACCTAATTAAGCATTATTATACCCCACTTGCAGCTTTCAAAGGCAAGCATCGCTAGATATCTATAGTGAATTGTTCATGCTGTCTACGTAATGACATGCCACAACCGTAACCCCATGGTGCCCCTAATTAACCTTACTCATTCAAATGCCTTCATCTTCTTGAATCACAACCTCATGGAGGTTACTTTCCATGAGTCAATGAAATATTCAACAGGAAGTCTGGGACAGGACATACTGCATCAAATCAGGGGTATAAAGAATGATGTTTGTAGATATAAGATCATAATAAAAAATTAGGCCTTGTGGTCCTGCTAAGCCACTAAATTTTTTTTTTTTTTTTGCTTAAAGCCCCCGGTATCCAGAACCCACTGGTCCGACTAATCCAGAGTTCGGCCCGGGTCGTGCCTGCAGAGTCTGACTCTTACTCAGGGGTAAGGCCTGGCCAAGAGCTCTTTCAACATGGCGCCTCAGAGGAGAATCGAACCGATGACCTCCCTAGGCATTCCCAAGTCACTTACCCACTTGAGCCAAGCTACTTGGTTACCCCAATATATTCCAGGTTGTAATCCTAAATAATCAATTTGATGCAGACGGAAATCTCGAAATGCAAGGAATTAAACCAGTGCGACGGTCCCAAAGCAACCACCCGACACTGGAGAAATGTTTTCTTTCACTTCATCGGTCCTTTAATTATTACATGCACATGAACATTCCACCAGTCATTGGTTTAGATTTTTTATGAAAAGGACTGCACGGTTGTTTTAGATTGGATCAAACAACGAACACACCACCAACAGTTTAGTTTGGCAGAACATTTGGAAAGAAATAATAGGGTGATTACATAAAGAGAAAGAGAGCAGAGCAAGCAAAACATTTTTAGCAAGATTATTGGAATATATGGATGCCGGCGAACTAAAAATAACATGCACGCTTTAAAATGTACTCTTTTGATCACCATCATGAGTCAATAATAGTTTATAAAACATAAGGTGTGTAATAATCTTCCTCCTGTGAAAATTCAACTAATAATCATCACAAAAACCCATAACCAAAAACATAATTTTGCTTTTTCTCATAAATCTGGAACCCATTGTACATTAGAAGACATTTCAGGATTTGGACTAAAGGGGTTAAATATGCACAACATATTCCAAATTCAACGCAAAATGACTGTATTTGGAAAATTTAATTTTCTTGTTGGAATATTCACAAAGGGGACAACAGAAATGTGGAAGCTATCCATCTAAAAAAGACGACTCGATGCATGGAAGCATAACGCTAGTCTGGGCAAGGAAAGGACCAGAACAAATTCCACAATCAATTATGGTTCATGGTTTGTGATTTGAGGACCTAATGCACGGGCATTGTTTGAAAGCACAAAAAACTTAAAGCTAGGAAAACTTGGCAAGCCTAAAAACAGTTCGTCTCTGAGTAACCCCATCCGCCCAAGACAAGCCCCACAAACTTACTTTAGAATTTAGATTACAGGAAGCAAAGTGCATGTAGGAGTATATAAGCAAGCTAAACAACACTAGTGTCCCCAAAATATGCACCTAAATTACAAACAGGTCTGTTCCAAAATTGTTTATAAAGTAAACCCAAAATCAGCAATCCAATCTATTGAAGCCAAATGAAAAACTAACCAAACTTCAGTAATGTTTTAGAGTACTGTTTGAGCTTGACCACTTTCAGGTATGAATACTAATACTCGGATCATCAATAACACACGCAGATACCATACCAGGATTCAAAACATGCAGCTGCACTGCACCTCACAACCAACGCGATTCCTCTTTCATATAGATCAAATGTTATTTATCAACATAGCTTCCCACTATTTTACCCAAAAAAGAAAGCCAGACATTGTAAATTCCACATGATTCAAGATCGGGAATCTAAAAAACACAATAATACTATTTCGATCATAAGCCAGATGTCAAACTTTCGCTAAACATGCGAATAATGAGGAAGAACAAAAAAAAAACCGGAAAAGGAAAAATCAATCGACAATCAGGTAAACGAAAAACTTAAAAGTAATATAATAATCATAATCGTATAAACGGAAGAAAAGAAGTTCCGTGGGAAGGTGATAAAAACCTCCGACGCCGAAATTGAAAACCATAAGAGCACGCCAAATGAACTTGGAGACACGGACTTGAGTCGCCGCCGGAACTTTGGTAAGCGTAGGTGCTGACATGTTCGCTCGCTGTTAATCCTTTCGACTTCTCTCTTTCGATCTTCAATCACTGTTAGGATGAAAGTGAGACGTGTTTACGCCGAAAAGACACTCCTGCCCTTAAATATATAATGAATTTTTTTCTCAATTAGCCCTCCTTTTTGAGGTTTTGTCACTTTGTGTAAAACTTATGACATGTTTATTAGGCAATAATAATAGAATGGAATGAAATATTTTTCATTTCATTTCAATTTTTATGTATAAATATGAGATAATTGAATATAATAAAATTTTATTTTAATAGAATGAAAAATATTTATTTCATTCTTTTTAAAAATTGATGGAATAGAATGAAAATCAAAAAACATGTGGGTGATGGGGTAAGAGTGGGTGGTAAGGGTGATGGTGAGGTAAGGTAGGTAGGATACGTAGGGTATGATAGGGTGAGATAAGGTAGGGTAGGTGGGGTGAAAGTGTGGTTGGGTTAGGTAGGTGAGTGAAAAGGTACGTTTGTGTGTAACACACCAACGTACCTTAACACATCGTGTGTTATGGTAAGGTAGGGAAAGATGGGTAGGATGGTGAAGTTGAGTGAGTGGTTAAGGTAGGGTGGAATAGGGTGGTAGTGGAGTAGGGTAGGTAGTTAAGGCAAGATATCTGGGGTGGGGTAAGGTGGTTGGGGTGAGATAATGTAGAATAGGATGAGGTGAGGGGTAAGGTAAGTTAAGGTGGGGTAGGGTGAAATATGGTAGGGTTAGGTAGGTGAGTGAAGAGGTAGGTTGGGGTGGTAGAGTATGGTAGAATGGTAAGATAAGGTGAGGTGTGGTAATGTAGAGTGAGGCGGGGTGTGAGATGGTAGGGTGGTGAGGTATAATAAGGTAGGGTTGGGTGGTGAATGAGGTGAGGTGATGTGGTGTAGGTTAGGTGGGGTTTAGTTTGTTAGAGTAAGGTATGTAAGGTAGGGTGGGGGGTAAGGTAAGGTGGTGTAGGGAGGGGTGAGGTAGGTGGTGGTAGAGTAGGTTGGAGTAGTAAGGTATGGTAGGATGGGTGATGAGGTAGGGTGCGATGGGTAGAGTGGTGTGGTAAGGTAAAACGGGTGGTGGGGTAGGGCTACCCCACCCCAACTAACCCCATCCCTTCCATCATATCATAACTTATAAACCATACCATACTCTATCAAACTCAACCTTAATCTACTACACTGCCCTACTCATCATTCAATATGTCACATTTTATATAATTTGTTTCATTTTATTCTTTAACATAAGGGTGCACATGATTTGGTCGCAGGTTTCATAAAAACGCATACCCAACCTTTATGTTACGTGTTATAAAAATTTGAAACCACATTCAACCTAATTCAAAGTTGAACCCACACGTGCGGGTTTTGTTAATTGCGGGTTGGGTGCAGGTTAGCATGACAATAGATTTTAACGCTCTTAGTGCTGATTAATTGATTGAGTGATGTTTCTTCAATTGTTTAGTTATTAGAGAGAAGAAAATATTCAACTTTTAAAAACCAAGTAATATAATAAATGTACATAGCATAATTATATCATAATTGAAGAAAATATTGAACTTTGTTTGTGTATGAATTGGTGTTTTGATACTGAAAAAAAAAATTGCTAAAAAATGGCTATTCATTTGGTAGACTTGTAGTCCTTTACTTTCTTAGAGTATTTGTTTTACTGTGCATGAAAAATATGTCATACTACTCTAAAAAAGGTTATAGTGTTTTGTTTAAATGTCTATCTTGAAAGTTGAAAAGTTAAAAACCGTTCCAATTTCCATTGTCTAGTAATTCTAGTTTGTTGCCATGTATATATATATATATGTATGTATATATATATGTATGTATATGTGGGTTGAGTTGGATTCAAATATGTGTTTTATGGTACAACTCCTACTCAACCCATAAAATGCGTGTCAAAGTATATTAAAACCATAATCAACACAAATCCATTTTTAACCTCCAATTGCGGGTTGAGTTAGGTTAAATTAGGTCAGATTGGGTCGGGATGTGATCTTTTGTTCACCGTTTCACTTTCCAAACACAATAATGAATTTAATTTAATTCATTACATTCCATTTTATTCATATTATTTTATTCCATTACATTTTATTCCTGCGTAACAGACATATCATTAATGATAAAAGACCATAGTGTTGTAGTGTATTGATAGTTTTGGTTTTGAATATGATATGAAATTTGATATAACGTATCGACTTCTTAAAAAAATGCATTTTTTATATTTTTATGAAATGATTGGATTGATAATAAATTATTTTGAGATAGAGAAAAAATAATAATAAATATTTTAGTGGTGATGTAAGCCAAAGTGGAATGACTATATTTGTGACGAGCAAACTAATAGCAAAATTTAGTTTTGTAATCCATGACAACCATAAAATTTATTGTATTCACATCATTTACATATACAAAGTAATGGCCAATGAGAAATTGGTCCAGTGGTAATCACCGTGACTCCTTAACCTGGAATATCTGGATTCGAAGTGAAAACAAAAATAGTGCGTGCGTATACAGGGACGGTCTTGTGGGGTTCAAGGCCCTAGGTCAATTTACATGCCGATCCCCATTAATTTTGAGTACAGTTTTTTTTCTCTAGAAAATAGGAAAACGGCATAGAAAACAATACATTCATTATAAATTCACAAACAACCATAGCAATTTTTACACATTATTTTTAAGAGACAATCCCACACAATATGCATTGTATATAAAACACTAATTAATTATATTTTAATTTTCCGGTAAACATAATATAACAAAAATGATAATTTTAGACAAGTTAAAAAGAAAAGAAATTACCTAAAATATTAAAACCAGAGTCGGATAGTAAGGGTGCGTGTGTCGTACTTTTCACCGACTATCGTATGCCATTGAAGAAATATTTTTCACCAAAACCACCATGTATTGTTGAATAAGTAACGTGTCGACGATTTTATTTTAATTTTATTTTAACATTTAAGATTCAAAGGCGAACAAAATGGTGGAATTGTTGTTGGTCTTTTTTTTTTTGAATCACTTGCTTTATACAAAACCGATATTGGTTGCAAAGTCCTAGATATATAGTAGAGAGGTTGATTGGGCCAACAGAAAAGCCCATTGGAAACTAGAGTTTAAAAATCGTTAATGTTATTACTAGTATTAAGTTGAAGCTTAATATTTTTTCTTATCTTTTTGTAGAATTTCATTGTAGATAAAGTATGGATTGGAAACCCTAAAATTCAAAATATTTCGGTGGGCCCTAAAATTCATCGTAAAATAACCACTATAAACAAATATTGTCCATCCAAATAAAAAATCTTGGCTTCGTTCTAGCGAGCATTTCATTGATAATTGTTATAAAAAAATGTAAAAATTTATACTAAAATTTATGGTATTTATAAAAAATCAATATAGGTACAACAGTAAAAGGCATAGATTGAGGGATATTGGTAGTTATTGGTATGTTGGGGTTCGTTAAAAAGAACGTTTGAACAACCTTTGTTGTTACGATGATTTAAAAGCAAGTGAGTAGTTTAGACTTTCCAACCAATCATAACAAAATCTACCTATTTACTTACACAAAAACACAT
Source organism: Gentiana macrophylla (assembly GCA_026214975.1). Taxonomy (NCBI): domain Eukaryota; kingdom Viridiplantae; phylum Streptophyta; class Magnoliopsida; order Gentianales; family Gentianaceae; genus Gentiana; species Gentiana macrophylla. Next base: position 180,532,798 of record CM047805.1, on the reverse strand, counting down.
CAATTAATTAGTTCCTTATTTAATTTACGTTCCTCTTTTCTTTTTTTATTAGGTGGTGTGTGTTTAGGTGGATTCGTTTAAAAAGTTAGAGATTGTGTTTTTGTTGGCAGTGGTTGAAAAAACTCGAAATTGCAACGATTATGGTAATTTTTGTTGTTAGTTTTAGTTATAAAAAGACCATGACATTTTGAAGTGTATTGAGTACCACTTTAATTTCTCGGTTGTTTTATGTCTACTATTGATTAAGGTTGTGTTACACGCTTTATTAATTACATGATTAATGATACATCTACGTGTAAGATTGATGTATAATGCTTTAACGAATTGTGTTAACCATTTTAAATCAATTGAAATTTTAAATCAATTGAAATAATTATTGGATACATTAAAACTCTGGTAAATGTCAATTCTGAAGCATTATACGAAAACATTATAGTTGTTTATTAGACCGGAGTAAATGTCATATTTTTCAGTCACATGCATCTTGAGCACACTATTGATATAATGGCTACATAGTAACGGGAAATATTATATGTTTGTCCATAATGCGCGTGGAGGCAATACGCGATTCAATATGATCCATATAGTTTCATTATGTATTTAATTGTGTGGTTCTGATCGTTTCATCCATCAATTTACCTCAAGATCCGCTCTCTACGGAAAATTTTGTAATACAACTGTTGTATGAATGTTATACTATGTGACATACATTACAACTATTTATTCCTAACCTTTCACACACGATAAAAGTATATTATGTGAAAGAGAGTAAAAATGAAAGGTTCTAATGTATGCAACTTGATATAACTTCGCTACAACCGTTGCACTATAAAATCTCTCATTCTCCACACAAGTATTTCCCCATAGTAACATAGTGGAAGCCATTCGGGTGCATCCGCCATATGCGAAGTGCACCCATGTGGCAAACTGAACACATTTTATTTTTAAACATAATTTAAACTGTGTGGTTCAGATTTATTTACCGGTCAATTAAAAAAATACGGATATGCCACAGAAAAACTTTCATATATACAGTCCTCTTCTGTTGGAGTTTTAATGGGAACAACAATCTTACGTGGCATAGTAAAAAAAAAAGAAAAGAAAAAGGTAGTCTTCCACGTTGAAACAAAATTGATGAGAAAATGTGTAGTTATAAAGTTGAAACACAGCAATCGGTAATATTTTTTTTTTTGTTAACAATTTCATGCCAAGGAAAACGAGGATGATATATCACCATTTAATTAATGTATGCCTAATTTCGTAAAAGCGACGTCGTTTTATGCTTCATAAAACCGACGTCGCTTTTTACTTAAAACAAATCAAATTAAACATACAAATTGTTTAAACAAATATTGGACCAATAGTATAACTCAAATATCACCTTTAATCTTAAAGAGCGTTGCACTACTCTCAAATGAAAATGACGAAATTACGAAAAAGGAGGTAAAATGCATCCCGTTTTGCTAAAGATATTAACGAGGGTAGTCGAGTATATATCTATTGTGTGAACTAAAACTCATTTAGCATACAATTTCGTTCGTGACCATTCATTTAATAAACGAATAAAATATTATGTTTGAGCTCGACTCGTTTAAAGAATGAATTATTCGAGTTTGATTCGTTAAATGTATTTTTACCTTTCAACTTGAGTTCGGCTCGTTAATGTATCAAATATAAAATGCAATTTCAAAAATAACAAATTATAAATCAATATTACATAAATCATACAACCAACAGTATTAGAAGAATTATCTAAATATTACGTAAAATCACCCCATAGTCTTTAACCTTAGATAAATATATGGCTTATTATCTTATTAGTTAGAGTTATTATGTTATACTCTCTCCGTTCCATAATAACTGATGCAATTATCAAATTGTTTTGTTACATTTTATCTGAGGCGTACAATTTCCAATATAACATTTATTGTGTTGTTTACTTGATTTACCCTAATTTATTACAATAGGAGATATAAAAATAATGTCACATTAATTATATTCAAGGACATTCTAGTCATTTCATTGTAAAGTTAATACATTAACTCACATTCTTCATATACGTGATTTTGACAACTGTCTCAGATAAATTGAAATAGAATGAGTATATTGTATTATCTATATAATCCGATACGTGAGTATATTCGAATGCTCACGGGCCAAAGTCGTATTCGTTTGTTTAAAAACCAACATACTAGTTTAAGTTTGGTTCGTTAAGCTAAATAAAAAAATAAATAAAAATGAACACACTAACAAGACAAACACAAACTTGATGTTTACAAACAGGTTTGTTTTTTTTTTTTTTTGTTTTTAATGTGTTTGCATTTCCCACATCTTTTTCTTCACTTAGTTTGTTGCTCTCAGATTACTTATCCTCTCATATTGTTTTTTTATATAAAATAATAAAATAAAAATGTTTATGCATGTCCATAAGTCATAATCGCCATGAAGAATTAATCGATAAGATAGAGTTACACGTTTACAAGTTGTAATTGACATGCAACTAATTCATTGATTGAACAAAAGTCATACATGCAGACTAGCTATTTCATGATGACGTGTATACTTTCTTAATATTTATTTTATTAGTATTCACGTCATATCATCTTATCCGTTATTCGTTAAGCACCCTTAAAAGTGAAAAATACTTCTGTGTACATGGATTTTAAGGTGAAATGAATGAAACGAATATAATACATATTAAAAGCAGAATAATAAAACGCAAGTGTGATGTTTCACACGTGTAGAGAAAGATCGGGCGGATCTATAGCTACTAAGGGGAGGTCACGTGACCCCATTGAGATCCAGGGAATTGTTTTTAGTATTAAAACGATGTAGTTTTGTTGTTAAAAAATGTCGTTTTATTGACAAAAATGTAGTTTTAGGCTCCGGTGACCCCACTTGAACAAACTTTTTGATCGAAAATGTAGTTTTACGGTCCGATGACCCCACTGAAAAAACTTTCTGGATCCGCCACGGATAGAGCATTACACAAGTATTTCTCCTTAAATGTAATTAAAAGTTTACATGCAATCTAAGTGACCCAACGAAGTATGAATAGATGGAAAAAAATTGATTGGATAATGTTAGTTATAATTTAAATATGTGACACACTATGAATGAAAGTACGTACACGAAGTTTAATATAGTCTTTAAACAAGTATGATTTGGTGTTTTCTATTTGTATCATTGTAACGCCTTCAGATCCAGTCCTGCGATGGCGTTAAATGAAATCGTAAATATCCGGTCAATCGCTTGAGACCGCCGCCCTCGCTGGCTTGTGCAAAAGCTTTGCCTGAGTTGACAAGACTTTATGCTCTCTCACTTACTTATATGGGTGTGATCTTATATTTTTTTGATGTGGGGCTTTATGTTCTCCCCTTTATAATTTCTTATTTTACCGATGCTTTACATTATCTCTTTATTTTACCGATGTTTGGACTTACATTCGTGGATCAGCGTCAGATCTTGCTGAACGGCATGAAGGGACGTTCCTTTAAAATGGGTGGTCTCAAGACCACCCAAAATTTGGAAAAAAATAAAATAAAATTTTTGTACTTGAATTAGTGTTATTATTCGTATATGAACTTAATTTTCTTAATTTCAAAACAATGCTATGATGGCCTAGTGGAATACATTTTGCATATTTTGCTTTCTTATCCCACTCATGGATTGAGCGTACTGTGACAAAGTCTTTTTGTATCTATACTCTGGCTGAAATACTTATAAAGATTTTTCCCTTTTTTCTTTAGACCTTTTAAATCAACATAATTTTTATTCTACCCTATACAATTTAAATCTAATCAATTTGGTATCTTATACCACCTAAATCTTTATAACATTTTTTCTTCCTTAACTTATGCGATCTAAATCTAATATTTTATTCCTTCTACCTTAGACTTTTTAAATCAACATTTTTCTATCTTATCTTAAATCTAAATCTAATCATGTCAGAATTAAATAACGATGTAATGAATGTAATTCTTTAGCATTGGGATTTTTTTTCGGATATGCATATTAGTGAAACTAAGACCACTCAAGAAAAATTTATATTCCCAGGCGTTCTCTCACATTATATGGGAATCTGACTCGAATAGCCATTCGATACTCCCCAGTGAGTCGACCCGGGTATCGCAGGCCTATAGCATTTCGTATTCATTTATTTTACCTAAAGTGCATAAAATAACCCGAATTAATGAAGCGCTTTATACCTGCACTTTACAAAGATTCATTATATAATATGACTTTCAAATGTTTTATATTTCAAATGTTTTATATTTTGTCTCTTTTGGTGAAGCAAATATATATCGATAATAATACAAAGTCACCATACAACTAATGGAATGCAATTTAAAGTCCGAACAATTGAATACAATGTGACTTAGAATATTAGATCATAAGATATGGAGTAATGATAGAGACATAACAAAAATTACATAACGGATGCCATAACATGATCTTCCATCCTTGATTTTGATGAGTGTTAATTGATTGTGATGTAAACCCATCAAAATCAAGGGTGAAGATCATGTTGTGGCATTTGTTATGTAATTTTTGTTGTGCCTTTATCATTACTCATTGTTGAGAGAATTTAAAGGTTTGTACATAATGATACATGACATATAAAAGAACAGAAAAATTCCAAAGTACACCTAAATTGACTATTAAAAAAAAATTGAAGGAGTATATAATACTATCTATGTTGCACAGATACGTCGCACGACACGACACGAACGGATAATTCCAAAATCTAAGGACACGACACACCATCGACACGTTTAATATATATATATATATATATATATATATATATATATATATATATATATATATATATATATATATATATAATTCAATTTATCAAAAAAAATTATTCGTAAACATCTGAAAAAACTAGACAAAATAAGATAGGTATTACATAAACTCTATGAATATCTAGAATAAATATTCGACCTTTCTACGGTGCCAAAAGAAATTGTGATTGACTTTCAAAATATTACAAATTGTAAAAATGATTGTTTGTCAACAAAAAACATATAAATTTGATACGATGTATTATTTATTTAATTATTATAGAAATGAAAATCGTGTATTTAACGTTTCCATTGAAGAAAACTTAAATAAAGAAAAAAATTTAAAAATTGGGTTCAGGAGTGTTGCGGAGTGTCGGTGCCGTGTCGGGAGTTTCGATAGTGTGTAGGATATTTAAATTTTAAATAATATTAATTTAATCAACCGACATGTGTCGACACGGTGTCGGAGCGTGTCGTGTCGTGTCTTGTGTCGGACACGGCGCACGACGACCAGATTGAAGTGTCGGTGTATCATAGAATACTATCCTTTTAGTCATGGATATTGTGCTGATTTTGGTCAAATTATTAAGTTCCCTACACATCCATGCCTAACTGTTAAATGAATGGAGCCGTTCACGATCAGACTTGTGTTCGACTCGTGCTCGTTTGCTTAGCTTAGCTAACTAAGCTTGAACAAAATTATAAGTTTGTTTCCTAAACGAACGAACACAAGTATACTCGCAAACGTTCGATTATTTTCGTAAACTTGTTTATATAGATAAACCAATATACAACTGCCATGACATCTTGGTTTTATAATTCGGCCCCTGTTAGATGGTTGGGAAAATTTCATGGCATCTTGGTTTTATAATTCTATTGATGGTTCACCTGAAATTTTTTTGCGGATTTTATTCATCTTTATTTTATGGGGGATTTGAAAGAATCGAAATGCAGCTATGTATGGGACATCCCATGTTTCTGCCCAAATGTTCATCCAAGAAATCAAACTGAATATATGTTTTGCCTTTAATATTCTGCAACTTTATCAAACCAACACAGATGATGAAATTTTGGTGAAAATTGGTTTGTTGCAATGTTGAAATAGTGTCCTAAACCCAATCGGGTTGGACCGGATCCAACCGGATCGGATCATTTCTACTATTTGTTTATAATTACATATATAATAAATTATTTTCTGTTGTCATATATTTGTTCTTTTAAAGAACCAATTATGAATTGATATTTGATAACGTCCTTAGTATTAAACGTACTGTGATAGAAAAACCATGATAGGCGATTATGGTTGATGAGATTTCTAATCACTTTAATAAGTTTGATACTTAAAAGTCTATAGGATTATGTACTATTAAACAGGGCATTGATAGTACAAATATGCTAGCACGTATTAGATGTCTTCTGTCTTTAAGGGCAAGGATAGATCTAGTCTATCGAAGTGTAGAGACACTTGGACTGTACGTGGATGTGTATTAGAGAATGTTTACGTTAGACTGACACACTTACATACATTAAGTGTCACACTACACTATGGTTGTGTAATTATCCTTAGGACCGGAGTCTACATGACATCATGGTGTGGATTGTCATACTTTGACACTATTGAGGTTTCCCTTAGCCATGGGGTGATCATGCGGTAGTGATTGGGTGTGATACTGAAGCATGCAGAGTATACATGTATGGTTGTCCGGGGAATCGCGTACCCTATCAGTAGGGGTGAATAGCCGAAATGGCCTTCTTATAAGGAATGTCTTACTCTCGTGAATATTTGCAAAGTTGAAGTAAATAAGTTACTTCGAGAGAGCATGATATCCAGATTATAAGATACGGTCGTTGATGTTTGACACTCGACGAACGACCGTATGAATATTATTACAGCGATAGGATTTTATTTACACGCTAACCGATCACATGAAAGGTAGTAGTCATTGCGTATTGACTCTTCCGATGATTGGGGGTCATGGACGTGTTGCTAGACGCTATCCGTGATCATTAGATGTGAAGGGCATTTTCGTAATTGCGCCTTATGTCTATGGCCAACATATTCGGAAGCCTATTGGGTCACACATATATGAACACCAAGTCAGATTAAAATATGGTTATAGTTGATAACCAAATAAGAAAAGAATTTATCTCATATTATAAAGGTTTTTGTGGTAAATTAATATGGTGATATTTATTTATTATGAATAAATATAATACAAGATATTAATTATGTTGATTAATTAAATATGTATATAAATACATATATTTCAATGTATATATGTATATATGATATATGTGTATTTTGTAAATTAATTAATAATAGTATTATATTAACTTAAAGGATAATCCGGATGTCAATAATAGGCTAAAGGGTGCGTAGGTTTTAGTGTATAAAGATACACTTGGATCGTGTAATTTAATTAATGAGAGTACCATAATATTAATATTGGATATTAATTGATTTATGGAAAATAGATTTATAATAATAAAATAAATATATATTCAATATAAGACATTTTCAATATATATCTTGGTAATATATTTAATATAAGATATTGAATATTAAATGAGATAAATCAATCAAATGTATTTTTCTTATTTTATTAGGAAAATATTTTTTCTCATCAATCTACTAGAAGCTAATCCCAATCAGTTGGGGAGACTAGAGGGGCGTAGGTCACCCTATATAAAAGGAGGCTTGACTAGCGCTTTTGTACACCATAATTTCAAGAGCTAATTGTTCATGTGAAAAATAAGAGAACTTCTTAGAGAGAGATTATAAAGAGAGAAATGGTCGACCTAGCGGTCGAGTTTTTCTAGTAGCAATCCTTGGCGGGATTCCGGCGAGGTGCTCGTATGGATTACTGGTAGAGGCCGGACACGTAGACGTCTCGCGCACATCTACTCCAACCGGACGGTCAAAACGTCGATCTTTTAGATCAACCAAGGTAGTATTACCGTCCCCTCTCTTATATGTTTATTGTTTAAACGAAGTCGATCCTGGATCGGGAAATCAATTTTTGAACTTCCGCTGCGTTACTCGATTGATTTCCTTACATGCAATGCTTTGCAGTAGCCCCCCCTCCCCCCACGCCGGAAAATACGCTTGATCAAATGGAATCAACCTTTGGATGGGCAACTCAAAATAAATTATGATGGCTCATCGATAGGTAATCCTGGTTTGGCGGGTGGGGGTTTTGTCATTCGGGACTATACAAGTAAAGTTCTTCAAGCTGGTTAATTATGAGGCGTATGGTAGATGTTCCAATATGGAAGCTGAAATTCGTGCTATGAAAAGTGATATAGAACGATGTGAGTATAAAGACAGTCATCCTTTACATGTGGAGGTCGACTCATTGGTGTTGGTAAATATGATTCTTGGTCTCCATGCTATCACATGGAGGTATATAGATGATATAACTGAGCTGCAAACTCTAATCACTACCAATCAGATCAAAGTCTCACATTTGCATCGAGAAGGTAATGCTATGGCGGATTAGCTAAATTGGGCAGCACTTCCCATCTACTATGGAGCTGGACTGTCTCAACTTACCTGGCGTTGTTGGGCTCTTTGTTTTGCGTGATACTCTTCAACTGCTAGCCCTACGAATTATATAACTGATCATTTTCCATATTTGGACGCACTCTTCATTGAATAATGGAGAGTGCAAACATGTTGTCCCGAAGCCTAACTGCTGATTGTGATCCATACTTTGAAGGATTTTGGTTCTCTTGGTTTATTTGTGCTTTTGCAGCCTGTTGTTTGTTCCTCCCATCAGCTAACATTTGGAGTTTTGTTTCAACCTTGCAAGCTTGGACGCTCTCTTCATATCAATATAAAGAGTGCAAACTGATCATATGGAAGCTGCTGATGCTCTTTTCTGTGATACTTTAAGATGGTGCAGTAGTCAAGCTGCCCTCTTGTTGAGTGAGTCAATTCTACACACATCAAGTTGCTCTTGCTGGTGGCCCTTTTTTGCAACAGTTGGATGCAAGTTCCTTTTTTTTAGATTAAGCTACAGACCCTTCTTTCTATAGAAGTTACATCTCTTTGGCTTTTATTTTTTGAACTTTGTCCTTTTTTTTTCCCGGTTATTCCAATGTACGGAGGCCTATGTTTTTTCCCTAGCATCCGGTTTCCCATATCGAGTTTTCCGGACTAGGGTTTTAAGGAGGTGGGGGATGTACGTTGACGACATGTTTTTTTTCCAGGGAGGCCGGGAGGGCCTAAAACCTTGTAAACCTTTTCTTCTCTTAATAAACTTTTACAAAGTAAAAAAAAAAAAAAACCAATATACAACATAATCATAACACATAAGATGATAAGTCATAGTGTAATTTCATAGAATATTTTTATAGTTCTTCTAACGTTGTTGGTAGTATGATAATTAAATATTGGTTTGTATTTTGTAATTTATTTATTAGGACTTGATTATTGATTTTTTAACGAGACAAACTCGTTCCCGAACTCGAGTTGGAGGCAAAAATACGTGTAGCAAGTTAAATTCTAACACGAGTTTGAACAAATTTCTTTCATAAACGAGCTGAGATTGAACATATTTTTTTTTTTTCGTTATTAAACAAACGTTCACAAACAAGTTCGTGATCTTAGGGAACCAAGTTTAAACATGTTTTTCTGTTCGTTTATTAAGCAAACGGACACGAACAAACCCGTGATCTAAACGGATACAAATTTGAACAAGTGATACTCAGTTCGTTAAGAGCACTATCTCAGCCTAATTAAACAATTTTCAAAATTTTTTTTTTGGGATAACTAGAAAGTCTCTTTCTTTCAACTAATCTATGTTTTGGATATGTGGCATTATAATCCTTGTCCCTTATTTCTCACAAAGCTATTTCCGACAATACATATTTTTTAACTTGTGTTTTTTTGAATGAAAGACGATAATCCAATGAGGATATATAACAATAAAAATTGGGTCGAATTTCATGAAGCACTGAAATCAATTTCATGTGGTCTTTTTCCGAGAAACTTGTGACAACCCAGTAACTCTCAGCTTGTGAATCGATCATCTCAACTTCTAAATCGATCTTAATCTATCCTAAATAGTAGGTTATATACAAAAAAATCATATGACAAAAGACCCGGAAAGATGTTTTTATCTATCTATCTATATATATCAAAATGGAATGATTAAAAGAGAAAACAAAGGCAAGTCGGTAAACAGAGAGATCATTTAAAAAGGAAAGTGAGAAAGGCATAGAATATATCTTCATGTTTTGTGGATAAGAGAAGAAAAAGAAAAGAATGCTTTGTAGATGTCGCGTGGACGTGGAAGCTGCTCTCCCTTTATTATGTCTCAATTGGATGCATTTAACTCTAAAGGAATAATCGAATTCGAACTCACTTGGACAACACAAAAATAAAATAAAAAATACCAATCATTAAAATAATTTAAGTATGAAGTTAGATATTTTATAAACATTTTTTTTTGAAAGAAAAATATTTTATAAACATATTAATACAACATATAAATGTTTTATTGGTAATATAAAATGACTCACGTATATTGAGATAAATAAAAAAAAAAAATGTATAGTAACTTATATTTTGAGACATCTGGAGTACATTTGATATTTTACTACTAACACTAGACTAATATATACACTATATCAATAACTAGAAGAACTTAATTGTTTTGAATAAAATAAAATTAAAAAAAAGGAAAGAGAGATGGATTGCTTTAGTATGATATGTACGTGAAACGTGCAAGAATACTACCCAAAAGAAGTCTGTTATAAAAAAGATTAGATAACAGCAAGACTTCATCATCCAATACAATATATAGAGTAAAGGAATGGTAAACACTCACGAACAATATACTAATAAATTATTTTTATTAGTCCGGGTGGGTTTTAATTTCTAAAACACTACATACACCTCCGTTGCCTTGCCTTACATCTCAGATCATTCTTTCTTATTTAATACTCCTTCATTCAAAGAATATAAGTCCTTTTGAGTTTTTTGTGGTGTCCCAAAATATAAGTCATTCTCATATCCCAATTCAATATTAAATGCATTTTTTCACTTTCACATTAAACTACTACAGGTTACTTTCAAAAACCAATACAATATTTTATCTTGAAATTTAAAAAAAGCAACTCATTTATTAATTTTCTTAAACTGTGTGTAAAACCTATAAAGACTTATATTGCGAGACGGATGGAGTATATATATATACTACCTCCGTCCCACAAAAAGTGTCAACTTTTTGTTGGACACGGAGATTAAAGAAATAATTAATGTGTTGTATTTTAAAAATGAATAGACAAATATACTCTTAACTAATCATAAATGCTTGTTTTGGAATATGAAATGATTATGGAAAATTAAATTTTAAAATAGGGGTATGATTGGAAAAAATGTATTTAATGATGTATTGAAAATTTAAATGGACACTTTTTATGGGACACTTCATTTTTCCGTTATGGACACTTTTTGTGGAGCGGAGGTAGTATATATATACTCCAACATAATGGTTGATAGTCGGTTGGGGAAATAGGAACTTTTGTAGACTTTAAGAAATAGCTTTAACTACCCCTTTTCACATATTCTCCCTTGTACGCATCTCCCCAACATACACTTGTTCTCATGACACGTTTTAACCAAAAAAATGTTTTATTTCTTTTTGTGGATATAGAGAGAAAAACCAACAATATGTTTTTTTCTTCTTTATTTATTTACTGTATTTTAAGGAAATCATATTAAATTTACCATTGCCGGTAGAATAGATGAAATGACTGAAATAATAGAAAGAAAGGTCTCGTCCTTCCTATGATGTCCCCATTTATTTCTTTGGTAGGCAGTCCAGAGCAAGAAACAAGCAATCACCCGAGAACTCACTCAATTTATGCTTGGCAGAACCTCGGTCTCGCGACATTCATGTAGGAGAGGAAAAGACTTGCAGCAGTACTCTATTCGGGAAGAGCAAATGCATGATCGGGATAATCTATTGGGGACATGCTTATTTTTAAAAATTGTTATTGTGCCCTAGGTAGTTTTAGTGAGATGCCGTTAACGGTATAAAAAAAAAACAGTAATAAATTAAAATTGAGAGGTACCCCTAAAAGAACAAAAGATGATAAGTTTGTCCGGATACTTTGGTATAGTTAAAATCAAAATTTCCATTATATAAAAATTTGGTATAGTTAAATGTGTTTACACGCTATAGTAATAATACGTAGTAAGTAATACGCGCTGCTATTCTTTTTCAATCACTATATTTTTTTCTTGTCTTTTTTTCCCATTTTGTATTTTATTTTGTCCTTCTAACCCGCCACTCCTTTTCTTATTTACGATAGACACGTCAAACTATATCTTATTAAACAAATAAAGAAAATAAAAGGTCAAGGTTTATCACTAAAAAATTGTTTAAGGTTTGAGGGGGTGGAGGATTGAAATTATGAAAGCAGATTGATGTAATGATTTGTATTTATTTTCAGGTTGTGTGAGATCTGATATTTCTTTAGATAACACGTGCAATTTTGGAAAGAAGCTGTGTAAATTTGCACGGTTCACACAAGCCCCGTGCAAAAATGCAAAAATTCAACGTGTATCTTCCTTTTTTTTTTTTTTTTTGATAGTTAATAACCGTATATAGTTTACATGCACCCTCGTGCAATTCCAACGTGCTTTGTTGTTCAGTCCGTGCAAATTTGTACGAGCCTGTATAATTTTACACAGACTACCTATAAAACTATAAAAATGTCAGGTCTGATAAGACTTAAAATAAATCTAGATCTCTACCTCAAACTGATTTTGTAATTTCTCGGTGGAGGAGGTTTGGGCTTAGAAGGTGGATGGTTTTTTTTTTTTTATTATTATTTTTTTAATAGTTTTAAGGGTAATATTTTGAGGGGATTAGGGGTTAAGTCGGGGAAAGATCGAGAATAACTTTTGATTTTATTCTCTTAAAAAAAAAAAAAACCTTTGATTTTCATTTAAAATATTAAATATTTGATCCAGTAAGTTACAAATTTCATATTTAAGACTTTAAATTTAAATATTCAGTTTTAACAAATAGTCCTCCTTGCCAACAAGACATTGTCTCAATTGTAATTACTCTCGACCTTAATCCGGAGGATTCAGGTTTGAATTTCAATGGAAAAAAAGTGGCACTTAATTTGGAGGTTGCAGGTTCGAGTTCCGGTGGAGATAAAAAAATTATGTATGCATATATTTCGTATCCGTAAAAATAAAAATAAAATAAAAACAAATAGTCCTCCTCAGTTAAACACACTTAGTTCATAAACTAAAACAAACTAAAGAAAAATTAAGACCACCTTTTCTTTTTCCGTAACGAGGATAACAACAGAAGTATGAAGCAAACAGGTACAAATAAGGAAGGAAAATAAAAAGAAATGTTAAATTTCGAATAAGTTTAGAACTATTTGCAAAAAGGACGTTAAAAAGATACGCAATTGGATTAGCCTTCAGTTTCGTGCTTGAAATGGCGATCTAGGAGAGGCCCTACCCTTAAAAAAAACAGGCCCATCTAACCAACAAGTATCCCCACCCCCACCCTTCTTATCTTCTCTTCTCCTATAATCAGAAATGATTTTCAAATATGAAGAAAAAACATTATTATGTACCAAAGAATTTAAGTGGCTATTTTGACGAGACACATGTATGTCAATGATACACTTATCCTTTTCATTGAAAACCGTCTCGTACCAAAATAATAATAATAATACAATAATACAAATCATTCGATTGCATATGTGTATATAATCATTCGCTATTTTAAATAAATATCACGTGATAAGAGATTCTACCGATCTAACATATCTTGTATTTGAGGGTTGTGACAATATTATTATACAATCATATATACCAATCAATGAGTGAAATTAATTACAAGCTAATCCTATGTCTTTAGAATAATATGACACACTGCTGACTCATGTATCTTTTTTTTTTTTTTGCCTCAATCAATCAATCATCAACAAAATAATCTGGATCGAATTATGATCGTATAAAAATGAAATCCAAAACATAAATACAGTATTTCACCTATGATTCTTTATATTTTTAGTTTTTTTTTTTTTTTTTTGTGTTAAGGCCGACCTATGCTTCTTTATAAAAACCGGTTAAAGGCTTCCCATAATATTCATGCTCACCACCAATTTCAAAGAGAAAAACCTTTCCCCACAACTCCAATTTCCACTGCAAATGATTCATATATCATAACTAAACATACCAATATAGAAAGGAAAAATTAAAAAAAAAGCTCCTCCTTTCTCAAAATAAGCACATAGAAAACACAAAAGAATAGGACACAAGTTTTCTTTCCTTTTGTCTTTCTATTTCCCTCCTTTTCTTTTCTTTTCTTTAGCAGCTTTATTTGTGTGTTCATTCTCTATCAGCACAGTCCAAAAGTTATTCAAGAACAAGCCAAAAAGAAAAGGGTTTCATTGTGGAAAATGCATAGAATCATCAACCCTTTGTTCTTCTTATTTTTCTTCATCTTACTATTTATATCACTTTCTTGTTCAAATGTTGAAGCCACTGTTTCATATGATGATAAGTCTTTCATTATTAATGGTCAAAGAAAGATCCTCATTTCTGGCTCCATTCATTATCCAAGAAGCACTCCTGAGGTACTCCATTTATTTCTCCAAAAAAAAAGATATATATATATATATATATATCATTCTTTTTTTCTATTTTTATTATGATCATTATTTGTGAACCCTTTTTGGGGATTATGATTTTGTTTGTTTGATGCAGATGTGGCCTGATCTAATTCAAAAAGCTAAAGATGGAGGCTTGGATGTTATTCAGACTTATGTATTCTGGAATGGTCATGAACCTTCTCCTGGAAATGTATGTATATGCCTTCATCATTTTCATCTTGCTTACCATATTTTGTAACATGAACCTTTTACACTATTGACTATGATGGACAACGACATAACCAATCACGATTAAGAGTGTAAAAACGTGTTGTGCATGTCACCCTCACTGACACAATCATTGTGTAGTATCGTTTCCTTTTGTACCACGGAATCCCACCATGCAAAAATTACTGTGTATTGTCATATACATTAAACTTTATAAAGTCGATATTAGATCATTGAATCGAGTGTTAAAAAGTCAATTCTCACTGTTCACATTTTAAAAATCGATTTTAAATCAGATAATCGACTTTTAAAAAGTCGACCATATAAACCACTTTTAAAAAGTTCACCTGTTAAATATAGTGATCAATCACCCCTAAAAGAAATTGTGATCAATCATTGTTTGTTGATGGCAGTACTATTTCCAAGGGAGATATGACCTGGTGAAATTCATCAAGCTAGTTCAAGCTGCAGGGCTTTATGTTCATCTTCGTATTGGCCCTTATATTTGTGCCGAATGGAACTTTGGGTAATATACTTGGATTTAATCCGAGATTCTGTCATATGTTTTTGTTAACTTTGTTTGTTACTAATTAGTTCCTCTGTTTTACTACTTTATAAATACAGGGGATTTCCTGTTTGGCTAAAATATGTTCCGGGGATTGAGTTTAGGACAGATAACCAACCTTTTAAGGTTAGTTCCCATGATTTTGTTTTCCGTTTATACACGATACTAGAAATCTTTAATGACACCACACTAAACCTACTTTTGATGCACCACGGTCAGATTCAAACATTCGAACCTCGTAGTACATGATATTCGACTTTTCATAAGTCGAATATCCACATTGGAGACCTCTGAAAAGTCGAATTGTTAATCTCACGTTAACTCTAATGGATGGATTTGTTGACCGATGATTAAGGTGGCAATGCAAGGATTTGTGGAAAAAATAGTCAATTTGATGAAGTCAGAAAGATTGTTTGAGCCACAGGGTGGACCAATTATAATGTCTCAGGTAAATTAATCCCCCAACTTTCGGTTGGTTTGGTTTGATCTTTTAGACCAATTGGGTTTAGTTGGTTAGTTTTACTAGTACCAAAAAAAAAAAAAAAAAAAAAAAATGGTCCCGTTTTATAGTTGGGGAAAATTAAATAATGTTGAGGGGTTAGTTAAGAAAGTAGAAAGTAGAAAGTTTTGTTTTTAATTGGTTGGTTGGGAGGGGGAGGTCCCTCCTTTGAAATGTTTTGAATGGGATGTGTTGTAAAATAAATACTACAGATAGAGAATGAATACGGACCAATCGAATGGTCGATAGGAGCTCCTGGCAAAGCTTATTCAAAATGGGCGGCACAGATGGCTGTCAACCAAAACACTGGTGTTCCATGGATCATGTGTAAACAAGAAACCGCCCCTGATCCTATGGTAAGCTTATTTATTTATTTATTTTAATATGTACAATGGAAAATATGGATATTGTGGGGACCACTCTGTCTTTAATATATTTCCAAAACATAGCTGATAACCAACTCTTGATGTTCTAAGTGTAAAATGAAAAATGAGCCAAATATTTTTATGAACGACTCTGTTTTGTTAATAAGACTGTGAGTGACACAAGGATCATTTTTCTTTCAGTAATGATAATGGTAAGGGACAAGTGTTATTATATAACAAAGCCACAATATATAAGTTTTGGATGATTGATCATAGCAATACCAATTTAGATTAATGCGGGACCCGTTGACTGGTCAATGATTTACAGCTAATTGTAACTGTGTTTTTTTTTTATTATTAATATTTAACCTGTATCTTTTCTATTTATATATTTTTTTTTGTATTAAATTTATTTTTTGATGGAAATCATCAAAGATATGAGGTAGATTTTGTGATAATACTTTTTTCATTAACTGATGGATTCGATTTGTCTTCATTTAGCTGTGTATGAAAATTGTCTTGTTCTTATTGTTTGAATGTCTTGTCGTGCACTACTTTGCCTTTTTGAAATTTGTATCATTCTCTCTCTCTCTGTATTTTCCATGTTACAGATAGACACTTGCAATGGTTTCTATTGTGAAGGTTTCAAGCCTAACAGACCATGGAAGCCCAAAATGTTCACCGAAAACTGGACCGGCTGGTATGTTTGGAAAAAAACTATTCTGCTATATATAGATATATATATATACATACACACACACACACGTCACGGGCGTCTTTTGTTACCACGGTTATAATTGACTTTTTCATGGTTGATTGTTTTCGATGCCCTCCACCAGGTACACAAAGTTTGGTGGCACAACACCAACAAGGCCAGCAGAAGACTTGGCATATTCAGTGGCAAGGTTTATTCAAAACAATGGTTCATTTTTCAATTATTATATGGTTAGTAAAACTTTTGACCTATGAAGATATTAATAAATTTAGTGTTTTGACATCTCTAAAAGGTCTTTTTAGTACTTTGAGGTTTCTCATTGTTCTCTTATGGTGCATGCAGTACCATGGAGGAACAAATTTTGGCAGGACTGCTTCTGGTCTTTTTGTTGCAACAAGCTATGATTATGATGCTCCAATCGATGAGTATGGTATGTCTCTTTATCAATCTATCATTACGCAATCTCGTGGCGTAATTGGTTCATATACCAGACAATTTAAAGAAGGGTAAATTGTATTGTGTATATATGATCATACTTTTGACTATGTTGTTGTAGGACTATTGAATCAACCAAAATGGGGGCACTTGAGGGATTTGCATAAAGTAATCAAACAGTGTGAACCAGCTTTAGTTGCTTCATATCCAGAAGTCACCTGGCTTGGCAAAAACCAAGAGGTTTATACTATATTTAACTTATTCTAGTGGGTTTGGGTGGATGTATCAAGTACATGGTTGTTTGGTTCGTAATCTAGTTTTATGTCTTTCTAGGCTCATGTTTTCAGATCAAAAGCAGGAGCTTGTGCTCTGTTCCTTTCGAATTATGATCCGAATTGGTCGGTTAAAGTGAATTTCTGGAATAAGCAATACGACTTGCCACCTTGGTCTGTTACCATTCTTCCTGACTGCAAGACCGTAGCTTACAACACTGCTAAAGTAAGTGAAAACCGTTTTATACTGCCCAACATGACCAAAGACAGAATCTTGACATCAAATTGATAATGCCCCCGGTGTCTCTGCAGGTCAATGCACCAAGTTCACAGGTAAAGATGACACCAGTGGGTGGACAATTACAATGGCAGTCATACAATGAGGAAACGCCTACTGCAGATGATGGCGATACACTCACCATGAATGGCATGTGGGAGCAAATAAATGTTACTAGAGATGTTTCAGATTATTTGTGGTACCTCACAGAGTAAGTATACTATGATCTGATCTTTCTACGTAACTTAGTGGCATGTTTGAATCATTATAGCCTTGGAAAACTGAACTTATCCTACTACGTGTTTGCATTTTCAGCGTTAATATTGCATCCAATGACTTCAACGGACAGAATCCCTTTCTCACTGTAATGTCAGCTGGTCATGCGTTGCACGTGTTTATAAATGGGCAGCTTGCAGGTGAGTTTAGTTTACCTGAGAATCCTCACAAACTTATTATCCATGTTCTATCCTGTAATGATTACCTTATTTTTTTGTTTTTGGCAGGGACGGTGTATGGTAACCTGGATAATCCAAAACTAACATACACAGGCAACGTCAAGTTAAGGGTCGGTGTAAACAGGATATCTCTACTGAGCGATGCAGTGGGTCTTCCGGTCGGTTTCTATTCGCTCATTTATGTATTTTAGAGGCAGCCTATATTACAAGTATATTTTGATAGCATCTAGCTTAATATATTACTGAACAACGTTATCCATGTCAGAATGTTGGCCTGCATTTTGAGAGATGGAATGCTGGTGTTCTTGGTCCGGTTACCTTGGGTGGTCTTAAAGGAGGAACATGGGATTTGACAAAGCAGAAATGGTCTTACAAGGTTTGCCTATTTCTATTTCTTGTCCTACGAAATCACATTGATTTCGACCAATCTTTTAAATCATGGCATGGTATTGTTTTTCCTTAAATGCATCCTATAAGAACACTTGCTATATATTTTCTGGCAGGTTGGTTTAAAAGGTGAATCTCTAAGCCTCCATACTGCCACCGGAAGTTCATCGGTGGAGTGGGTGCAAGGATCATTACTAGCTCAAAAGCAGCCTCTGACATGGTACAAGGTAAAAAATCATTTTATTTAGTGCAGCAGGATGAATACCATAATACTATATTCAAGGAATTTGACATGTAATCCTTATATCTTTCAGACAACTTTTAATGCACCTCAAGGAAACGACCCGTTAGCTATAGATATGGGTAGTATGGGCAAAGGCCAAATATGGATAAACGGGGAAGGCATTGGGCGGCACTGGCCTGCAAACTTAGCAGTAGGCAGCTGCAATAAGTGTAATTATAATGGAGAGTTTAAAGAGGACAAGTGTCAAAGTAATTGTGGACAACCTTCTCAAAGATGGTAAGATATGGTAAAACAGTAAAATGTTTTACATTAAATAAAACAAATCTAACAGAACTTACACGTTTCAGGTATCATATTCCACGGTCCTGGATTAAACCGAGTGGAAATCTACTGGTTGTGTTCGAAGAATGGGGAGGTAATCCAAGTGGGATGTCTTTGGTTAGACGTACAAGATGAAGGCATCGAGACATTACCATACTGTAACTGTACAGCTATATTTCATAGGCATCCATTGACACGAAATGTAACTACGAATAAGTGTTATCAATGTATAGAGACCACGTTATTTATATGATTCTTAAACAGAATCATACAAAATCTGAATGTAGAGTCTCAGCCATTTCTAAAGCATAGTAAAAGCAAGTATCAATACACTTATTATAGCCTTGTGTCACTCTGCCAATTTGGAATCATTTCTAACATAGATGCTTACCCTTTTCTGCACCTATCATTCCGTAAAATAAATCAATCCAAGACAATGCAATGCAATAGAAAATGGACTGGAAAGAGAAGGGCCTTCAAGAATTGGAAGAAAAAGAAAAAGGAGGGGGGGAGGGCTAAGAAACAACAATACATGAAATTTATGATAAAGACGATTCATACTAATAGATAAGCTTGCCTTCTAAAAACACTAATTTAATAATAGTTGAAGAAGCTTCTTCATCACATCATACAGATATTCATCTAAGAAAAACGAAAGAAGCAGACCATGATCTCGCCACGTCCCCAAAGTTGGGAAAAGCTGAGATTCTCAAAGTAGAGGATCCGGACACGACAGAGTCTGAATTAATTCGGTTTTATCAGAAATGATAAATTACAGTAAATCATACTGCAACTAATTCATCTTAACCAGGATGAACTTTACAATACTAAGACTTTCAAATTATAATGCTCGAAGCAGTTGATTTTTTATCACCTTGATTAGCACCGTCCACAGCAACTGCTTCGCCATAGATGACCTTGAGGGTGGAGAGAGACGGAACAAAACTTGAATTTCCATCTTCCGGCGCGGTTGCGGCGGCGTATAGGTGTTGTTTGGAATTCCAAATGGTGTTCTTTATAGTTTTATTGGATTGAACCAGTGTGTCCTTGTTGGCCTCCAATGCTTGAATCTGCACCTGATGCTTGTACGACCTAGCTGCCATTGCCGCAAAGCAACCTGCCAGAAACACGTGGATTACTGTGTTGTTGTTCATCGCTCTGTTCATTGCGTCCGCCAATCTTTCCATTGATTCTGCTGCTTCTAAACTGAAAGCTGTAGAATTCTTCCACGAATAAATTGATTTGATTTAGGTGTCGAAAACTGATCGGCAAGTTGATTGATTTTCCGGCCGGCCACCATTATATCTAAAACGGTAATGGGTCGTCGATGGCATGGGCTTTTTATTTTATGAAAATGATTGTATGGGCTTTAGGACCTAAGTTTTTGACAAGTTAAGCCCAATTTCTGTTTATGAAGATTTTTTAAACGGGTGGACCATTTTAGTATCTCCGATTAAAATGGTCAAACACAACTGCTGAAGGCCCAACACCATAGTGTACAATGGAAACCCAACTTAGGATAATATGAAGGGGCCTCCAAAAATGTTTAGTCAACACTTTGACCAACAAATGGTTCAAATTAGCCCAAGACTTCCAACACAAACTGAAATATGGAAGAAGGAGTGGCTATATTTCATGCAATGGATAATGATAAATTTATTCCCAAAAGTCTACCCTGCAAATGCCACATGATGTATTAGCAGGGGCGGATTCAATGTACTAAGAGAGGTGTCAATGTCGAGATCCGGGAAATAAAGTATTTTACTATTAAAAAATATAAAAATATCATTAGTGTTCCGGTGGATTATCATTTTTATAGCACTGGAAAAAAAAATTTGAGTCCATCATTGACAATATTACGAGGTGAGAGAGCATATTACGTCAGGAGACAATCGTGCATACAACACCAAAAGAAATGTTTGATCCTTGGCCAAACTAGTTTAAAATGATATTAAAAAAAAAACTATTTTAATTTAATTTTACATAAAGTTATCGATAGATTAAAATTACTTGAAATACATTAAACATGTAATTTTTAAAGGGGATTATTATTTATATCACACTCAATCTACTTGTACACTACTCGTGCACTGATAACATCGGATTTATCATAAAATGAATTAAGCAGTGGATATCTGGCAAGTCATCATATAATTGGTACGACAATTACACGGCGGTGCTTAAGGACAACCATGAACAATAAAAGTGGAAGGGGGTGTAATTTTTATTTATTTAGGGAAAGTGGTTGTGCCGATGTGGCTGCCTGCGTATCCTTGGATGCAAAGGATCAAGCCAATATGACATAGTTCTAGTATGTGAGAGGGGGCCACAACGCCCTAGTATGCGAGGTAAGTATATAATACTCAGTAAGGAAGAGAAGTGCGTTTAAGCTTGGAATATCTATAAGATTTATTATCAAGTTTCTATTAAAAGGCAAGATGTGACTCGATTCTACGCATAAATGTTACATCTCCCAATATGCCTAAATCAGAACTACTTAGCTTATCTTTGTTACAACATGCTATCAAGGCGGAACGTGATATATTGAAATCTTCAGATACAATAACCACGGAACGTATTGAAATCTTCGAGATACAATAACCGGTTCCGATAGTGAACGTGCGGCGATGCTATAGGCCTGCGCAGCCGATAGGTCACTCACTTTGACTGTCTGTTCACACATCACGCTATAGATCTTCAGGATCTACCCAAGACCACATGGTGTTTAATCTTTTATCTAGCAAGTTGTGTTGTATTAGGTGATTAACTAACCATCCTAGTTCATTTAGATAACACATCCTTACTGACACCACTCATCATGATCAAGAACTAATTCTAAACTTAAATAAGCTTTAAAGGTGTTATAATATAATAGTAGTACATTTATAAAGGTTTAAGGTTGATTAAACAACCCTAAATGATATTCAAAGCCAACTTAAACAAGGCTGGAGACCAGGCTCCAGGTGGACGCCCGTCAAGGACCAGGCAGCCCGTCTGAAGGCTCTGGACGCTCGTCCAAAATAGTGGGCGCCCGTCCGGACATCCCCTTTCAATCTCAGAACAAAACAAGACCTCGAGGCGCCCGTCCGAGGTTTTCCAGTGACGCTTCGTCAAGGTTGGGCGCCCGTCCGAAAACCGGACGCCCGTCCGACTCGGGAATTTCCGAAAATCGAAACGCGATCCTTCATCGCTTTTCCTTCGATTTTCAATTAAAACCCAATCTTTCTCAACCTAATCGTGTCGAAATAATCTACCACCCATACCAAAACCTCAACCATCTCATAGACATCAATTTAACGTAATTTAAGTCCCCAAAACAACAAGAATCAACACAAATACCACATATCCAAAAGCAAACGTAAGGGTTTCTCCTTACCGATGCACCAAACCGATCCGAAATTCAGCAAAGTCTGCAGCTTTGGTAACCAAACTGATATCAAAACGATCCTTGTTATTCCACAATTCTCCCGCTTCAAACGGAACTACAAGCGGTGAAGTATCGAACCGGGAATTAGCAAAAGTCTTCTTCTTCTCTACCACTTGCTCTCAACAGCGCCTCTCCTCTTTTTTTAACGCACAAAGAAAAAACTGAAACTCCTTTTTGATTAATGGGAGGTTATTTCCAAATAATAACCTCTCCACTAATTAATCTTGTGGTTAACACCCTAATATTCCATAAAAATACCAATCACCCCCAAATCCACATATATATACATACTACTCGCATTATATATATATACATAAATAAAATACTTAAATTCCATAAAGAATAAATATAATATTTCGTTCTACCAAATTGACACGTCTCGCTACTTTCCGAGAATCGAAATATTACATTCCTCCCCTTAAGAGGAGTTTCGTCCTCGAAACTTGAACGTACCTGGTAAATCCAAAAACTCCGGAAATTCGTTGATCATATCACCCTCCACTTCCCAAGTTGCTTCCTCAGGTGTATGATTGCTCCACTGAACAAGAACCAACTGAACCATCTTTCTCTTAATCATCTTTTCCTTCCTGTTCAGAATCTTAATCGGCTTTTCGTCATAAGCGAGGTTGTCTCAAGTATTTCGGATCCATCAGAACTCAACCTCTGCCTTCGCCAAACACTTCTTCAACATTGAAACATGGAAGACGTTGTGAACTCCGGACATAGACTCGGGCAAATCAAGTCTATAGGCTAAAGGTCCAATCCTCTCGGCACTTCGAAAGTCCAACATACCTCGGCTCAACTTTCCTTTTCGACCAAAACGCTTTACTCCTCTCTCATTGGTGATGCCTTCAAGTAAACACGGTCACCAACCTCAAACTCAAGCGGTCTCCGTCGACATCCGCCCAACTTTTCGCCTATCTTGAGCTATATGCAGATTTTTCTTCACTAATCGAACCTCTCTTTGGCTTGCTCAACTAACTCCGCCCAGTAGTCGCTTTTCTCCCATCATATAATTGTGATGATCGGTGAAGATTCTAGCCTTGACCCCATACGTATATGCCTCCAAGTCTTTAATGCGAAAACCACTGCGCCAACTCTAAGTCGTGTGTGGATAGTTCTTCTCATGTACTTTCAATTGCCTGGATGCATAGGCAATGACCTTCCTCCTCGTGCATCAACACACAACCTAGACCACCTCGCCTCGCTGCCGGTGTGAGACATCATAGTCATCGAACACCTCAGTCGCCAATACCGGTCTTCAGAGTCAACCTGTCCTTTAACAACTCAAATGCTAACTCACACTCGGGTGTCCAATCAAACTTGGTGTTCTTCGCATGTAAGTCCTGGTGAGTGGAGTGGCTATCCTTGAAAAATTCTTCAAACTTTCTCAGTAACCCAAACAAACTGTAAAGCTCCTAACCTCTGAAATCAGAGTCATGGTGCCTTGGCAATCTGGTGCCGCCCACGGGACTAGTCAGATCTCAAACTCAATGGCCCTGGCATGTGTTCCCCGGCAACTCATCCGAAAAACCTCCGGATAATCTCTCGACCACTCTAGTATCTTCCAACTTAGGCTTTGCTTGTTCCACATCCACTGCGTCATAACAAGTAGCCTCACATCCTTTCGGACATGCCCTGATGGCCTTGACCGCCGAAATGATAGGATGTCTCTTCTGCTTGGCCCTGGCACGCGCCTCTCGATAAGTCTTATCTCGCTTTCCCGGGACTCAAAGTAACTCTCTTGGGCCTACAATCTAAGTGAACATAATTCTTGGATAGCCGCCTATCCCAACAATCGCATCAAAGTCCGAGAAATCCATAACCGTGAAGTCACTCTTACACCGATAAGGTCCAACTCGAACGTCCACTTGTGGTATCATCTTAACCACCTTATTTACCTTGCCTAGGTGTAACAATCTCCATAGTATCTCTCAAATGCTCCATAGGTAAATCTAGTTTCTAGCAATCTAGAGGACACAAAGGTGGTTGAAGCTCTCAGTATCAAATAAGGCCCCGACTACTAGATTGCCTACTTTATCATACCTATCATGCATTTGTCCAGCTTAACTAAAGTTACAACATGTTCCAAGCATGCTATAAATAACTCAAAAGAACAAAATCAAACATAAAAGTTACCTGAGATCACATCATCCTCTCGTCAAACTCTCGGCATCCATAGCAAACATCTCCACTGCTTACTTGGACTCGCTCGCTAGGGTGACTCGCTGAGCAGCATCGCTACCTGCGTGGACAACTCCTGGAATAATGACCTTTCGCCACAAAAGAAACAACTGAGGTAGGCGGTGGCCTAGCCGCCGGTGAGCGCCAATCGGTGGTCTAGTTGCCGTGGCCTGATCGCTTGACTGGGCACCAACCGTGGTCTAATCAGCTCATGCGGGGGAAACCTCTCAATCACGCTGCTGAGCCTCTCTCGCTTCGATCGCCTCCTGGTCAGCCGCTTTCACCCACCTCGTAACTTTTTTTCTAAAGGTCTCGACTTCTAAAGCTTTATTCAGCCCGAGCTTCGCCATGTTCTCTTGTCAGAAAGCCTAGCATGCCTGCTGAATCTCATGCGCTAAACCGTCCTTGTAGGCGGGCCCATTTTTCGTTCTTCCACTTGCATCAACTCCGGATAAAATCTCCTAACTCATTGAACCGATTTGTATCTTTGGGACACCATTTTGATCACCTTGCTTTGAAGTTTCAACCGGCTAGCTCTTTTCCGCTTGTACCGTTCTTTGGAAAGTACTCGTTGTAGAACATGGCTTTAAAAGCCGCCCAATCTGATACCTTACGTGCTCTTTTCAATCGCATCTATCCAAGCCTCGCCGAGCCCAAAAGAAAACCGACCGCTAAGCCAGGCCATCTCTCCGCCTCGGGAACGCCATATTCCTCGCAAGATTTCTCAAAACTTCGATCCATTCCTCGCCTTTTGCATGTTCCACATTCCCATAAAATCTTGCATACGGTTTCTCCTCACCTTAGTGTGCCAATCTATCGGTGGTCTTGACTTCAACAACCGCCTAAACGTGGTGTAAACCGGAGGGTAACCATAAGGTATCTCGCCGGTGTTCTTCTTTGAATCGGTGGCCTGAAAGGTCGATAGACCGGGAATAACCGAGGAATTTTCGCGCGTCGCCGCGATAGTTAAACAACCGTCCTCTCTTCAAAACTCGCCGACCGGGTTGATACTGAAGAAGGCCAAAGTGACGCTGCATGGTTAACCACAGGTGGAGGAGGTGGTGGTGGAGTCGATGTTGATCTGCCCGGCTCAGTGAAGGTGTAAGGCGTGCGAGGTGGCGGTGATGGTCATGCGGCGACCACAGAGTTTCACCCCTCTCGGATGTCCGATTACAAGAGCCAAAGTCCTCGATCTTGTGTTTCTAGTCATCCCGACAACCAAGAGAACCAGAGTGTTACTAAGGATCTAAAGATAAGATTGAGTTAAACTCAAAGAATAGAAGCCTAAGGAACACGTATCTCTCGATACCAAGCATAACGCCCGCTTCGGATACCGAGCCAAATACGACGCTCGCACATATATATAAATAAAATTTAATTCATTTATATATGTAAGCCTACAATCAATACAATCAAAGCGCTGCGGAATTTAATGCTCGGGTAATGAATATCCATAAAGATACTAGAATACGAAAAGTGTACTAAAAGTCGAAAGTGTATCAAAACAATACAATCTGAAATCCTCGAAAGTCCAAACGAAATAAGAAATAAAGATGATCACACGTCATCCCAAAGTACTATGAACAAAGTATATAAAATAGTGCAACAATTCAAATGTAAACAAAAGTCTAAGAATGAAATATCAAGTTCGTAGATCCTCCTCGAGGGACATACTCATAAATACTCGTACTCTGTGCTATCAAGGCGGAACGTGATATATTGAAATCTTCAGATACAATAACCACGGAACGTATTGAAATCTTCGAGATACAATAACCGGTCCGATAAGGTGAGACGCACGCGATTAAGGACAACCATGAACAATAAAAGTGGAAGGGGTGTTTTTTTTTATTTATTTAGAATTCAGAAAGTGGTTGTGCCGATGTGGGTGAAGTATCAACCGTATCTTTCTTCTTCTACCCTGCAAGCGCCTCTCTCTTTTTTAACGATCAAGCCAATATGACATCTTGTGGTTAGTTATTCCATAGTATGTGAGGGGACTTAAATTCGCTATTTATTGACACGCTATATAAGGGCTATAGTCGGGAGCCTTTTCCGCCAGACCGCTAAGGTTACGAAGGCGGTGAGTAAGTAAATACGAATGTCGTCAAGTGAGTATTGTTGGGCGAGCTTGTATTGTAACCGCTGTGGGCTCTGTGCTTGTAACTGTGGTGTATTGTTTCTTTGTTGAGCAGGCTTGGTCCGTGCTGGTGGACAGCGAGTTGAGAGGCGAGCAGGTAGGACCCCAGTGTCTTTGAGTCGAGCTGGATGTTGGTGATCGACGCCCATCATCTAGCCAAAGAGGAGAGTCGTAGAGGTGCGAGGCGGACTGGATTATTCTCGGTTTGGTCCGACTTATGAAGGGGTGGATTGACTGGGCCGAGTACCCTATTTGTTGTTGGGCCAATGAGTGGGCATGATCCGGATCTACAGGCTCTTTTACGGACTTGGAGTATAATGCACCATAGTAGAACCGACTTTGTGAAAGTCGGTTCTAAAGTCTAAAACCAGCTTTTCGTAGGTGCATTGTGAAAACCGACTTTATTAAGCCGATTCTTGTTTCATTAACATACAAAGTCAGTTCTAGACTCAAAAACCGACTTTTACAAAGTCGATTTTGTTGTGATGCGTAGGTAGAATGATAAAGGAGTATATTTACCGAAATAAATGACCCATATATATTTTAAGTCATGTAGTATTATCAAGGAAGTTATTGGGTGGTATATCCATTTGCACCGATTTGACATGCAAACAAATCTAAACAAAACTGTCTGAATTCAGTTTAGAAATAAAAGATCTATATTTTACAACATGAGTGCATTCTGCATATGACGGGTGCATCTAATTAATTCATGTATTATCATTCTTTTTATCTTGTCAATTGAAGTTTTTTATTTGAAGAGGCTGGCCTATGAAATCGCCGGACACTTGCTTTTTAGGCATCATCTCAGTCGACAAAATCAATTATAAAAAACTATGTTTAATCGAAGGTCCTACTTTTCCCGTCGCCCGGTATGAACGGAGATATTAATCAGGTTACCAGCAGCTCAGAGTTATGAGCTTGCATTTTTATACTAAATAAAGGAAGTCCTGTACAAAGCTCAAAGCTTCACCCTCCATCATAAGGTCTAAGCTATATAAATCACTTAAACTCATTTCTTACCAACTGGGCTATGGACCTTCAAAATCAATTATATAGCAAAAAGTTTCAAATTATACAAAAAGTTAAGAAGAAAAAAAATATGTATTTTTTTCTCATCATTACCTCTTGAGATTCCTCCACATCTATTCGACACGCAACCAATTAGAATTCCTATAGAAACCCTTAACTTTTCTAAAGTATTAAGTTTATATAACTCAAGATGATAATGTCCTTTAATATATCTTGCCTTCTTTTTGTCACTTTGTTGTCATTAGTCTTGTGGACATGCAAAAGTTAACCTTAACTTTTGTTCCACAAAAGCAGCCCAACTTCGTACTTTATCTATACCTAATCTTAATCTTTTTTTGGCTTATTATTGCTTAATTATAAAAACATGCATGGTTGTGAAATTAGGGAGATTCCTTGGGGGGCATGTTTTGAGCAAGTTGACGATTATAAAATTTTGATTTGAATATATATAAAACATAAAATAGCGGTTGTGATTACGAGAAATCACGACTTTCGTGAAAAAAATTGTTTAATTATTTTTTTAATTATAAGATGATTGCCTATAATATATAATACACAATTAATGCTTGCTGCTTAAGAAATTGGATTTACGTGTTAAAACTACAATGGTCGCTTCAATTTGTAATCATTTCTCGTATCTTAAGGCAGATTCAAGTCAAGTTTATTCAGTAAAATTAGGGACTAGATTGTGGTTAATGTGCTAGGGGTTCCCTTATTAATTAATGTTGAAGGATATTTGGTCAAGATATATGATGATTAGTGATGAGGGGGGGTTCCCTTATTAAATTAATGTTGAAGAATATTTGGTCAAGATATATGATGATTATAGAGAGAAAAAGTAAAATAAAATAAAGTGAAATATTGATTATAAGGTTGAAATATTGTATTGAAAGTTGATGAAGAAATGATTGGTGGGAATTTTTTAATGAAATAATATTATATTAAAAAAGTAATTGTTGAATAATATAGTGCGTGAATTGAGTAATATTATTTTATTTGTTAATGGTAAAATGATTAGTGAAAGAAATTATAATAAATTAATAAAATAATGATAAATAATATAATGGAGTGAATAAAATATTGAGTTGAATCCAACCCAACCTAAAACGAAACAGAGGCAAAGGGGATTGGAGTTAGTGTTGGACCATGATGAGAATATATGATCTAACCAAAGATGAAATAAAATGAATACCTCACAACACAATTTTACACAATCAATCAAAATATATATGATTGATTGATTAATATGATGCACATCATAATCCAAATTATGTTAAACTGCACAATGTCAGAACGGTTATGGTAGTAGCACAAAACTAAAAATACATTATAACTTTTTTTTGAGGGACATTATAACTTTGAATAGTGTTATTTCAAGAGCAAAATGATTACAACAAATATTCACAATACTTAAAACAATATAAAATAACAAGGATCTAAACCCATATAATTTCGGTACATATTTTATACTGGCAATGATACAGCCACAACGAATTGACACAACCAATTGCACAACAATCGTCTATACCATTGATTATTTGATTATTGTGAGACCCAGATAAATGAATATATGTTCAAAAGCAATCAATGGTGTATATGATTGTTGTGTCAATTGGTTGTGTCAATCCATTTTGGTTGTATCATTCTCCCAAAAAAAATATAATAAAAATGTTTACAATTAAATAATAAACGATGTTCGGGTGTTTAAGTCTATCGATATCCATTTAATTTAAATATAAAAAAACCGACCCATGACGATGTCAAGAATTGAATCGACCTACGTGGCACCTCTCCAATGACCCAATCTTAAGTTTAGGGGTTAGAGGGGCAGATGCCCCAATGGCCTGATTAGGGTGGCTCGGCTGCCGATCCCATCCCCTCTAAACCAACTGAGGCATAGGACCTTGAGTAGCCAACGAGCCTAAGTCCCATCCTGACCTCTGCAAGACGGCCGACACTTGTAATCTAACCTGCATATGTCCGACCTTACTGGTCGGACTAAGTCTCTTTCAGACCTACCATTCCATGTACCCAGGAGCCCGAGCTAGTACCAGCTCGGCCATTCCTCCCGACCTTGGAGGGGCGGCCAATTCAGCTCGGGCCTTCTAAATCGGCCAGAGTTGATCTCTAATCATATTTTCCCACGTGAGTAATAAATCAGATAACTATGGAAAAAATCATGAGCCATGAAGGCACCAATCTTTTGCACTTAATACGAATATTTGAATAACGCAATTATCTCCTAAAGTTTAGGAGATCAATCAATCGTAATCTTTATCTTTAGGGAACACGGCAATCAGTGTCCACCTTGGACGCTTACACGCTAAACTTTAGAGGCACACAAACTCTCTATATAAACGATCTACAGAATCTACGAAAACTTGATTTCAATCCCAACATTGGATCGTGGCGAGATTGATCGCGATCGTCATAGCCTAAAAACGTCCAAATCACCCCCCTCACCTTTCATAGTTTTATGATAAAAGAGAATTCTAAGGTTATCATCAAGAGAAACAATCCTAGAAGTTTACCCTAACGATTTTTGGATCGTGAACCCATTTCTCTTTTACATTTCCACATGATATACCTCACTTGGGTGTGCATCAAAATAGCCAGCTACGATATTAAAAGAGGACCCTTGCAGATTGAGCTTTATATATGATATTTGCTTATTATAATTACTTTTACGAATAATAACATCAGAAAGGACTTTAGGGTCCCTCACAGATTGAGCTGTGATATGGGAAATCATCAAAAGATGTATATTGATAATAATAAAAAAAAAAATTGACATAAAGTGGGGTAAAGTTTTATTTGAGGGAGGGGAGGTCCCATATAAAACCTTACAATAATAATAGAGCTTTCATTATTAAATGAAATTGAATGTCTCCTTCGATTTGACTATTCATGAGGACATTGATCCCTTTATATGAATTTGACGGTAAACCCAAATAAAACCACATCATTTTGTTTATAGTTTAGACCTAAAACCACTGTCATTTTGTAGGTTTTTTACACTTGACCGTCAGATGTATTAGAATAGGTTTTTTTCCCTATTCCAAGCTATCTCTGCCAAAATAAAATTAAAAAAAAATCAAAAACTATATGGATATTTGCAGGAAAAATGGTGTTCATTTCTTTGTCATATGAAATGTTAAGCTTTCAACGATGGACTTGGATACCATTATAAGGTAATTGGACTCTATTTTGTAACCAACTTAACCGACAATTTGTCACTTTCTATCATTTGAATGAAATCCGTTAAAGAAACAAAAGAGTATGTGTATCGTAAATTCAAATAAGTTTTCGGATTTAAACTATTTGACTATGAGTCGAGAGTTGTTTTTCTTTTTTCTTTTTAGATTTAAACTATTCGACTAAGAGTCGAGAGCTGTTTTTTTTTTTTTTTTTTTTTTCATTCATGAATATTCATATGATGACATGAAAGAATTTAACGTAGAAACCGAACCAAAAAGACTTGGCTACTAGAAATCAGACGATTTGTCACTTTGTATCATTTGAACGAAAACATTCAAAGGAAACAAAAGAGTACGCGTGTGAAAATAATAGGAAACTCTGGATTGTTGTTTTATTGAGTTGATAAAAAATGGTTACAAGGTATCTCTTATGTAGAAGAAATCATAAGAGATAAAACCAAATAATTATCCTAACATATTTAAAAAAACAAATATAAATCTATTATTTAAACTAAATCTTTATCTCTTCTTTGACTCCATTCTTATCTCATTTGGCTGGTTTTATCTTCTAATATGTGATTCATCACCTTCACTCTCCGCACGAGTGGAGTTACCGGGTAAAAATCTCCTGCAAAATTTACCCTTTTTCCAATTAGTTCTGGTCCATCTTAATGAAAACCTACATAATACACAATCAGCACTTCCTTGTTTCAACCATGACTTTTTAAAACTTAATGACAACCTTTGTTCTATGTATCAACAAAGATGATGAATGACAAAAACTTTATAATATGAGATACAGATTATATTATGCAATTTTTATCCTTGTCACGTAATATATCTACGTAAGAAGAGTACGGATATTTGGCCAACTAAGTCTACAAACGGAAGGTTATGGCTGTAAATGTGCAGCCGCAGCAGGAGGAGGCCAGGGGAAAAGGACACCGTAGTGGGACTAAAACCTAATTGACCTTAGCATTTGCATAAAATGAACATTGCCCTCTACCTTCTTGTGTGGTGTTTCTATTCGTGTGGACATATATACCGTGTGATTTGATCAGAACTATATAGTTTTATTGTGGAATGAAACTGTATGGTGTCTACATTACACACGAATGGAGACACCACGCAATTATTTCTCTCTACCTTCTACCTTCTACCAATCTCCTCGGGAAATCCTTACCCGGGGAGTCTTCGTGTGCACCGTCCGTTGGATGTGCGACATGTGCGCAAGAAGATAAATTAATATTTGTCTTCTTACACACATGTGTCACGCATCCAACGAAACGGTGCACGTGAGGAGTGTGCGGAGTAAGAATTTCCCATCTCCACCAGCTGTCTTTCTTTCTAAGGACAGTATTTTGGAATCAAAGGCCGACTATTTTGTTTTGTAATTGGTCCATCCATATGACCTGACCTGATCAGTTGTGGTACAAAACATGGCACACCATTACTTCAATTCTTTTCTTTTGGTATGTTTTTAATTTGTTATATATGTTTTAATTTCCCTTTCCCTTTTCATTATTGAAGTTCCATCCTGCTTCCATTACCATACATACAGGCTGTCCAAGGTGTCATAGATTGCTTAAATACATAATTGATAGTGTCACAACAAAATACACGACATATTTTTAGAGTACTGATTATGTTGTGAGACCTATTAACTCATCGGCAGGGATCCATGCACAACACATTTGTCACAACACATTTGTGTAGAATGTATGCACTGTTGGAGAATTTGAATTAAAAAATTAATGCTGAAATGATGGAGGATCGCATCGATTCGATGAAAGGTTACACCCCCCATAAGAGGTTGTATCCTTTCGGTGAAAGATTGCAACCGTTAAATGACCGGACATCTCTCTCCTATAGATTCCGTCACTACAATGAAAAGGAAGCAGATCTTTTGTAAGTTTTTCCTTAGATAAAATTCTGGTCTGTAATGTTAAACTATCTATACAAACACTTTGCATATTTTTTGAGTCAAGAAGAGATTTACAGAACAAGATCGGTTCGCCGTCTTCTTCACATTTAAGTGCAAGACTAGAAGAAGGAATGAATGTTGTATTTTGGGAGACGATTGCCATTATCCTGCGCACATAATTGGGGCAAAAATGTCTTAAGGACAGAGTGCTACACTAGCCTCCGTCAATAAGTTTTCTGTCCTATTTTTCTGCTTTCGTTTTTGCTTGAATTACGTGTTAAACAGCATGCTAGATGATTAATTTCCCAACAATCTTAAGACGTTTTATTTATTTTTTTTATTTTTACCATATGACCTAATGCTCAAGAGAGACACCCACTTCAATCAACATCTCTCTTTTACTGAGCATCAATAATAAAAAAAAGTACAAACTGGGCATGAATGTTTTAAACCGTTGTTTCTGGTCATGTTAGAAAAATCTGTACAGATATCTCTATAGTGTCACTACTAGAAAAGTGGTTTTTTGAGACGACATGTCGTCCCAAAAAATAAAATCCGGGAAAAGTCAAATTTTCATGAGTTTTTTGTTGGGAAAAATTGATGAAAATTCATGAAAATAAACAATAAAATTATTATAATCAAATATTAAAATTTATTTATTTTAATATTTGTTTTGATTAATAATTTTTGTAATTAAATAAATAAATTACATTGTTTATAATAATTTATAAAATTAATAGTTAAATCATTTCTAATAATATTTGTCTTTAATTAAATAAAAATAAATAATAATTTTTATTTAAAACAATAATGATTTCAAACACGATGTTCGTTATTTAGATCAAGATTTAGAATTCGAGGTTCGTAAGTTAGTTCAAGATTTCAAACCCGATGTTTGTTATTGAGTAGTGATTTCAAGCCCGAGGTTAAAGAGTTCTTGATTTGATCATTTCAAACTCATGTTCGTTAGTGAGTTCATGATTTCAAACCCAAGATTCGTTAGTGAATTCCTGCATCTATTCTCTTCTTCTCTTCTTCTCTCGGTTTTTAGCATATTTCCCCTCCTACGCTGCCGTTCATCTCCTCTCCGCCGGTGCTCCTACATCGCCGGTTCTCCTCATCCTTCCTCTTCCGTTTCTCTGCCCTTCAAACTTCGGCCTGCAGCAGCAAATTTGATCTCCTTCAACGCCGACCAGCAGCAGCAGCGAGCTCCTCTCCGTCCTTGTCTGGTAAGCAGCAGCTGTAATTATGATTTTGCATTGATAATGATTCTGAATTCTTTTAGAAGCTTGCAGATTCATCTTGAGGATTAGAGCGATTTCATCTAGGTCTATCCCTTTTTTGATTTGTTTACATCAAAGAGACAACACTTGCATTTGGGTAAAAATGGTCTAATTGTTCATCAAAGAATGGAGTCGATGGGCTTCTATTTTGTTCATCTAAACCCCTTATAATTCACATTCTAAACATATATATTAGTATTGAAAATCATCCCTTAATTTGGCTGTCAACTCTCGCATGTTTTTGGTGTCATTGTTTTGAATGCTAGTATTGATGGAAGGAACGGAATAAAGTAATGGTTTAATCATTATGGATTTCAGGCTGCTTAATTTGCAGTTGTTTAGGTAGATATGTTTCACCATTTAGCTCTAGTCTTGTCTAATTAGAGATTCAAAATACAACTGATCCGATCCTCCTCTTCATAGTATGTTAGTGAGTCGTTATCTCTATTTGCAGCTGCTCTATGTTTTTACCATTTGGTATTTCTATTTGGTATTTGTTGTTGAATTTCAGTTTTTGAGCATAGGGTTTTATGATTTTGAATTGGATGAAATTAGACTTCAATTTGACTTTCTTGCTCTCGTGTTGTCTTGTCTAATTTCCTCTCTGATTGATTCCCCCGCCTTCACCGGATTAAACCTCAGGAATTCACTCTATTTTTGCTAGTGTATTTGTTTTATATTCCAAACATTAAATGTGAAATCTTGTTGTAGCAGTGCATGCTTAACAGAGAGAGCTATAACACAAGTTTTGGGTAAGGTTAGGACTGAGGAATCATACCTAATCATAGAAAATACAAATGTATGTGCCTTGGTTGACCTATTGTTTATTTTTGCATTCTGTTAGCGAGAAAGTAGGTTTGAGCTAGTTGAGTTACTTGAGTAGTGGTTGTTGATTGCAGTGCTTCTTGGCACTTGAATTATTACACACGCCATCATATGTGTGATCTCTTCAACAATTCTTTTTGAGGGGTTTTTCGACAACTTAAGTGTAAAAGAATGTAAAACAGAAAATAAACAGATCTACAAACATATCCTAATTTTAATTAACACAATTTACGTTTATATATACCGAATTCTGTCCTTTTGTGTTTCATGTTTTACGTCTGTATATAATAAAATAGTTGAGTATGTTGCTTACTACTATTGGTTAATATATTGTCCTTTTGGTTGGTTAAGTTGTTGGACGTCACATTTGAGATGGAAATGGACAAGTCATGGTTATATGGTAACAGACTGGCACCTGCTTTTCGAAATGGGTTGAGAGAATTTTTACAATACGCAAAGAACTTTCTTAACGAAGAAGGTAAGATTTGTTGCCCATGCAAGAGGTGTTGTAATATGAGTTTGCACACGTTGCCGGATGTGTATGCACACTGCTTTGATAAGGGATGGGCAGTTGGGTATACAACATGGTATTATCACGGGGAAACTGGG
Organism: Gentiana macrophylla; assembly: GCA_026214975.1. NCBI lineage: Eukaryota > Viridiplantae > Streptophyta > Magnoliopsida > Gentianales > Gentianaceae > Gentiana > Gentiana macrophylla. The sequence goes on along the minus strand of CM047805.1, from coordinate 180,496,988 downwards.
CGATCCCGTAAACGTGCATGAACAACTCAAGTTGTTGTTGAATCCGGGGACGAGATGGCTCCGATTATAGATGATTTTTTGGGTAGGGCATCATAATAACCGTTACAGTCAGAGAACGATGATAATATAGATGAACTTCTATCCAAGTTGCAAGAAGGCGTGTATCCCGGTTGCAAAAACTCATCGACTTTGAAGTTCTCAAATGGATTTGATGCACATAAAAGTGTTGTATAAGTGGCCAAATGAAAGCTTTGACGTTCTTCAGCGAAATTGAAAGAAGTTTTACCGGAAGGGTCAAATTTACTGATTCATTCTACAAGGCAAAAATTTTCTTTGGACAAATTGGAGTGCAGGGTATGAAAAGATCGATGTATGCCTTTACAATTGTGCTATTTACTATAAGGAGAATCTTGACTTACAATATTGTCCAGTTTGCAAAAGCGAGCCGTTATAAGGAGTCAAAAGGAAAAAGATAGCTCACAAAGTGCTCACGGTATTTTTGTTAAAGCCTCATTTGAGACGTTTGTATGCATCCCGTCATTTCGAGGCTATGACATGGCATAAGGCGGGCGTTCTACGGATGAGGATATGATGAGGCATCCAACCGATGGCAAAGAATGGAAAGAGTTCGACGACCAATACCACGACTTCGCTCTTGAACCTGTAAATGTCCGTCTGAGTCAGCTACTGATGATGGCTTTAACCCGTTTGATAATTACGGTAAACCATACAACATGTGGCTGTTGTAACGCAAGTGTTGAATCCAGCGCCTTGGGTCTCGCAATAACGAATCAGTATAAACACATGTCCCTACTTATCCTAGGACCGAAATCCCATGCACAGGACTTTGATGTTTTTTTGAGGCCATTGGTTGATGAGTTGCAAGAATTGTGGTGCGAAGGGATGGTTGTGCGTGATGCAGCTACAAATTCTACCTTCAAAATAAGAGTTGCACTTTTGATGACCGTGAATGACTTTCCCGCTCGTAGTTACCTCTCAGGTTGGACTGGTCAGGGTTATTGATGACGGTCAAAATATACCCGTAAAAGTCATCAACATTATCCTTAAATCGAGCCTAATAATATATATTTTATGTTAAATCACATGTGTATAATGATTATTTAATGTTATGTGATTAATAGAATATAATTTGGTATTTATCCGTTTTTATCATTTAAATATGATTTACTGTGCAATAAATATTTATTTTGTAGATTGAGATAAATTGGAGGATAATTACAAATGGATGAATTAAATCTCAAGATAAATCGAAGAAAATTCGGAGTGCATTGAAGATAAATATTGGATCAGCGCGAAAAGAGGAGTAAGGCATGACAAGAGCCAGCGAGCCAATCCGAAGATCAGGGACTCGCTGGCAGCGAAGTCAAGGCTCGCTGGGGGTGAGTTCGGCCAAATCGACCGGATCGACTTGGAGTTATCTCGACGCGTTTTAGACTTCATTTGGATTTAGGAAACCTATTTTAGATCGGTTAATGCTTATCCTAACTCTATTGTTTACCCCTATATATACTTGTGCTATTTCATTAGAAAATAGACACCTTAGACACTTCTCTCGGTCTATAATAAAATCCTCAGTTTTCCTCAGAGTGGTTTTTTACAAGTTCTGCAATTATGCAAGTTCTTGTATTTATTTTCTCTTAGTTTTTATAATTAATTCCCCAATTATTATTTATCGTTTGAGATTGTTATTTCTTAGTTAAATGATGTAGATTTAGGATTACGACGTGAGGCAGTGCGGATTCCTTGTCTATAAGGATCCACACGCCCACGCCTATGTCTCGTGATCTATGTATGATTTTATTTTGATTAATAATCGTATTTCTAGTAGATCTATATAATTACTTTATGAATCTCTATTTTATCCGTTACGTATAAAGAAACGCTAAGATTTAGTTGTTCGTCGCGTCAATCTAGCCACGTCTTTATGGTGTGATTGTCCACCTAGAATTTCTTATCTTAGTAGGTATGGCTATGGCTACGTTGCTCGTCTGTTTTAATTAGCATATGATTATAAAATACCAATATAGGGCTCCTAGGTCGGCTCATGAATTGATCTTCCGGGACTTTCAGCGAGATCTAGATCTGTTCTGTATTAGGGAATTGAGCTCATCTAGTTATACGTAAATCGTAGATTAACAGGAGACCTAAAAAGTAAATGTTAATGGGACAGAGACTGATGCGATCGCCTAGGAAGTACGCCTAACCACAGGAATGTTGCCTAGGTGAGGAATACGGTTAATATCGGCATCCCTAGTTTTGTAAGCGTGCGAGTTATATGAGATGGAGGCCTAAAAAGCGAAGTCACGTAATGTAGCATAGTGATCTAGATGGCCTACCCGGAGCTAGATCTAGTTTAGGGGATGACTCCCGTAGCCAATATAAAAGAAATACGAATCGGATTAATAGTTGTCGAGTCTAGCTTAATTATATAGAATCTCTAGATCCAAACGATAATCTAATGATTAGGGAGGTTAGTTACGTTGTTTATGTGTTGAGTCGTGTCCTTTATCTTTCTTGGCTTTTGTTGGTCGTAGACCGTCTCTGTGTGCTTGACATGAATGATTAATTGTTTGTATATAAACGACCCACAATTGGTTCCCTGTGGGATTGTTAAGGGTGATTTTATGCGATTTATAACGTTATATTTTATAGAAATTCCCTCCATATTCATATAATTTGCATCGAAATTAAGTGTTTAATTGAATTATTGAGGAAATGAGTTTTTAAACGGTTTAATCGCAAAATTGGTTGATTTAGGTGTTTTATTGATGATTTTATGCTTATTTGGATATTATTACATTTTGCGATGTTTTTAATGACTTGTAGATGCATGATTGCGGCTCAAAAGATGATTCAATGAAGATAAATGTTGGATTTAATTGATGGAAAAGAGATAAGGAAGATTTGAATAGAAGGAAAGAGATAAAGATGAGAAAATCGATTATTGATCAAGTGAACGCACGTCCTAAGTCCCGTCCAGTGGACGGGCGTCTAAGCAAGTGGACGGGCGTCCAGGCTGGAATATTGGATTCAGAGTTCTCCAAAAATTGATGGACGAGCGTCTGATTTAATAAAGGACGGGCGTCTGATCCAGCTCGGCCCGACTCGAAGATTTTTTATGAAGGCTGGACGGACGTCTAGCGTAGAGGACGGGCGTCCATTGGCCGACATAGCAGCAGCCGCCTTAAAATTCTATATATAGCTGCGTATTTTCAACCCTAGATATTCAATATTCGAACCCTAAACCCTAGGGGCGGCTCAGCTGCGTTTTTCATTAGTTTTTACTCAAAGTTTATGCTTTTAAATTTCTAGTTTAGATCAAACACTTTTATGTATTTTTATTCAAGTAATTCGAGCTTCAAAGTGATGTTTAGAGGCTAGACCTCCCTTGAACAAGCGTTGTGAAGCCATCCAACCAACGTATTGATTTCATCTTCGATTGTCTTGTGAGTTTTTAATTCAAAGTTGTATCTTTATTATGCTTATTTCGTTCTTATGCAATTTATATCGAAAGATCTTTGCATGTATGATGTTTGATTTTGATGAGAATCATGTTAAACCCTAGATCGCCATAATAAAGATTAGAACTTTAATCTAAATAACGAGAGTTATTAGGTTGAATCTCTAGGTTAGAAACTTATAAATTTCACACCTTTGGTTTGAAAGCGTTAATCTTTAGATCGAAAACTTTGGCTAGGTGAATCACAACTTGGTTAGAAATCACGAGATAATCTAGATAGAAATTGATAGTTGTAGGATAGGTGGATCAATTGCCTGTTCGTTTGTTATTTCATTGATTAAATCACTTGTGATCGATTGCTTAGTAAATTTACAATCTTTATTTCATAATAGACCTAGAATAGATTTAGTTTAGTTAATTTTGTTCGCAACCATATTTTCCTGGCTTTAGATCTCGATCTTCTATCCAGTTATTCTTATTGTTAGTTTCGTTTTTTGTTTTAGTTCTTCACTGTTTTATTTTCGTATCTTTTTAGTAGTAATCGTGACATAGTTAGGTTAGATAATAAAAACTAGATTAAGCAACCCCGATTCCCCGTAAGATCGACCGGTATCAACCACTATACTACGATCCCTGCACTTGGGGTATACCGGATTTATAAATTTATTACTTGTTTGTTTTGCTTAGATAAAATCCGTGACAGGGATCGACCTTGATTCGCTATAGCTATACTACGATGGACCTAATCCTCTTGCTAGTATTGGTTTATGGTGGTCAAGTATTTTATTATCACTTGGTCTACATCATCAGTTATAAAGCATGTCCCACTTGCAATGACGACACACCTTCGGTACTATTGACAAATAAGATTGGATATGTCGGACATCGTAGGCGGCTTCGGGCGAATCACCCGATGCGAAAGAATAAAGGGTTTAACGGTCAAATCGAAACATTAATGCCTCCACCTCAGAAAACCACAGAGGAAATACTCCAACAAATTAGTAACCTACCTGAATGCATGATGAGAGATAAATTTATGATCATTATTATGACATTTCGCCCCACTTCTGATACCATTTTGAGCATTTATGTATCAAATCAAGTCAAAATTACTAAGTTTTATTCAAATGTATAAGTAGTAATTATTATATAAATTATCGTGTTTTTATGGTATTTTTATAAGTTTTTTATCGATTTAATAACCGGACTGTCGTGATAAAAATACTATATTTTATAAACGCTTTTATTTTTCACTATTATGTTAGATCTAAAAATATCATAACTAAAGACTGTAATATTAACCTAAAAAGAGTCAAGAAAATTCAACGCAGCTTCTTAACTTTTATTGTCGATTTACTCGCCGCTCGTTTCTTTGTATTCGTAAGAAAGATAAGATTTATCATGGAGACAGTAACTAAAGACTGATAACGAGGCGAGAGTTTTGCTTTGATCAAGAAGGAATACTTGGAGCCCAAGGCCATCAAAATATCCCACGTAACGACAGGTTTTGAGGTCTAAAAAAGATGTATTTTAAGGATAGAATAAGTTGCCATAAGCTAACAAGTTCAAACGGATCAATTGTCCTGAATGCTTCTACCGTAAAATATCTACGACAGACATTTGACCCAACTTAAAGGCATTTTATGGGGAAGACTTCTTCATGAAAGTTTTAGATCTTCAAATAAGCTTTCCAACGCATTTTGAATCATGTCAATCGGAGGTTTAAAACTCAAGTTATGGTCGTTTTACCAAACAGCTGTGAAGAATCTTTATAAATCGTCAAACGTCGCAAAAGAGCTTTTACCGGCGCAAACCGGGCCTTTAGCGGCGCACGCCGGAAAAATGCAGATTTTTGCCCAATTTGATGCATGTTACTTGCAATGATGATCAATATTCCCTAAAATCCTCCCACATGCTATATCTACCTATATATACTCCCCCATTTTCATCTCTTCTTCTTGCCCCTTCTTTTCCCTTCTTCTTCGTCCCTTTCTTTTTCTTTCTTTTTTTGTTGCATACACTTCTATATATATATATATATATATATATATATATATATATATATATATACACACACACACATCCCCAAATATATATATACATCCATATATATATATATTTCATCTATCTTCTTCCCTTCTTTTATTTTTATTTTGGGCCCTTATATATACATATGTCTATGTATGTATATATATGTTTTTATGTGTATAAATAAATAGAGTAGTATCGTTGTAATGCTTGGATTTATTATCGAGGATTGTTGTCTCGGAAGCCGTTGTTACTTTCACGAGGATTAGGCTCCAATTCAGCAGTTGTAATCGGTAATTTTCTAATGTTATTATGTTTATTATTTCTATCTATTTATATACATATATATATTAGTAGTAGTAATATCTAGCCAAGATATGAATCTGAATTAGTTAATCTTTTGGTAAAATGAATGATCGACTCTGGTAATCATGATTAAAACTAATTATAATGAATCTTTTTCTATTTTGCAACGTATTGATAATAAATTCGGAATGACGTAATCAATCATGATGAATACCACATATAACCTGGCGATGTACTGACCAGAGAAGTTAGGATATGAGATAAAAAATAGAAAAACCGGAGGGTAAAAATGGCCGTCTGATTAACGGAATCCTATTTCCTACCCGGGGGCAGATTTGTCCTGGAAAGATGAATCTTATTAACTTTGTACTCGAGATCTTAATAATGTTAAAATCACGCTTTAATTGAAACTACACCGCTTGTGTTAAATCGATCCGCTTGACAACAGGAGCCTCTTGAATAACATCGGCCGTCTCGACGAACGGAATAACTTCTTTTATCCGGGGTAGATTTGTACTCGGTACTGCTCGAGACTAACTAAGATTAGCATGGGGCAGTTGTGGACCTTGGACTGATGACATTTGACATATGACAATTTCATACGCTCATGTGAGGATGAGTTGTCTAGCTTAGGAGTACACCGATTCATATATAATTGACCTCCTTGCATCAAGGAAAAGATCTGTCTCATTTATTTCTACTAAAAAAAGATAGTAATTCAGTAACGTATTCTTGGCTAGATCTAAAAATATCTATATATATCTGTACTTATATTTATATATTTATTTACTGCTTTACTAACAATCTAACTACTAACATAATCTAACCCAGGAAAAAGTAAAAACTGCGACTTAGATCGAGTTAATAATAGCTTCTTGGTGTTTAACCCCACTTAAAAGAATTACCATGTTTTCCTGAGAATACGACCGACTCACCGGACTAGAGCTACAATTTGACCCGGTACATTGCCGGTTAGGATCTCAGATAGCCTAGGTAATGTCCGTCGACTTTCGCGCCGTTTCCAAGGTTAGGTTTAGGTCTGTCAATGCATGCCCGGAACACCCACAATACGGTCTCGAACAAGAATAACTTGAATAAACGCCTCGACAATTTGCTTAAATTGGTCGAAGACAACATATTAAGGAGGTTGCCTTATTGGAACATGAAGAAACTCCAACACAATCTAGACGTTATGCATATTGACAAGAAGGTGTGCGATAGTTTATTGGGTACGGTTTGTAGTATTGATGGTAAGAACAAGGACACTAACAAGGCACGCCGTGATCTAAAAAATATAGGCATGAGAAAATAACTACATCTGATTAAACGAGGCGATAAAGACGTGAAACCGCGTGCGGCATTCACATTGAGCCAAGTAGATCGGACAAAATTCTATGAGTTCTTAAAAGGCGTTCGTTTCCCCGATGGTTTCACAGGAAACTTGCACAAGAATGAGTGGTAAAGACAAACTTAGCGGGTCAAAATCTCATGATTGTCATGTCATACTACAAAGGCTTTTACCAATCGGGCTACGACCATTCTTGAGAAAAGACATTTCTGATACAATCACTGATTTAAGTGATTTTTTCAGATTGATTTGCGCGCGCACGTTGAGGGTTAGTGATTTAGAAAATGCAAGAGAGAAGGTTTTGGAAATCCTGTGTAAACTAGAAACAATATTCCCACCAGCTTTCTTTGATAGATACATGTTATAATGCACCTGCCTGAAGAAACAATTAGAGGTGGACCTGTTCATTTGAGATGGATGTATCCTATTGAACGATTTCTAGGTAAGCTAAAGAAGTACATTAGAAATCGGGCCAAGCCGGAAGGTTCTATCGCAGAGGCATATGTGGCAAATGAAACCCTCATATTCTGCTCGTTGTATTTTTTGGGAAACGAGACTAAGTTCAATAGGCCTGACAGGAACTGGGTTGAGAACGAAGATCCAAGCAAGAATAGTATATCCGTATTCAAGTTTCCGATCAATTGGTTCGATGACAAGCTTGACATTCAAAACTGATGAGAGACTGAAGGTTCAGTGGTATGTTTTGCAAAACTGCCCGGAGATCGATAAATACCTCGAGTAAGTTAAAAATACATTCTTAATACTTTTGCTTTTTATTACTATATTCCAGCTAACTAGCCTTATAAACATGGACCAGTGAACATCGTGCTCACCTGTCAACTTATTGCTCGATACACAACATGGAGAAAATGCACCGTCATGAATTTCCCGGATGGTTTTATTTAAAGGTACCACATAACACATATCATGCAATATTGTGAAGATGTCATTGTATGCATGAGTTGTATAATTATATTTAACTTATGCATGGTACATTATGCAGATGCTTGAAATCTTTAAACATAGCCCATCAGACTTAAATGACCAATTGTTAACACTAGCAACCAGGTCTTTAACAACGGTCAAAACCTACCAGAGTTGTGTGATGAACGGTGTCAATTTCACGGCACACAAACGGGATCTCACACGAACAACTCAAAACAGTGGGGTTACTGTCAAGGGGACTGAAGGTATTACATGGTATGGAGTGTTAGAAAACATCTACGTAGTAAACTATCCAAATGGTAACATGGTTGTACTTTTCAAATGTAAATGGTTCGATACTAGTAGAAAAAAGAAGGGTGTCCGTGTATATAAAAACAGAACAAGCATCTGCACTAAAAACACATGGTATGACGACGAGCCATTCATTCTTGCCTCACATGCCGAACAAGTGTTCTATGTATGTATAATGGATGTAACTGGAAAGTTGTTGAGCATTTTCAACATCGTCATATCTTAGACCCTGCAAATACTGATGCGGTTGTTGAAGATTTGGTAATTGATGAAACCATCCATGAAAATTTCCAATTGTTCGTTGAACTGCCACCGATGGAACCGGCAAGCATGAGTGCAAATGATGTAGATGTTGGTGAAAATGATGATATTAAGGAATTAGATGATAGCATCAGTCACGAGTATGCATCAACGGATTGTGACGATGATAATAATAGTGTAGATGATGACATATATGACTCGATGCCACCCACCAATGCAAATGACAATGAATGATACTATAAATCTGACGTGCTTACGTGAGTTCATATTTGTGTTGTAACTTAATATAAAAAATCAATCTAGCATTAACGCAGATACATATTATTAGTGTTTTAATCATACTATATCAACATATATATGTTACTTGTACATATACTTGATCATACATGGCATGTGCGGGATCTGCAGGCGGCTCTAGACCACCTCACGAGCATTCTATTCGGCTACCTGCCGATTGTGAGGAAGGTATGTAACTTTCATTTTTTATTCTAGTGTGAACTTTCTTGTATTCGTTGTATTAACATTCACACGTACAATATAGACTTCATGGATGATGACATAGAGGAAGATCCTGGCCAAGCTCCTTCACAGCAAAAAAAAAACAAGGTGAACGTGGGATTGCAAAAGGCTTAAATGTACGGGCTGAGCTTAGAAAGCTAGGGGGATCCAAGATTTCCCAAGGTACGAAAGGCGGTGGGTAAAAACTCATCATTGTTAGATTCTGAGATAGGTAGGGTCATGCGGATCCGATGTCCCCCTAGCACCGAGAACTGGCGAAAAGTCGACGGGCAGGCCAAAGAGCTAATTTGGCGAGAAATTGAAATATATTTAACTAAATTTAAGTGCTCAACACTATCGCATTATACATTTCATTCTATTAGTTACCAAACGTTTGGTTTTATTGCGTTTTCAGGACACTTTTACACATGTTCATCGCCCAATAGTGCTAGCAGAAGCTTCAGCTATATTTAGAAAATGGAAGAGTAAGATGGCCACTCAAGTAAACGACTACTTGAAAGAAGGGGGAACTTGGCCTCCTCCCATTTTAGATGAAACCGTCGCAACACAAGTGGATTGGGAGGCGTTTTTCCAATATATTCAATCTGAGAAATATAAGGTGAACTTTTTATTCTAATATACGTGTTACATTTATTCAATCATTATTTCTTATATATTACTTGAATCTAATCGAAAAGCACATTTTATTGCAGAAGCGATCTGAGCAGAACAAAAAAAATCGTGCTAAAAATAAATATACGTGTTCTCAAGGACGGACGTCTATGCCCGCTATTCGATGGAAAGATGTAAGTATTAAATTTTAAATCCTTATAACTTCTTCCTTTATTTTTTAATTTTCCAAACTAATACTACATATGTATTTTCTAGAAAAATCCACTTGAATATCTTTTGGGAGATGATCCTATCCAGATATGGGCCGCGAAGCATCGGAACTCTTAAGGTCAATTCGTTAATGCAGAAACGGAGGAGGATTTCGTAAGTGATATACCTTATATATATATATATATATATATATATACATATTATATATATATATATATATATATCAATTAACTTAACATTTATTCTTCATTAACTTAATTACAAACGTTTTTTTTATATGTTTAGAAGAGGCTGCTTGAGTTCAAGGAAAGGATTGCTCCCGGAAGACGAGCAACTCATGAAGAAGAGGAGCAAATCTTTGCTCAAGCCTTAGGTTCAAGGCGAGATTATTTGATAGGCCTTGGACCCACTCAACCTCGTCAATTGCTCGCTTCGCAGCAGTTTGATGCCTGGACATCGGCATCAACCCAAAGTCGGGACATCAAATTTGAAAAGATAAAAAAGTCCCAAAATCGATTAAAGAAGAAAAACAAATGGTTAACGGCTTGTTTGAAGGGTTTGTTTGAATCTATGAAAAGTCGCGATCCAACCATACACATGCCGGACATGCCAGAGCCTTCAGATGATGATGATGATGATGATGATGATGATGATGTTGATGATGATGATGATGATGATGTTGATATTGATCGTGGTGATGATCAGTAAGGTTTGTATGCATGTAGTACACTTTTGTAAACAGTAAGGTTTGTATGCATGTTTTTAAACATTATGGTTTTTATGAAACATCGTATGTTTTGTTTGGTTTTGGTATGGCTTTGAATATGAAAACATGTATAAAATTATGAAATGAGCATGGGAGGCCATGCAGAAACAAAATTAGTATTAAAAAATGGTTTTTTGGAACGACATAGTCGTCACAATTGCTTTTTTTTTATTCGAAAAATTATTATCTGAAAATATAAAAAAAACCTTTTGGGACGACATTTTCGTCCCAAATGCATATTTTAAATTTTTTTATTCGAAAAAATCATAATATGAAAATATTAAAAACATCTTTTGGGACGGCTTGTCGTCCCAAAAAACAATTTATATATATTTTCTGATTTGAAAAAAAATTAAATTACAAAATTATACAATACCTTTTGGGACGACATGTCGTCACAAAAGTTGTTTTATTATTTTTTTCGGTTAATATTATTTAATAATTAATAAATTGCTTTAGGGACGACATGTATCGTCCCAAAAAACATTTGCCACGTCAGCCGGTCTTCTCCACGTCAGCTAACATGAAAAATCAAAGCCACGTCAGCTGCCACGTCATCACTCGTTTAAAGGGACGACTTGCCGTCACAAAAAAACGTTTGCCTTGTTTTTTGGGACAAATCTAAAGCGGCGACACTTTTGGGACGACGTGTCGTCCCTAAAAACAACTTTTGGGACGACATTTGGTCTTTTGGGACGACTTTTTGTCGTACCAAAAAACGAGTTTTCTGGTAGTGTGTATATACACTCTAGCAGTTTATTTCGAACATATTCAGTTTACATATATGCAAGTAGGTTAGTATGCATTGATGTGCTGGAAAAATAAATTTGCTCGTACGTGGCTAATTTTGTTTTATTAAAAATTTAATATATATATATATATATATATATATATATATATATATATATATTGTTATTTTTATCGATGATTGCACAAGATACTGTTATGTCTATTTGTTGAAAAGCAAAGATGAGGCCGCGTCCATGAAGTTGAGAATCAATATGACAAATGAATTAAAGATAATTGAAGTGATTAAGGTGGAGAGTATAATGCACGGGTTGATGAGTTTTGTTCTGGTACCAACATCATTCATCAAACCAATGCACCATGCACACCTCAATCAAATGGTGTTGATAAAATTATAGAACACTAAAAGAATTATTGAGTGTTATGTTGACTAGTTCGGATTTATCCAGAACTGTGAGTGAGACAATTCTCTCAACAATTGTTATTCTCAACAGAATACCACCATGGAATAGTGGAAAGGCTACAAGCCTAGCGACAAATTCCTGGAAATGTGGGGGGTAATTGGCAAAAGTCGAAATACCTAAGCCAAAGCATGTCAAGATAAGGGCCTGAAACAAAAGACATCTATTTTTTGGATATGAAATGAAAGTAGAGTGTCTATCGGTTTCTGATGCACAAGTCAACATTCCGGATATACATTAAAATGTGATCATTGATTAAAGGAATGTTGTATTTATCGAGGAGATTTTTCCTTGTAAAGACAAGGAGAAAGAATGTTCAAGTTCAATCTATAGCCCTTGACCGGATATTAAGGTATGTGAAGTTTAAAATGAACCTCGGTATACAACATACAAGATATCAAGCAGTATTGGAAGAATACCGTGATGCAAATTGGATATCTGACTATAAAGATTCAAAATTCACTAGTGGATATGTATTCATTATTGGTGGTGGTGCAGTGTTGTGGAAGTCCTCAAATCAAACATGCATAACTCGATCTACTATGGAATCTGAGTTTATTGCATTGGATAAAACTGGAGAAGAAGCAGAGTGGCTTCGAAATTTCTCAGAGGATATTCCGTGATTGTGATAGTATGACGGGTATAGGACGCGCACAAATTTGTATGTATAATGGTAAGTCTTGACACATACGTCGTAGACATAATACCATTGAACAATTGATCTCTAATGGTTTGATTTCCTCGATTATATAAAAGTCGGAGGAGAATTTTGCGGATCCGCTTATAAAAAGGTTTAGCTAGAGATCGGGTGTCAATTTTTGACAAACGGGATGTGACTTAAGCCTATTACGCATGTTCCCTAATAATGGCAACCCAACCATAGTGACTGGAGATCCCAAGATCATGGTTCAAAAGGGACAACTAAGTTATGATGGACTATTAGCACTTACCCATTCTGTTAAAAACAAAAGTGCTTTCTGTGATTTTGTTAGGTTAAGCATTAAGCTTTTAATGATTCCTATATCTTGATAAAGCCAAGTGAGGTATTGCAGAGTACTCTTTATAGGATGTCACCTATGTAAGTGGAAGTGGGGCCGCTTCTGTGAGAATTTGTGGGCTGAATTCTCTAACACACTTTTCTGAAACCAAGGTGTTCCAGGGCCAAAACGGACACAACCATGAGAACCTCGAGAATGTTAGTAGATCTGTTGTGTAGGTATCATTGTCTAGGCATGCACCAAAGCCTGATCAGTTCAAGACCTAGTTCACTGCTTAGCCGAGTATGTCCGATGGTACTCTACTACGGAAGGTTCAAGGCAACAAACCACCTCACCCGATGCAACAGATTTCCGCATGTTATCTCTTCAGAGTCTGCATTGCATTTGCATTAATTTTCATTCATGTGGGGGATTGTTGGAGAATTTGAATTAAAAAATTAATGCTGAAATGATGGAGGGTCGCATCGGTTCGGTGAAAGGTTACAACCCCTCGTAAGAGGTTGTATCCTTTCGGTGAAAGATTGCAACCGTTAAATGACCGGACATCTCTCTCCTATAAATTCCGTCACTACAATGAAAAGAAGCAGATTTTTTGTAAGTTTTTCCTTAGATAAAATTCTGGCCAGTAATGTTAAACTATCTATACAAACACTTTGCATATTTATTGAGTCAAGAAGAGATTTACAGAACAAGATCGGTTCGGCGTCTTCTTCACATCTAAGTGCAAGACTAGAAGAAGGAATGACTGTTGTATCTTGGGAGACGATTGTCATTACCGTGTGCACATAATCGGGGCAAAAACGTCTTAAGGACAGAGTGCTACACTCGCCTCAGTCAATAAGTTTTCTGTCCTATTTTTTTGCTTTCGTTTTTGCTTGAATTGCGTGTTAAACAGCATGCTAGATGATTAATTTCCCAACATGCACTACACATAATCTCACTATTGATTATAGTGAGATCTAATCAATTCATGTGTCCCACATATTATTGATGGTGAAATCATGTGTAGTACACATGTTGTGCACAATAGAGTTGTGGATATATCATTGGCCTTAATTTATATGGGTCTTATAAAAAGAATGTGATACATGCACTACATATAGTGTGTAGTGCACATTCACTACACATATTTTTATCAATTGATTTCAATAGTCCTACACTTTAATCAATAGCACTATACTTTTAATCAAGAGCTAGAAAGTAGGTAATGAATATGCACCACACATATTGTGTGGTGCATATATCATTTTCCCTCATAAAAATCGGTAGTCATACATTCACAACAATTTGTGCAGAACATGTGCACTAAACATGTTCCACCATTGATTATGGTTATATCTAAATCAATTCATGTGTCTCAAACATTATTAATGGTGAAATCATGTGAACTGACATATGTTGTGCTGAAATATGTTGTGCATATATTATTTTACCATAAAAATCTATGGTGTAACCTTTATCATACTTCTGTGGTATCAAATACATATTCATTATGATAAAGGTTACGGAATTTGTACTTCATCAATAAAACAAAATATCAAATGTAATTAAGTCTCATATAAATTTGAAAATTTTATAAATCTCTAAAATACGTATTTGCAAGCATGAGCTATGTCTACATTTGGTTAGTAGTGATTTGTTCCACCGGTCAGATAAGTTACATATTTCTTTCACTGAAATGTGCGATATACTACCTCCGTCTTAAATTAAGTGTCATCTTTTTAGTTTTCACACATATTAAGAAATATAATTAACATGTTGTGTTTTTATACTAATCGACATACTTACCCCTAACAAATAATAAATGTTTGTTTTGGGATGTGAAATGAGTGCACTAAATAAATGTTTGATTGATGGTATGTTTGGAAAATAAACATTAAATGAAACATTGATAATATAAAATGACACTTTTTATGGGAAAGTTTTTTTTCTAAAATTTGGACACTTATTATGGGTAGACCTGGCCACGGTTAACCGGAACCGCCGGTTGGAACCGGAACCGGCGGTTTGGTCAACCGCCGGTTTGTCAAATCGCCGGTTTGCCGGTTTGATATATTTGGACCGAAACCGGAACCGGAACCGCCGGTTGGAACCGGATTTTTTGAAACCGGCCGGAACCGGAACCGGCCCAACGGCTATTTTCCTTCAACAGCTATTTCTTTTTTTTTTTTTTTCTTTTTTTTTTCCCTTCCAAACTCCTCAAATTTTTTCCTATAAATACTACACCATTTCATTACAAAATTCCTACACCAATCTCTACATCTCAATTCTTAAATCTTCTACTCAATTCTTACATCTTCTACTTATTTCTTTGATTATCAAGTTTGTTTAGTTGTTAAAAACAACAATCAAATTTACTTGACGATACCGATTTTTGAAGTTGTTCTGATTTAATCGTTACTTCAATACGGTTTTAGTTATAAGTAAATTTGGTTTTGTATTTTATTCAACTAAATTTTTTACAAGTGTAAAAAAAAATTTAATTTTATAATCAAATTTACTTTACTAGACCAAAATATGAAGTTGTTCTGATTTAATCGTTATTTCAATTCGGTTTTAGTTATAAGTAAAATTGGTTAGTTAAATTAAATTTTTTTATAACCATTATATGTAATTTAGATTTAAATCAAATTTACTTTACTTAATTTTTTTTATAACCGTTATATATAATTTATATTTTTTACAATGTCAAGAAGAGGTGCATCAACACAAGGCAATCGAAATGTTGCTTTCCGTGATGACACGGTTGTGCCGGAATCGGATGATCTTGCTGGTGGCTATAGACCCCAATATTATACAGACCCTGTCACCGGTAATCACATTTCGATTCCTCAGTTCGACACACCTTCAGGTTACAATCAAGCTGATTTTGATAGTCATTACGACGATATAATGTCTCAACCTGGAAATTTTAACATCAACCATAACGAAGGTGAAGAAAATGATGAAGTCGACGTTGATGATGATCATGATGTATTTCTGAATGCTTCCCGTCATAGACAAGGACGTGGTGGTAGTCAGCGTGGTGCTAGTGCTAGTGCTGATCCTACTCCTACTCATGAGTCAGTCGATTTAGATGCTGGTGAAAGTACCCGACCCACAGCACAAGAAAAAAAGGTTAACATCGAGAATTTTTAGGGATTTTTTCACAAAGGTTCCTCGGACTGATGAAATAGGATTAGCTAACCCCGGAAAGTATTTCTTCGAGGTGTGCAATTTCTGTGGCAAAAAATACCAATTTAAACATGCCGGTGGTTATGGAACGATGCGGCGCTTCTCAAACCCAGCTAAACACCCGGAAAAATTGGAAGACGGCGCTTCTCAAACCCAGCTAAACATGCCGAGCTCCAGTGGAGGTAACTCTAATCCACTCTTTATTTACTCTCGTGATAACTGTAGAGAACTAACCACGGATCTTATTGCGGGGATGGGTCTTCGTTTTAGCTTTCCTGAGAATCCTATTTTCGAAAGTTACGTACAAGGGGCTTTGCAGCCGGCATTTACTAAAATCCCTCGTGCAACGGTTACTAGGGATTTTAAAAATAAATTTATTAAATGACAAAATATTATTATAGAAAGTTTGAAGAAAAATAAATTCCGAATATGTGTGTGTGCCGATATTTGGGAGGATAGGAGGACGAACAATTATTATTTGGGCGTGTCGGGTCACTGGATTGACAACACTTGGATTGTCCAAAAGAGGTTACTTGCTTTTCGTTTATTTAACGACACTCATACTGCTTCTAACATTGCATCTTTATTAGTTGATATTTTTTAGGAATACGATTTAAAAGGTAAAGTTTTTTTATTGTGTTTGACAATGCTTCAAACAACACTGCTTCTATTCCCGACTTATCCTGATATTGTGAACCTCTTTGTAACGGTCAATTTTTTCATGTTAGATGTTTATGCCATATTTTTAATTTATGTGTAAAGGATGGTCTGAAAGTTTTTGACCATAATATTAATGCGATAAAAACTGCGATTTCACATATTTTAGGTAGAAATATTCTGGTTAATAAGTGGTATAAATTTCTTAAAGAGAAAGGTCATCGCCAAGTCAAACTGCCGCAAGATGTACCGCATATGTGGAACACGACTCATGATCTTTGGAAAAAAACAAACAAAATTAAAAATACCTTTTGTGAATTTTTAAGTGAACACTGTCCGAACGAATATCGTTTGTATCCCTCTATTTGGACTTCATGCAAGAAACTGATGGATGTTTTTGAAATATTCAAAAAATTTACAGTATTGTTTTCAAAATGTTATGAACCCACAGCACATTTAGTCTTGCCTGCTTGTGTAGAAATAACTGCCGAGTTTGAAACAATGGAACACGACGCAAAATTATTTCAATGTTTAATGCAAATGAAGGAGAAATGGAATAAATACATGTTGTATATTCCTGACACTTATCTCATTTCTTCTATGCTCGACCCTCGTATAAGACTAGTAGGTGTGTCTAACATGTTAGGTGCTTACTATGATGCTTTGTCTGTTACTCATAATGTGCCCCCGGTAGATTTTACAGTTGAAGTAGTTAGACTAGAAAATTTATTAAACGCTTTGTATGTTGAATATGAAGGTATGTATGGATTGAGAAACGGCGGCTCCCAATCCATCCACAAGTGCTTCTACTAACCCTACAGTGTCGTCTGACGGGGACTTCAAAAAGTTCTGGATAAAATGAATTTTAAACGACAGAAGGGAGCGACATCGTCATCCGATCAACGTACAGAGATATCCAAATTTCTAAACACAACATTTGAAGGCTGTGAAATCGATACTTATGATTTCGAGTTCGACTTATTGACGTGGTGGAAGAGACATGTTAATGAATATCCAGTTCTAGCAATGATGGCGGTCGAGTTTTTAAGTTGCCATGTTTCGACCGTCACTGTTGAACAATGTTTCAGCATGGCAGGATATGTGCTTACCAATAAAAGATGTTCGCTTCATCCCACCACTTTAGAGAAACAAATGCTTTGTCAAGATTGGGTAGAGCCGAGAAGAGGGTGCAACACATTGAGTCAGAAGATGAGGAGTCACAGTTCGAAGGCGGTGACACTGAAACTTCAGCAGGAACAAGCGCTCAAAATACCGACATCGAATAAAGGTACGCAATTTATATCTTACTTATATATTTGTTACAATTCATAGAACAACTATAAAAGATTAAAAAAAACTATTAAAAAAACTATAAAAAACCTACTACTAAAAACTAAAAAAAGACTATAGAAAACCTATTAAAAAAACCATAAAAGAAAACCCGATAGAAACTACAAAAAACTATTAAAAATAACTAAAAAACACCTACTACTTTAAACTATAAAAAAAGTATAGAAAACTATAAAATAAAAATAAAAACCATAAAAACCAAACAACTATAAAAGATTTAAAAAAACCTATTAAAAATAACTAAAAAAAACCTACTACTAAAAACTAAAAAAAAAAAAAAAACTATAGAAAACTATTGAAAAAAACCCGATAGAAACTATAAAAACCTATTAAAAATAACTAACAAACACCTACTACTTTAAACTAAAAAAAGTTACAGAAAACTATAAAAAAACCATATACAAACCTAAAAAATTGTATGAAACTATAAAATACAAACACATATATATACTATATAAGACTACAATAAAATAAACATTTAAAAAACCTTTAAATACTATAAAAACATATAAGAATACTATAAAAGACTAAAAAACAATAAGATAAAAGACTAAAAATAAACAATAAGAACTACGTTGCTCTTTTTGATTTTTTATATGTGTTAATCCTCGACACGATTACATATAAAAATACGTAGAAACATATAAAAATACGTAGAAACCAATAATTACCTAAGTCTACAAGTTGAAAAATAACACAATTTACATATAAAAAATAGGTTTTTGTCTAAAAGGACAAACTAATACATTTATTAGGCTACAAGTACATTGATGATTAGAAAGGACAAAACGTAATTAACATTACCAAAATACCCTTTTGCTAATTAAACCTAATTCATCTTTCCTCATCCATCATCGCTCGTAAATGCAGACGACGCTCAAAAACAAAAATGGTAGCCCCGGAATTGCGCACAAAACCCACCGGACGATCAAGAGAAACGGGACGATAAAAATTGCGAAAGAACACCGATCAAAGTTACAAAGAATACCGATCAACAAAGCAAAGAAACTCCTACCGTAATTTTCGGTTGTCGCTGATATCCGATCGAAGATGGGTGGACTCGACGGAATGTCTCCTCGATTGGTGGTGATGATTCCCGGCGGCCGAATCGCCCACGCTGGAAGCGAGAGGAGCCGCAATTGGCGGCGGTGGTTTCTAATTGCGTGAACGGAATGGAATGAGCGATGGCTCCGTAGCCATATGGCGCGCCATAGTAACAACCCTGGCAACTCCTACTCCTACCGTAATTTGGGCTTTTTTTTTTAACCTCTTGGATGGCGGCGCGGCGTTATTTGATGGCGGTGAGTGAGTGGTCGCCATAGATGGCCGGTTGTTGTTTCATCTGCTAAAAATCCGCCGCCGCTTCATCTCCTACGGGTCGTGGTCGTCACGCCATGGTTGCCGATGAAGCGATTTTTTTTTTTTTTTTTTTTGAAAAATTTTAGGTTGTTACTTTTAATTTTTAACGTTATTACATTTTTGGGGATTACTACTTGTTTATGGGATATTACGACTTTGTTTATGAGATGTTACAACTTGTTTTTGATTTATCATACGACTTGTTTACGGGATGCTACGACTTGTTTACGAGGATATTACTACTTTTTGTTGTTCATCTTGCTATTTTTATGGTACATTACTATTTGTTTCTGATCATTTATTATATTTTATGGTAAGCATTACTACTTGCTTTTAGGTTCACATATATTTTCATTGATTTTACGACATTTTATGGGTTGTTACATTACTAGTTCCTCTGGTTGTTACTATTAAAATTATAAAGGGCATTTTTGTCACTATATTAGCAATTGTCTCTTACTAATCTCTCGATTTTGAAATTTGTCATTCCTGACCCATTTATCATTTTTTTCGTCTCAGAAATTGGTCCTTCCCTATAAAAAAGCAACACAATATTTCTCACCTAATATTTAATAAAACAACATTTATAATCAACGATACTTAAAACCGACTCAAAAATTTATGAAAAAACTATAAAAGACTTTAAAGAAAACAATAATAAAATTACTATAAAAACTTTTACAACAAACTATAAAAGACTAAAAATAAACAATAACTACGTTATTTTTTTTTTTTATATGTTATTTGCTCCGCCACGATTACATATAAAAATACGTAGAAACAACCGAATTACTCGTGATGAGCGTTGAAAAAATAACACAATTTTTTAAAATAACATTATTTACATATAAATAAAATAACACAATATTAATATTATTTTTAAACCGAATAGAAAACTATTTAAAAAAAATATATATTACTCTCGCTTTAGTAATTATAGTGAAAAGAATAATAATTTGTTATTATAGTGAAAATAATAAGTATTATGTGAAAATGAAAAGGAAAAAAAAATTATGAAATTTAAAACCGCCACGTAATCCAGTGATTCTGAATCAGAAAATAGAACCGGTAACTTGTTTCTTTTTTTTTGAACCCGCCCTAAAACCGGCTTTTGAACAAGAAACCGCCGTTTTTCAAACCGTGCGAGTTAATTAAACCTACTTGCTCAAGAAACCAACTGTCGTCAAAACCTAATAAACTACGATTAGGCTAAGATCGCTTAAAACCGACGGTTCGGTTCCGGTTCCACCATTTGGCCGGGTCTAATTATGGGACGGAGTCACGGAGGTAGTATTATTCTAATTTTAATTTACATTTAGTCATTTTGGAGAAAGAACATGATGGTGCACGACCCTTAAAAAAAAGAAAAGAAAAAAACACATGTTGGTGCACGTGTTCATTTGTAGTAGTATAATAATGTCAACGGGC
The DNA here is from genome assembly GCA_026214975.1 of Gentiana macrophylla. Classification (NCBI taxonomy): domain Eukaryota; kingdom Viridiplantae; phylum Streptophyta; class Magnoliopsida; order Gentianales; family Gentianaceae; genus Gentiana; species Gentiana macrophylla. The sequence goes on along the minus strand of CM047805.1, from coordinate 180,476,047 downwards.
CATGGTCGATTTATTGGCACTTTTGTTTAGATGAAATGAAATAATTTTCTCCCTCGTATGATTTTTTAGTATGATATGACATTAAAAATGAACAAAATGAAGGGGAAAAACCGAATGAAAATACAAACAAAATGAAATTTGACAAAATATGTTGTGGTTGCCCCACCTAAGGTTACTATACCATTCACCGTACTTCATCACCACGCTCACCATACATACATAGCATTTACGGTACCGCCTTGTTGGTATTGTCAAGACTATATTTGGTATTGTCGGGTCTATTATTTAGGTCTATTGTAATTTAATAAATGACCTATATTATCGATTGAATGATTATTTGTCCGTCATATGCATTTAAATATATATCACTGGAAATCCATAAATCATATTTGATTTGACTGTAATACTCGGTGTTTAAGTCATCACATACAAGATTCTTGACTTTATGGGATTCACCTAAATATACTAGTTCGTGACTATCGATTAAAGCGTCAATAATGTTCTATAACACTTGAATGTTACCACCTTATTTGTATTGTCGATGTTGGACATATTAACGTGAGTACTAATTATATAAGGATTTGACTAATTGAATCAACTTTAAAAAATATTAATATTGAACTAATAAAATAATATTGAATAACATATATCAATCTCAAAATGTTTAGGACTAAATAGTATTGAGTGACGTGATGGAAAAATATGAACATATTATTGTCTCAAAACTAAGTGAGATAGAGAAGTGGAATGCGTATAGCTTTCATGCATTTTAGAAGAAAAAATGAAAACACAAGATATGATTTTCGTCTTCCTTTAATTAGCATAGATTCATGATTTTATGTTTACCAAAACAAAAGACTCGGTTTATATTTCCTCAACAATTGTAGCCAAAAAAATTTCCTCAACAATGTTATGTTACTGTCCAAAATAACCAAATTAATTGTAAATAATAGACAAATTAATATAAAACAATTTTTTTATACATGGATTTATTTAGATAAGATGTAAAACCTAACAAGTGAACTCATCGGGAAATATCCATAATGAAATTCATCAATATCATTAGAAAAAGTATGTCATGCAAATCAACAACCTCAGATTTCAAATATTGGTGCTAAATAAGTAGAAAGAGAATGAGAGTTAAAGATCATGGGTTGTGAATTGAATCGTGTTTTTTAAGATTCTTATAAAAGATTGAAAACTAAAGAAATGTGTGTGAAATGATAACCAAAAGTTGAATGTTTACGATATGAAATGAACAAATGATCTCTAATATATTAATATACAAACAAGAAGTAATAATTTTGAGTGAATTAAGCATACTTTTTTTATTTTTTATTTTTATTTTTATATAGTAATACCGGTAGGAGTGTGTGTATATCTATTGCAAGTGCTTTTAAAAGAAAATTTAATTTTTAGTTCTATGTAAATCAATTAAAAAATCATGGTTTATACTTTTTCGATTTGGTTAGACCGATTGGTTTGATTTTCAGAATTATAGTTCACCGTAAATATTCTCCTTTAAAGGGTCAAGTCGTGCAATTGTTTTGTAGTGTGGGAAGTTTTTATTTTTATTTTTAAAATGAGCATACTAAATAAAAGGAAGAAAAAGAATGATGTAGGAATTAAATTTTTTGGTCGGCAGCCCTAAGCCGGAGGGTATCTTATAAATTATTTGTATGGAATATCATTAGAGGCCAGATACTTGTGCAACTTAGGTTTAGACAAATTTGCGAAATTGTGAAATTTCACATCACAAAAGTTAACGGGTAAAACAAAGTATAATCAAATTAGAGACATGCAATTCTTAGACAACTTCTATCTTCACCTCTTGAAAAACTAAAATATACTACCTCCGTCCCATTCTAATTTTTAAAAATCAATTGTTCTATAAAATACAGTATGTTCATTTAAAAAACCAATTGATTAATAAAAAGTTGGTTTCCCTCAACAAAAAAAACCAATACACTTTTTCCCAACATACCCCTATAGTAACATTTTTTTTTAATTTTTTTATTTAAGGAAACGAGCTTTCTGTATTTATTCAAAGTGAAGAAATCAAGTCCTGATGCAAAGTGCATCTACAAGAAGCAAAGACGAGAAAAAAAGAAAGGTTATATGCCTCAAGCAATTTTGAGGTTCTTGACTCTGTTCACAATATTGAAAGTCATAAGTTGTAAGGGTGGACGAGCTTCCCCAATATGATGATGAGTTTTGTTCCGCCGGTACCATACCTGTGAACATTTAATATTTGTATAATCATTTCATATTCCATTAGAACATTTATTATATGATAGGGGTGAATATATCTATTAGCACTTAAAATGCAACATATAAATTATTTTATTAATCTGTGAACACCACAAAAGTGTGAACAAATTTTATGGGACGAAGGTAGTATATCTTTCACATTTGGGGAAAGCAAAACAGGAATTAAAAAAAAAAAAAAATCCAACCATGAATGATCCGGGTGTCCCGGATCCTGTCCGAAGACCAAATTAAAGGAAAGTTAAGGACGCTGGCAGGACCACACATGAGGTGTTAATGTAATCGTTTCAAAATAATCTAAACCAATGAAAATCAAACTCAATCTGATGACAAAAGACTTAATCAACCAGAATTTAGTAAGAAGCTTTAATGCTTGCAAACAAAGAGAAAAACAAAGAAAAGAAATTAAGAAAGAAACCTTGTTTAATTCAATCACTAAATTTTGAAAAGGACACCCTCTTTCCCTTTCATTTCTCTCCCTATCTCCTTTAACTTTCATTTTCACAACAATCTCACCTAATAAGGTGGAGATGATGGGAGAGAATATGACCAAGACTTACTAGGCAAATATGGCAACAAATATTAAGTGGAAATAGGTATACCCAAAAAGAAAAAAGAAAAAAGAAAAAGAAAAAGAAAAAAAAAAAAGGAGACCTTCCTGATATATGTAACATTACAGCAATCTTTAATTATATCAAAAAGAACTAAACTTTAAAGTGTTGAAGAAGCCTATTGGCTTCTCTAAGGCCACTAAAGTATGCACCATGAGTTGTTGAATAATGGGTTCTATGAGTTGCTTCTCCAGCAAACAGAATCTGTAGGGGTTGGGGTTGGGCATCTGATTTGCTGCTTGATTTTTTTGGCAATGGCTCTGCCATGGCATCTATGTCATCACAACTTGAACCCACAGCCACATAACTATATGAACCCAAGAAAAGTGGATCATTTCCCCATTTGCTCCTCAAGATTTTCCCAAATTCTAAGGAATTCCCATTATTTCCATTGCATAATTGAGGAGGAGGAGGATTAGAACCCATGTGGTGACATTTTGTGTTTGACATAAAGAAGTTGGACACTGTGGATGAAACCCCATCAAGAATTTCATCATCACTAAGAGATTCAAGCTCTAGTGCTTCATCACCTGCAAACCAAGATAACAAGACTTTGGATTTGCTATATATTGGGGCTAAACTTGATGTCCTCCTCATCCACCATGGAATTTCAGGGTGATAATAAAACTTTGATTCTGGCTGATGAAAAACCATTTGCAGATGTGGAAACTTGATAAAGCCTCCTTGCCTTTCTTCATCATTGCTTGATGTTAATTCCACAAATAACTTGTTCACTACCCCATATCCAAGCTTTGAAATTGCTTGATTCTTGAAACTTGGAAGTGGAGGATTGAACAAACCAACATCTTCATTAATTCCTTGCTTAAGCACACCAAGAGAAACTGTAATAATAACATGATCTGCTAACATGGTTGTTCCATCAACAAAATGTAGCTTTACTGGCCGAGTAAATCCATGACCATTCTCCAAATTTATATGCCCATTAGGCTGCCATTCGATTTTCGTCACTTTTCGGTTTAATTGAATTAAACCAGCAGGAAGAACAGAGGCTAATGATTCAACAATGCTTAAATACCCTTTAGCTATAGTGATTTCTTCACCAGGAAACAAAATATACTCACTTTCTGCATTGAAATCAAGATGTTGCAAATCACCAGCAGATGTATAAGTCCTCTGTATATTTTCATGCATTGCAAAAATTGCCTCCTCAACTGCCCTTCTGGACCAATTATCAAACAGTTGGAAGTCATTTTTCTCTTTCATCGAATCCCAGTATTCTATTAGTCCCTGGCGGAGGAATGAACCGATAGACAAATTTTTACCAGGGCCGCATGATTTTGCAGCGAGCTTCATAGTATTAGAGATTCCACTAACTGAAACATCTTCAATCTCATTCCCCTGAGCAAAATCCATGAGTTTTTTGAAAAGATCTGATATGGGTTCAACAAGAGAAGGGCTCAGCTCAAACCCACCTTCAGCAATAGTAATTGGCTCAGCTAAACAGCCATCCATGTATTCCCATGGTTGCTCTGAGTCTAATGCGTGTGTTTCTTGAGCAATTTTGTGAATTGGGCTGCCTATAATGCCATGGATCCAAGTTGCACCCATCTCAATTCGGTCGCCCTCGAACTCTGATGTGTTGATTCTACCACCAATTCTTGTTCCTCCTTCCAATACTGATAGCTCGAACATATCTGCAAATCCTGGAGCTGTGTAGAGCTTGTTTGCTGCTGTGATGCCTGCCATTCCAGCTCCAATTATCACAATTCTTGGTTTCATTGTTTGCATTTTTATTTTTATTTTTCTTTGCAAAGCTCACTCTTACAAGTAAAAAAAAGATGAGACTAGAGGGTGAAACAATGAAAATGTGAGGTCGGACTAGAATGCAAGGATAATTATATAAGGGGGTGATCCCATATTTTAAAATAGTCTAGGAGCAAGTGCTCTAGAATCAATCAATTTAAAAAGAAAAAAAACAGTAACATGTTGTAAATGAGGAAAATATTCCCTAGTTACTCTATTTGTATCGTAAACCCACGTGAATGAATCAGTTTGAATTTAATTTGAAATTGTGTGATTCAAATTAATTCATATGGGTTTACGGTACAAATGAAGTAACTATGGAATAAATACTCTGTAATTGACACTCACGCCTTTAAATTGAGTTGTGAGGATTCAATTTCGTTAAAGATCAATTTCTCAATAATACGTGTTAATACAATGTTTAGAAAATTTGACCACTTATAATTTACTCTAATTTTTTATCTTTCATAATGTTTTAGAGACAGAGATTTGGAGTCATTTGAGTTGAAGCTCAACATTTTAAGTTAATAAAGACTAATCATCTTTCATTTTAGATCCCATTCACATATAGATTTAGCCAATTCACAATCTCGAAGGGTGTGGAGAGGAGACTCCTCATCATTATCACACAGCAGACAAGTAAGGTCTTGTGTTATATGTCGTTTAACAAGGCTTGCACTACCGATAGGGCATTATGCACGGATACACCAGCTCAAATAATTACATGGGGTTGGGCCTTTAAGCTGCCAAATAATCTTCCAACTACCTTAATCTTGCTCCTGGTAATCATTTGAGATTTGTACTTTATAGCGAGAAGCCATTGTATATTTCCCTTTGAGGCCTTCCTTCCAAATGTAATGTTGTTGGTTCACCTCAAACCCTTCCCAAATGGCTGCGTGCGCTTTGCAAATACTTCTCCAAATCTGAAAACATCTTGCTTTCAAGTTGGCCAATAGTTCTTTGTTAGTCTGTAAGAAGACTTTCACTCAGAACATGTCTTTCTAATTGAGGAGCTGCCACACTAACTTGCCCAACAGTGTTGTATTCATTTGCTTTCTTTTCCTTAGTCCCAATCCTCTGCCTTTCTTGGGTTTACATATTTTATCCTAACCTAATGAGTGTAAGGTTCTACCATTCTCTTCATCTCCCCAAAAGAACCTTAATTATGCAAGAACGTTTCATATTAAGCGGGGAAGTATTAGGTGAGTGGATACTTTGCATGATATAGTAGGGTTGGGTGGCCAACAAGTTTTGTATCAAAATTCTCTTTCCCGCTTTGGATAGGGCCTTTGCTTACCACGCACTCAACTTCTTTTTCCATTTTATCTTCAAGATGAGTGAAGTGACTAATTCTCATTATCCCTTTTAGTAACGGAACCCTCAGAAAAGTTCCCTTCTTTTTTTTTATGAAAAAACTAATTACGGCACATATTAGATTTTTCAATGATGGGGTCACGTGACGTCGTTGAGATCCGGGAATCATTTTAGTATTAATACGATTTAATTTTAATGTTAAAATTGTCATTTTGTGGTGAAAAGGTTTAGTCTTAGGCTACGGTGTCCCAACTGGAATAAATTTTTGGAATCCAAATTGTACTTTAATCTCCGGTTACGCCGTAACCGAATCAAATTCATGGATTACCTTGAAATGAGTATGATAAATTGAAATGAGTTTGAAGTGATGTGTGTTTTTAGCTAGCCTCGAGAAGCATCCCTTTTCACCGATAAATTCTTATATGCACTCTCCTCGTGTGCGGGGCTCCGAGGGATGTGCGACATGTGCGTAAAAAGACAAATTATTATTGTCTTCTTGCGCACATGTCGCATATCCAACAGACGGTGCATATGAAAACTCTCCGGGTAAGAATCTCCCCTTTTCACCTCCCTTCTCCTTTTCCCTCCTTTTTGTCAAATAGTTTATACACCACTTCATTTTTTTTTCCAACATTCATAATCTTACTAGATCATTATGAAAAAAAATTCATGATTTAATTTCAGACACGTTACCATATAATTAACTAAATCAATCTTACAATGACAACCACCCAAAAAAAAATCTTACAATGACAAAATGCCATCTTATTATACATATAAACATAAAAGTGTATAAATTAATATATGACCCAATTAGGTTTACTAACTGGTACACAATGCTTATGTATTCATTGCATGTGAAGAAATTGAAACAATTCGAAGTTGTTCTTCATACAAACTGATGAAGAACACAAGAACAAATTTGAAAAATAAAAATGCAGGAAAAGGGAAATAAAATTAGAATTTGTGATTTCATTGATTCTCTAAAGTTGAAGTTACTGGAATGCTTCCGCTAATATATGTAGTTGTATTGTCTAATTTAACTACATGGAAGCGGTTACAACTAACTTAATTGATTACAACCACTTCCAACCGTTTTAGGTTGAAAGTGTTCGACGTCATGTTGCTAAGAAGTGTTCAGCACCCTACTGATGCTGTCTGCAGAATAAGTTCAAATACTGTTGATCGATGTCTCACGAATAAGTTCAATACCTATTTGATTCTTTGAATAAGCATTCATTTCACCCCTCGCCGCATCTAGAGTAAAAAAATGTTGGAAATAGACAACTTGCTTAAGATGTGTTTGAATATAGGTCCATCTAATACTTTTGTTAGTATGTTTGCAAGTTGGTTATGTGTTGAAACAGACAAGATCTTGACTAGGCCGGATTGGACCTTTTCTCTCACCACATGACAATCAATTTCTATGTGTTTTGTCCTCTCATGAAAACTGGATTGTGAGCTATGTGCATTGCACTCTCATTATCACAGAACATAGGTATTGGAGTAGGAACTAAAATCTGTAAGTCTTGAAGGATATAAAGCAACCATTGTAACTCACACACTCCTAATGCCATGGCTCTGTATTCAGCCTCTGTTGAACTCCTACTAACAGTTGGTTGTTTCTTGGATTTCTAAGAGACAATGGCAGATCCCAAAAACATGCAGTAACCTGTTATAGATTTTCTTGTATCATGACAGCCCCCCAATCAGAGTCAGTAAAAGTTGTGAGTTTGAGATCATTTTTGCTAGGAAAGAATAGGCCTTGAGCTGGTGCTGTTTTAATATACCTTAAAAGTCTGTTAGCAGCTTGTAGGTGATTTTTGGTAGGGGCAGCTAAGAACTGACTTAACTGGTGGACAACAAAGGATGGATCTGGTCTGGAAATAGTTAAGTAGATTGTATTATCTGGTAACAACTCAGAATCACCATTTTGTAGGTGTGCCTTACTTTGCATAGGCGTCTTTGCAGGTTTGCATCCTGCAAAACCATATTCTTGTAGGAGATTCAGTGCATATTTCCTCTGGCAGACATAAATACCCTTTTGTGATCTTGCTACTTCTAGACCTAGAAAGTACTTGAGCTCTCCTAGATATTTTATTTGAAACAGATCATGTAAGTAGGACTTCAGTTCACTGATCAGTTTCATGTCATCACTGGCCAAAACAATATCATCTTCATAAACCAATGCTGCAATAAAAAAAGTAGCAGTTTGCTTGGTGAATAAGCTGTATTCATGCTTGGATTGCATGTATCTTAGATTATGTAGGGCTTCTGTTAGTTTGTAATTCCATTGCCTACTTGCCTTCTTGAGGCCATAAAGGGATTTGATTAGTTTGCAAACTTTTCCTTTTGGAGCCTCAAAACCTTGTGGTAGCCTCATATATACTTCTTCTGTTAAATCACCATGTAGGAATGCATTATTGACATCAAGTTGATGTAAGTGGAGACCTTTTGCAGCTGCTATGGCAAGTAACACCCTCACTGTATTCATTTTTGCTACTGAGGAAAATGTTTCCTCATAGTCTATACCATATGTTTGTGTGTATCCTTTAGCAACTAGCCTTGCCTTATGTCTCTCAATTGAACCATTAGCCTTGTACTTGACCTTGTATACCCATTTACACCCTATTGGCTTCTTTCTTGGGGGTAAATCTGTTGAAATAATGCCCTAAACCCAATCGGGTTGGACCGGATCCGACCGGGTTGGACCGGATCCGACCGGGTCGGATCATTTCTACTATTTCTTTATGTGTATGCTAATATTAAATGGCTTTTATGTTGTCATATATATGTTCTTTTAAAGAATCAATTATAAATTGTTATATGATAACGTCCTTGGTATTAAACTGTGATAGAGAAACCAAGATAGGTGATTATGGTAAATGAGATCTCTAATCACTTTAATAAGCTTGATACTTAAATGTCTCTAGGCTGAAACAGGGCATTGATAGTACGAACAGGCTAGCACGTATTAGACGTCTTCTGTCTTTAGGGCAGGGATAGATCTCGTCTATCGAAGTGTAAAGACACTTGGACTGTATGTGGACGTGTATTAGAGAATGCGTACGTTAGACTGACCCACTTACACTGATAAGTGTCACACTATGTGGCAGTTGTGTAATTATCATTATGACCAGAGTCTATATGGCATCACGGTGTGGATTGTCATACTTTGACACTATTGAGGTTTCCCTTAGCCATGGGGCAATCATGCGGTAGTGATTGGGTGTGATACTGAAGAATGCAGAGTATATATGTTTGGTCGTATGGGAATCGCGTACCCTATCAACAGGGGTGAATATCCGAAAGGGCCTTCTTATAAGGAATGTCTTACTCTCGTGAATCTTTGCAAAGTGGAAGTAAATGAGTTACTTCGAGAGAACATGATATTCAGATTATAAGATACGGTCATTGATGTTTGACACTCGACAAATGACCGTATGGATATTATTATAGCGATAAGATTCTATTTACATGATAACGGTTTCACATGAAAGGTAGTAATCATTGCATTTGACTCTTCCGATGATTGGGGATCACGGTGTGTTGCTAGACGCTATCTCGTGATTGTTAGGCATGAAGGGCATTTTCGTAAGTTTCACTTTGTGTCTACGGCCAACATATTCGGAAGCCTATTGGGTCACACACATATGAAAATCTAGCCGGATTAAAATGCGGTTATAGCGATAACCAAATAAGGAAAGGATTTGTCTCATACTGTAAAGGTTATAGTGGTAAATTAATATGATGGTATTTATTTATTATGAATAAATATAATACAAGATATTAATTATGTTGATTAATTAAATATACATATATTAGATATGTGTATGTCGAATTTATGTGTATATGTGATGCACATGTATTTTACAAATTAATTAATCATGACATTGTATTAATTAAAGAATATTATGGAGCCAAAATATTGGTAAAAGGGATGCCATATTCACGTCACTTTAAAAGTGTATAGGATACATTTGAGTTGTGCAATTTAATTAATAAGATTATCATAATATTAATATTAGATATTAATTGATTTTAAAAAATAGATTTATGGTAATAAGATAAATATAGTCAATATAAGATATTGACAATATATTGGAAATATTTAATATAAGATATTGATTATTAATGTGATAAATCAATCAAAGTTATTTTCCTTATTTTATTATGAAGAGGTTTTCTTTCTCCTCAATCTACTAGGAAGCTAATCCCAATCAGATTGGGAACTATAGAGAGGCGCCCCATGCCTTATAAATATGAAGGTTTGGCTAGCTCTTTTGTACATCACAATTCCAAGAGCTAATAGTTCTTGTGAAAAATAGAGAGTTTCTTAGAGATAGATTTTAGAGGGAGAAAAGGTCGGTCTAGCAACCGAGTTTTTCTGGTAGCAATCCATGATTGGATTCCGGCGGGCTGTTCGTGTGGATCACCGGTACAGGCCGAACACTTGGGCGGCTCCGTGCATTGCTACTCTCCTTAGACGGTCAAAGCGTCGATCTTTTAGATCAAGAAAGGTAACCACCGTCTACTAGCTTTATGTGTTTGTTTCTTAACGAAGTCGATCCTGGTCAAAGGAAATAAAATTTTGAATTCCGCTGCGTTCCCGCGTAGATTTTCTAACAAAATCAACAATCTTCCATGTATTAGTGCTAACTAATGCATCTATCTCCTTTTGCATGGCTTCTTGCCATTCTTTATGTTGTATAGCTTGATTATATGTTGAAGGTTCTGCCACTTTATCTACTTCCATGACAAAAGATCTGTAATGTTCTGAAATATTATGAAGACTGGTAGCAGAATTCAAAGGACGAGGAGTCGTTTGAGAGGCCTGATTGCAAATGTATTCATGTAAGAAGGAAGGAGGCATTTTGTCTCTTCTGGATCTCCTGACATTTGTTTTTTGGTGTGGATGATGAGTGCCTGTAGAGATAGAAGAGTCCTTCTCAAACTGTATAAGATCATATGCCGGACCTTCATCAGCATGATTTGTTACTGGAGGGACAGAATTTGGAGGAAAAAGGTAATCATTAGACACATAAGGTATAGGAAAAAACCATGTGGTCTGTGACTGTGTATTGTGTAGATTAATGTATGGAAAATGATGTTCATGAAATACAACATTTCTAGAAACAAACACTCTGTGTGGATACATCTATCAGTGTGTATCCTTTTTGATGATCAGCATGTCCTAAGTTAGCACATGTCCTTGCCCTGGCATCAAACTTAGTTCTAGCAGCAGGTAAAGTAGAAGAAAAAACCAAATAGCCAAACACTTTTAAAACTTCATAATCAGGTTGTCTATTGTGGAGGATAAGAAAATGACTTTTATTATCAATAATTGGAGAAGGTAGCATGTTGATGAGTTTAACTACATGGAGAACACAATATCCCCATAAACTTATGGGTAGTCCAGACTGAAACTTCATAGACCTAGCAACATTCATGATATGTTAATGTTTCCTCTCCACAACACCATTTTGTTGTGGAGTGTCAACACAACTTGTTTCATGAATAATGCCTTTTACATTGTAAAACTTATAATATTTAAACTCTAGGCCATTATCAGTTCTAATGGTCTTGATGGACTTTTGAAAGTGATTAAGAGCATACTGTTAAAAAGCATAAATAACATTTCTTACTTCATCTTTGGACCTCAAGAGGTATATCCAGGTATATCTACTAAAATCATCAACAATAGTTAAAAAAATATGATTGACCATGGATAGTTTGGTGTCTATAAGGACACCAAATATCCATGTGTACTAGATCAAACACAGAATCAACAACAGAATTGCTTAATGGAAAAGGCAATTTCTTCTGTTTTGCTAGAGGGCACACATAACATACAGAATCTTTAGGTTTTTGAATCTTATTACAGGTATTATGCAACAACAGAATTCTATTACTAGATAAATGCCCTAATCTATAATGTCATAACATGTCATCTTCTATTTTGCTTGATAAAGGAGATTGAGAGCATTTAGTGGACAACACAATGGAAGTAGAACAGTCTGCATGCAGTACATATAGCCCTTTATCCTTCTTAGCTAATACAATCATCTTCCCATTGGACTTGTCCTGCATTAAACACTTATCAGTAATGAAAGTGACAGAAACATTTGAATTATTTGTCAGTCTAGTAATAGAAATTAGGTTATACTTGAACCCTGGTACACATAAAACAGGAGATAATATGAGGTGATCATTTATCCTGACTTTTCCTATAAAAGTGATAGGGATGTGTGCAGCATTAGGTAAAGTGACATTTAAGCCTTTAACATGTTGCTTGGTAAAGCACAAGCTGCTATCAAAAACAATATGGTCTGTGGCAACTGAATCCACAATCCAACTGTGAATAGACAGACCTTGAACCTCAGCAGAGTCTGGTTTAAAATTTGTAGTAAATTCAGTGACTTGATTAACCATAGGTTGAGCAGAATCTCTCTATTCCCTTCCATGATTTTCATTAATTGTGCTACTTGATCTTGTAACTGACTGATTTGGCTTTGCTGATTTGAATTTAAGGCAGAATCTGGGATGAAATCCTGACCATCTTCTTGACTAACCATGTTGATTCTTGCTTTTCACTACTACAAAATTGGACATAGGTCACACTTAAGATATGAAAACAATCACAGTTTCAATAAAACCGAGACAACGAAAAAATATATATCACACTTACAGGTTTCTATCACGCTTATTGAAAAACTAAGATAAGTTATATTAATCAATCTCATTTTTAAAGTGTGACTTAATTGATATGATTTTTCAGTCACAGTTATTGAAAAACCGAGATAAATTATATCAATTAATCTCATTATTAAACTGTGATCGAATTGATAAGATATTTACATCATGGTTTCTAAAAAGCGCGATATAAATTATATATATCGATCTCACATCTAAAACAAAGACATAATTGATATGATATTTTTATCACGCTTATTGAAAAAAAACGAGATAAATTATACCAAACTATCACACTTTTAATCTGTGACTAAATTGGTATGATATTTTTGTCACGGTTATTGAGAAAGCGAGATAAATTATATCAATTACTCTCATTTTTAAACTGTGATTGAATTTCATGATATTTTTGTCACAATTATAGAAAATGTGAGACAAATTATTTCCACTAATAAGAAAAGAGATATAGATCACACTTATCTAAAGATAAGGATCACACTTTTAAAAGAACCGAGACAAGTAAAATGTATATATATCACACTTAAATTTTTTATCACAGTTATTAGGTGTGAAAAAAAAGAATGATCACACTTTTTAGGTGTGATTGAAATAATAATAGATCTCGGCTTTTAAGTGTGATAACAACTACTAAAATAGATCACAGTTTTTAAATGTGTTGAAATTATAATCGATCTCGGTTTTTAAGTGTGATAACAACTATAATAGATCACGATTTTAAGTGTGATAACAACTAAAATAAATCACAGTTTTTAAATGTGTTGAATTATAATAGATCTCGGTTTTTAAGTGTGATAACAAATAAAATAGATCATATTTTTTATTATCACGGTTTTTAAGAAAACTGAGACAAGAACATCAATCAATCACGGTTTTTAACTGTGATTAAAAAAATATGATATTTTATAATCATATCTTAGATTAGTGTGGTTGAAAATGATAATATATTGGGCATCAGCCCAGTGGTAATTAGTGTGGTTCCTTAATCCAGAGTATCTGGGTTCGAGTCCCAAAGGCAACAAAAGATATGTGTGCGCTTATTTCGTTTTGAAAAAAAAGAATGATCACACTTTTTAGGTGTGATTGAAATTATAATATATCTCGGTTTTTAAGAGTGATAACAACTACTAAAATAGATCACGCTTTTAAATGTGTTGAAATTATAATAGATCTCGGTTTTTAAGTGTGATAACAACTATAATTGATCACGCTTTTTAAGTGTGATAACAACTAAAATAGATCACGCTTTTAAATGTGTTGAAATTATAGTAGATCTCGGTTTTTAAGTGTGATAACAACTAAAATATATCACGATTTTTATTATCACGGTTTTTAGGAAAAATGAGACAAAAAAATCAATCAATCACGCTTTTTGGCGTGATTAAAATAATATGGTATTTTATAATGAGATTTTAGTTTAGTGTGGTGAAAATTAGAAGAAAGAAAACATCGGTCTAGTGGTAATAAGTGTGGCTCGTTAATCCGGAGTATCCGGGTCGAGTCCCAACAAAGACAAAAAATATGTGTGCTTATATATTGTTTTTAAAAAAAAAAAACACTTTTATTGGTGTGATTTAAATTATGATAGATCACGGTTTTTAAGTGTGATAACAACTAAAATATATCACAGTTTTTAAATGTGTTTTAATTGTAATAGATCTCGGTTTTTAAGTGTGATAACAACTATAATAGATCACGGTTTTTAACTATGATAACTACTATAATAGATCACAGTTTTTAAATGTGATAAAATTATAATAGATTACGGTTTTTAAGTGTGATACCAACTATAATAGATCACGGGTTTTAAGTGTGATAATTATTATAATAGATCACGGTTTGTAACTGTGATTGAGGTAAAGTACTTTATGTCACACCTCAATATGCCACACTTTGGAAGCCGTGACTAATGTAAATATATCACACTTAAAATCCGTGATCTTTATGCTTTTTTGTAGTAGTGTTTGGCTTCCAGCCTGGTGGAAAACCATGCTTCTTATAACACTTATCAATAGTGTGGCCATTATATCCACAAAAAGAGTATTGAACTTTCATGTTGCTGGTGTTTGTCCTGTTATTTTCTTGATTTCTAGATTGATTTTGATATCTTTATTGATTAGAAGATGACTGCTAGCTTGTTTTATTTTGTCCTTGTACTTGATTAACAAAGGATATGGCATCCGATTTTTGTGGATGTCCCAATGCATATTCTACTTGCCTTTCAAACTTGATGGCCATAGCAAAGGCTTGCTTCAAACTAGGCAAAAGGGGTCAGTAGATAAACCTGTGATCTAACAGGTGCAAAACTGTCATTGAGTCCTTTTATGAATCTGATAACATATGATCAGCCTCTATGAAGCTAATCATCTTGGCACTGATATTACAGGCACAAGGATGTCCACAATCACAATGAGGAACATGTTTCAATAATTCTATTTCATCCCACTTTGCTTTCAACTTTGTAAAATAAGTAGTGATTGACATTGAACCCTGTTTGATCAGATTAACCTCTTCAACCAAATCTGACACCCTAAAATATTCTACATTTGAAAATATGTCTTCCAATTCTAACCACATATATCTAGCAGACTTAATCCACATGACATTCTGTGTTGTATCAGGAATGACAGACTTGATAATCCAGGTAAGAACAATAGTATTACATTGACTCCAAATCCAATATAGCTCATATCAGGTTTCTTGATCGTACCATCAATAAAACCTAACTTGTTTTTAGTTTCAAGCATCATAGTCATAGAACGAGCCCAGGAATGGTAATTTCTAGCATCAAGAGGTGGAGAAACCAAGGGAATAGACGGATTTTCACTAGGATGTATATATTATTGACTTGAGGTACTTACTACAAGACTAGTACCTTCAAGATTGGCCCCATCAGTCCTCTGACTTGTTGTTGATCGATTTGCCATGATGAAAAACAATCAAAATTGACAAGATTTCTATCAAAACACTCTCAAGGCTCTGAAAAAAACTGGAAACAAGATGATCTTCGATCCCCAAGTTGATCTTCGATCTTCTTCAAGAACTAGCAATAAATATTTCAGAAACGATTCCCGATCCTTTCAAGAATCAACACAGAATTACACGAATGGAAGTTGCGCTCTGATACCATGAAGAAATTGAAACAATTCGAAGATGTTCTTCACACAAACTGATGAAAAACACAAGAACAAATTTGAAAAATAAAAATGCGGGAAAAGGGAAACAAAATTAGAATTTGTGATTTCATTGATTCTCCAAAGTTGAAGTTACAGGAATGCTTCCACTAGTATATATAGTTGTATTGTCTAACTTAACTACATGGAAGCGGTTACAACTAACTTAATTGCTACAACCACTTTCAACCGTTTTAGGTTGAAAGTGTTCAACGTCATGTTGCTAAGAAGTGTTAAGCACCCTGCTGATGCTGTCTGCTGAATAAGTTCAGCGCCCTGCTGACTGCTGAATAAGCATTCATTTCGGCTTGTATTTTAATTTTCAAATGTGAATGTATGCAATCATGTTTTAACAAGTTGCAAAAACAACTTGCATAGCTAAAACCAAAATCTGCAGCAATTTGTATGTATTTGCATGTCTAGAAGAGTCGAAGACGATAATTATTGCCTTTTTTTCCTCAATAATTTTGGCTTTTTTTTTTATTGCATGTATAAATTTTTGGCTTTTCACTTCTCAAAAATACATGAAACATGTGTATAGGTCTTTAAACACAATGTCAAATCCTTTTTTTTTTTTTTAGGAGATGTCAAATCCATTTTATGCCCATCCATTTATTAATCTGAATATATAATACACCATTATTTAATAAATAAAATAAATTTATTATCTATTTTTTCTCTTTATAATATACCACATTCAATTTTCCAACATACAAAAGATGATACAAAATATGTTGAATGTAACACCAATAATAGTGTGATGATGCCTCTCAACAACCTCCCTCACATGTGAATCTGGAGGTAAGGAATTGGCCCACAAAATAGAACACTCTGGGTGCTGCTCATTTCCCTTTTAATTAGCTAATAACACACGAATATGTTCATCAAGTTAAAGAGATACTCCCTCTTTTTTTTTATCTTTTTTTTTTTTATTCTGTCGCAGATAGAAGAATCACATAGATTAAAAAAAGTAACTAATATATCTAAAATATAGTATTGGAAACATATTTTTTTAGACGGCTTCTATCGGCATCACGAAAATACTCACGACATCACGATTACTCTCGACACCCTATAAAATCACTCTTGGCACCACATTAAATATTTTTATTATTTTGAACAGCATAACGTCAGTGACACTGATCGACGTCCGTTTGCGATACGAGCGTCACTGAAACTGATGTTCGTTTCAATCCAAACGATGGTGACATTGATTTTACAATTATAAATGTGTCATTGGTGTAAAACGTCAGACCCACTGATGTTGTGAGCGAAAAAAACGTCAATGGATCTGACGTGCGTAACATGATGCCAAAAAGTGATTTGGTGGTGTGAAAAATAAATGAAAAATAATAAAAAAAATTATGTGTCAATAGTAAAATTGTGGTACCAATAGAACTTGTTTTTTTTTATATTAGAGATGTAAATACTTTGTTGGTAAATGAGTTTTTAGTATTGAAAATGTATATTTTTGATTGGAGATGTAAATACTTTATTGGTAAATAAGGAAAATAATAATAAATGATGCATTGAAAATGTAAAATGGCAGATAAATAAAAACTGAGCAAATTCTGAAATATGACAGATAAAAAAAAAGGACGGGAGTAAGAACCGGCCAAATTAAAATGTCAATATCTCAAAACTTACTATTATTCAATATACCTATTAGTGATACATATTATATTTCAATTTGTTATCTAATCTTCTTGTTAAACATAGTGGCAGACACATAAAATTTTCTTGGTAAATGATTCGGAATAAAAATGATGATCCACTTAAAGCACCAATGATATTTTTTTTATTTTTAACAATAAAAATAATTTCTAGATCTTACTGAGGGCATTGTCCCCTTCCCTGGATGCATTGGTCCGCCCCTTGTTGAACCTACCTTGATCTTGTTAATTTATGTAGTTCCAAATTGTATACAAAATAATTGTGTGACATCTTTTACATATATACATAAAAAAAAAGTAAGATAACGACCGATAATAAACAATAGACCAGATAAAAGACAGAATTCTAAGTATAGCTGTGCTAATTGAGTAATCATGGATTCAGTGACTATGTAAGTTCATCTTCCTCGTTTGCCTGAAATGGTTAACCCAAGTTAACAAATTAATTATGCATCAACATTATATCTTAATAATCTTTCTCAAACTCTTTGATCGTTGGATATTACGTTCTCCCCTGTTAAAGAATTAACGTCATCGACAAAGACCCTACCAGAAGATTTTAGAGATGATCACCGTCACCTCTAACGGTGTGACACTTACTTAGTATCATCTGATAGACGATTCTGATACCACATGTAACGCACCAGAATTCTGAGTTTAGCGGCGCAAACTGGAGCAATAATTAATTCAAGAACCACTTAATCTTATAATCTTCTGGCAAAGTAATTGGGACTTCAGAAGCATTATCCACAAGAAACTCTTTCGAAATGCTTTCTAATTTGGAAGCGGAGTATTTACCTCAGTTGAGTGTCGAAAGTCTCCAAGCCGAGCTTCAGCATTTGAACTTGGATAATCCTAAAGTTAGGAAGACCGGTTATACCTCTGCCAAAGACTCCAAAGTAAAACTAACTCCCCGTCAGAGGCTGACTAGGACCCGAAGGCCAAAGAAGTTTCTAAATTTGTAGGTTTTTGGTTTTTTCAGCTAAAGCTAGGAACTCAGCTTTGTGAGTTTCACCTTTTTTCTTTTATGGAATAAAATTTGTTTTGTAAAAAAAAAAATCTTCGCTTGACTAAATTAAAATTGTTAACTCAAGTTAACAAAGCAACATTATATCTTAATAATATTTGTCTCACCTTTTTAATGTCAGATATTACATTACATACTTAACAATGATCACTACAAAAACATTTATTACAGATGGAATCACAATGTAACAGCCCCGGAACTTAGGTTTCCCGGCGCTCGTTGAATTATAATTGATTCAATAACAATTTGTATCCATCATCCCTCATTTGACCTGATATGATTAATTCAAGTTATGAAACTCATTATATCTTAACTTCAGTCTGAGTAATGCTTCTTTCACTAGTCTAAGGTGGATGTTACATTGAGTTGGCGGTATGTACAATCAGAGGAGTAGAATAATATATATACTAGTGGACAGTGGTGGACTCATAACTTTTTTTCAACGGGATCCGTAAATATTTAACATAGTAAATAATTTTTTTCACGAGGTCCGAAATATTTTCTATAGGTAAAATTTAGAGTATTTTTATTTTTAGCGGGGTCCGTGGACCCCCATATGTATAAGGTAGATCCGCCCATGCTAGTGGAATTGAGCCGTGTAAGGCACGGCGAACCCAACATAACTCGTTACCAACGATAATACTAAAGAGTAGACACCGAACGGAAAAAGTCGGCCCAAATTTAGAAGGCAGACTGAACGTAATGGAAATGGTGCCGCTTTTTATGGAGTGATGCTATAATGAAGTGAGTCCCTCACACACACACACACACACATACACACACACACAAATTTTAAAAAAAAAAGAAGTGAGACACATCACGGCAGTTCTATTAATGAAAATAACATACTTTTTATAGGTAGAAGACAATTCCATAGCCTGGAAAACCTAGATATAAGATAAGTTTTTAAGTCTTAGGTACACACCCACAGAAAGGATCAACAGATCACATACATAAAACAAACTATGAACATAACAACCAAACATAGGAGAGAGGAGTGCATCACCTCAAATTCCCAGCAAATGTGTATTTCTCAAGCATTATACGTTAATAGAAACATGTAATGCCTGATGTTATGCTGTTCGAAATAATAAGAATATTCAATGTCGTGCAAAGAGTGATTTATAGCCCGCCGAGAGTAATCGTTGCGCCGTGAGTAATTTCGTTGTGCCGATTGAAGCCACATAAATACATCATACATTCTTACACGACCAATAAGTTCATTATAGCTAGCCAGAGCAAATATAAAAAATGATTCTTCAAGTAAACTCAGAATAAATAGAGGCGAGTTCTACGGGTTGTATTGTCACTACCATTTTACTATTTGCACCTTTTTTTAAAAATATTTTTCATCTACTTTAACGCACCACCAAATCGTTGTTTGACACCGCGTTACGCGCGTCAGACCCACCGACCTTTTTCTTTCCGCTGACAACGTCAGCAGGTCTAACATTGTGCACCAATGGCAAATTTGTAACTGTAAAATCAGTGTCACCGATGTTTCAATTGAAAATCAACGTCAGTTTCAGCGGCGCTCGTAACGCAAACGGCCGTCGGTTCCACTGACGTTATACTATTCGAAATATTAAAAATATTCAATGTCGTGCCAAGAGTGATTTATAGGGTAACGAGAGTAATCGTGGCCCCGTGAGTATTTTCGCGTTGCCGATAGAAGCCACCTAAATACATCATACATTCTTACGCGACCAATAAGTTCAATGTAGCTAGCCAGAGCAAATATAAAAAATGATTCTTCAAGTAAACTCAGAATAAACAGAGGAGGGTTCTATTGGCACCACCATTTTACTATTTGTTGGACTTATTTTGAGTTTTAGTGATGAGTGCCAGACTAGCTGTTATAGAGCAAAGGCAAAAAGATGTCTAGATCAAATGTATAGGTTTATTAGAGTTTGATCCTTGTATAGGTTTGATCAAACAAGCACTGTAAATGGTCAGCTGAATTACATCAGCAGACTTGTCTACATCAAGAGGGTACCTAGGTCGAGAGAGACTAGTTAGAACCTCTTTGAAGACCGGAAGGTGAGGGCTCAAACTCGCTTATTGAAGGCTAAGGAATCAAACTTAGTAATTAAAGTCAAGGATGTGGAATCGAAATTTAGGGAAGTGCAGATGACCTAAATCGATTACATATACCTTGTGTACAAGGTCTAAGTTCCACAAGTTAAGTGGTGATTGGAACTTAGTTATATGCAAAATGGTGTAATCTAACTTCATAAATAAAAGTTAGATAAAATAAGTCAGCTGCATTGTTTCATAAACACAGCAAAATATGGATCAGCTAACTAATATGTATTTCAACAGACTTATGATCACAGGAACCTGCTGATACATATACTTCGAATTATTCAAAGGCTACATTGGAAGATTACAAAGAAAGGGACAGCTAACAACCTCTGATTTTATCAAACAAATCAATGGTTAAGAATAAAGGGACATTGGGATGAGTTAGACCTTTATCCAATGGATACAAGTCAAAGGGTGGATGATCAGATATCACAAAAAGGAATCGACAAAGGTCACCCTAGAACAATCAAAAAAGCAAGTCAAGATGGGACAAATATGAAACGGTCATGTTTGAATTTCAAACATAAGTCACAAGGATTCCTATTTATAAATAGAGGACTCCTAATTCAGATACAACAGATGATGATTGATGAAAAATAACAGATAATCCTGAGCTGCAAATTCTTATCAAGAAAACACCCTGCTGACCCTACTGAGCATAAAGCTACTGATCCAGAAAAGTTCTTCAAGTGTAATCTGCATTCAAGCCACATCAAGTTTACACACTTGAAGACATCAAGTCACCGATCATATCATCCTCGATCAAGTCTTCTTTGAAAGTCAATCACTTACTTGATTCAAACTTTCTTTTACAAGGAATCTATCAAGACTGTGAAGCATCTTTTGGGTGTCAAGGATCGTTGTTTGTGGTGGAGTGGTGAAGAGGCAATCCTACCCTTCAAGGACCAAGTGGAAGACTTTGGAGCAAAGAAATCCTACATGTTCCAAGTGTTCGGCTTGTGAAGCCATAGTTATTGGTGAAGGACAAGCAACTTAGGGATTTTTGTAATCACTACCTCAAGAATCTCTAGTGAATTACCTCCAACATCACAGAGAAGAGTGGGGTGGACAGGATTACACCACCTGAACCACTATAAAATCTCGCTACTTACTTTCTCGCACTTATATTCGCATTTAGTATATCTAGCACATCAATCTACTCGAATCTAGCAACTGAATCACACACATACACTACTAAGTATCTAATACTTGGTATCATATTTAACAACAAGTAATAAGGCTTAATTTTTGATATATTCCATTGCAAGACAAATTCAAGAAACTCAACAAATAAACCAGACTATCGAGTGTCGTCGCAGACCATCGACCAGCTTAGCAGTGTCAAATTGCTGAGTTTGTTAACTCCAAAAGTTTTAAGTGTTAAGTTTATTCATCCCCCCTAAACTTAACCAAAGTCTTTTCAAGGGACCAACACTATTGACACCATTTTTCTTATATTAAATTTCATTTAATTTTACACATCACCAACTAACTTTTTTGGCACCACGCTACATGCATCAGAGCTACCGACGTTTTGTCTCGCTCACAACATCAGTGTGCCTGACGTTGTGCAACAATGACACATTTATAACTGTCAAATCAGTGAGACCAACGTTTGGACTGGAAACCAACGTCAGTTTCAGTGGTACCGACGCAAACGGGCGTCGGTTTCACTGGCGTTATGTTCTTCAAAAAAATAAAGATATTCGATGTGGTGTCAAGAGTGATTTATAGGGCACCGAGAGTAATCGTGGCGCTGTGAGAATTTTCATGGTACCGATATTTCTTCGGTCACTTTTTATTTTTTATTTTTTATTTTTTTGTTGTTGTATTTTGTAGCTAAACTTGGTCCATCCTCCATCATACAATACACATCACAACTTGAAATCCGGTTGTCTGTCCTTCTTTTCTCCCTTCTCTGCACGAACTACTAATGACACATATTTGATTTTCTTTTAAAAAAAACAAGCCGCAGATGTTTGATTAAAAAAATGCCAAGAATGAGTTATAGGGTGCCGAGAGTAATCGTGGCGCCGTGACTATTTTCGTGGCGCGGATATTTGTTCGGCTACTTTTTTATTGTTGTATTTTATAGCTAAAATTGACCCATCTTCCATCGTAAACTACACAACACAACGTCAAATCCGTCGGTCTTTTTTTTTCTTTTTCTTTTTCAGCACAAACTACTAATGACACACGTTTGATTTTATAAATTTTTTTTTAAAAAAAAAAAAAAAAAAACAAGCCACAAAGATTTGATTAAAAAAAAAACTAGAGTGATCGTGGCGCCGTGACTATTTCGGGCGCGGATATTTGTTCGGCCTTTTTTTGTTGTATTTTATAGCTACACCTGGCCCATCTTTCATTATACACTACACAGCACAACTTCAAAATTTCAAATCCGTCGGTCTTTCCGTTTTTTTCCCTCATTTTCTCCATAAACTGCTAACGGGACACATTTGATTTTTATAAAAAAAAAATATAGTTTTGGGGGAAAAAAATGTTACGTGTGAAGCTCAGATGGTGGCCACGTGACCACTTGTGGGCAAACCTTTTTGGCTCTTCATAGATATATAATAAAATAATAAGAAGAAACTATTTTGTTTGCTTTTCTTTAATTTTTTAATTTGTCTTTTTAAATTTTTTATTATCCACTTTACATTAAGATCATGCGTCGGCCATCGATAATAATCCAAATTAAGAATGTATAAAAGCATGACACAAATAATCTCATGCACTAAACTGGTTAATTAGGGATAAAGCTTTTTAAACATGTGTTACCAATTTTTTTAGTTATAGAAAAGGTTGTCATTATCAATGATTAGACAACGTACAGACAAAGGAACAGTTGTAGATATCATGTTTATGTTATCCTTTGACAGCACAATATCTCTCAAAGACACAAACCTATGAATTTCTATAATCCCATTATGGATTAATTGCTGGATGTTTGTTCACTAGCACTCGTTTTTTTTAGTGTTATGCACTACCCCATATGTTTTTGGACATGCATGTATGTATGTATGTATGTCACATTTTGCATTGTAAAACATTATGTACTCATTTGTGGAGAGAAAATTAAGTAGTGAGCTATCAAATAATTGATGAAGTACACAGCAAGTGGTGAGGAGCACTTGCCGGACATTTTAATAGTTGATTTTTTGACAATCAATATTAGGGTGATTCAAAATTATTTTACGGTGTGGTTCAGCTTATTTTAAGAATAATAAATCTCCACATGTGAAGTTAGTATGTAAATTTTTTTTCCACCCTTTGATCACCAATAAACCTCTTTAATGGCCTCTCGGAGGTTAGTCACTCAAAATATTTGGGTCTCCCGTTAGTTGTTGGTAGGGCTAAAAATCAAAATTTTAATTACCTTATCGATCGTTGTAAAAATAAGCTTGAATGTTGGAAGTTTAAGTCCCTAAGTCAAGGAGGCAAAGCGATTTTGCTATCCTCATCGCTCTTTGCTATTCCGTATTTAACCATGTCGGTTGTTAAGCTACCCAAAGGAGTTATCAACAAGATCCACTCTCTTATGGCGAATTTCTGGTGGGGTAACTCTAATAAAGACTTCTCAGGGTATCATTGGGTTAAGTGGGAATCGCTTTGTCTCCCAAAAGGTAGGGGTGGCCTTGGCTTTAAAAACCTGGAAATAGCTAACACTGTTTCCTTGGCCCGGACTCTCTGGAGAATTCATAGTAATCCTAACCTCTTGGTAACAAAAGTATTAAAAGGGAAGTATTTTTCCAAATCCACCATTTTCAATTGTAAAGTGCCTTCTTCTTCTTCGTTCTTCTGGAAGAGTTTGATGTCAGCTCAATGGTTCCTAAAAATAATACCTGTTTTATTGTTGGTAACGGTAAAACCATAAAACCTTGGGAGGTCCCTTGGCTTATCCAAAATCCCTCTTTTTTGCCCATCTCCCATGCTTCTCCCTTAAGTAGGGATGCTTTAGTAAGTGACTTCATTCGTAATAATGAGTGGGATAAGGCTAAATTATCGGAGTCCTTTTGGCAAGTAGTTGTTAATCAAATTACAAAAATACCTATTAGCCTAAGCGACGCCCCGGATAGGAGAGTTTGTGTCTTCTCTAGACATGGAGATTTTGTTACGAAATCCGCTTATGATGCTTGCCTCCAACAAAGTCTGACAGCCCATAGTTGTCGTTCTATGTGTGATGACTGCTTAAATGAAAAATTCTGGAAGAGACTTTGGGCTTTATCCATACCTTCAAAAATTAAATTTTTTCTCTGGAAGCTGGTGAGAGGCGTTCTACCTACATCGGAGGCCCTTCATCGGCGATTTGGATTTGATGCTAGGCTTTTCTCGGCTTGTGGAGAGCATTTGGAATCTATTGATCATCTATTTATTTCTTGTCAATTTGCTAAAATTGTCTGGAAGCTTGCAGGTATCTCATGGAGCATTTTTTTGACACCTAACGCTTCTATTGGTGGAATAATTTGTCGTCTACGCACCCCCTTGGGGTGTTGAAAGACAGAATCACTTTTTCTTGTTTTGTTTTATGGTACATTTGGAAGGCTCGTTGTAACAGGCAGTTTAATTCTTTGTGTTGGTCCCCGGAGGATACTGCAAATTTAGCCAATGAGGCTTGGTTAGACTTTGAGCAGGCACACCATGAGGAGAGGGCTATCTCTAATATTTTTTCTTCCTCTTCTGTCTTGCAGCGTACAGACCCACCCTCTGATGTGGTTAGGGCATATGTCGATGCAGCCTGGAAACCTAATTCCGGTTCCGCTGGCTATGGTGCAGCTCTTCTTCGTGAGGATGGCACGGTTTTGGAGGCTTGGGCGTCCCCGAGGACTGAGGCTAGTTCCGTCTTTGCAGCGGAGGCTCATGCTTTGCGTTGGTGCATTAAGAGATGCCTTGCTTTGGGAATTTCAAAGTTAGTTTGTTTCACGGATAACTTGTCTTTAGTTAACTGTATTGAGTCGGGTCAACCCCCTCCTTTTGACTCTGCTACTATTGTACAAGATATTAGAATGTTGGTTTCTTTTTTTGAATCATGCCATATTTTGTTTTGTGGAAGAGAAAGCAACAAATTGGCTCATAATCTTGCTGTTTTTTCTTTTAAATCTGATGTAGGGGTCTTTTGGCATAGTTGTACCCCGGTATGGTTTTGTAACACCTAATCTTTATCATATTAATGTATGCTTTCGTCGTTGGAAAAAAAAATAATAAAAAAATATACCAATAAACCTTATTTAAGACACAGTAATAAATTTTGTGTTGGGCCCCATCCCACAACATAGGACTGTTCTTGCCTGGCGAATTAATCAGTGATAAAATAATTGGGATGCAAAAGTTATTAATGTCGGGTAAGAGTGAGAGATTGTCATTGAGGTTAGAGAACCAAAATTCTGACTTTCTTTTTGATAATTCAAATGTCCTCGAGTCTAACTTGATATTTTACATAATTATCGGATCCACGTGATATCATAAAATATCATATCTCAATAAATATATAATGTTATATCGAAAATATCATAAATATTTCTCAATGACACAAGGTGTTCAGCTCTGGGAGCCATAGAGGAGGCGTCAGTTCTGGAGCTCAGAAAACTCCCTTCATTCTGCAACTTAATTCTGAAGCAGTCCCCCTACGGTTTTGGTAACTCCCTGCATTCCTGAATCTTTAAAAGTGAAGCGGTCCATTCATATTCTTCATTTTCACATACTTGTAACTTTTCTTATCTTTATCCCTCAATCTCTCGAGTACCAAGGCAAAAGGTACAACATTCTAGGACAACAAGCTCTTCTTCTCTCGGCCATCTTGAAGAATTAGTAAATCTTCATATATCATGTTCTTCGTTTTCAATGTTCATTCTTTATATATTACGGTATCATCTTGTATCCTTTAAATAAAACTATTGAATCATGATTGTAGGCAGGTGAAGAATTGTTGGGACAGATTGCCAACACTCTTAATGTATAAGAAAATAAAGTTGCGCCTTCAATATCAATTGATTTTAGTACAACGGTAAGCGCTTGATCTTAACAATAATACATCTTAGTTGAGAAAGAATTGCATAAAATCTTCTTGGAAAATCAAGGTAAATGAATTGTTAGATCTGTCAATTATTTGCCTAGCTTGTAAATGTATTTATAACGTTAGAAAACATGTCCAATCAATCTTACTCGTCCTATCCAATTATTCTTTTTCATCATTTCAAACTCTCAAACTTCATTTTTTTTGGGGGTTAAATTCGAAACGTTAAAAACAAATTGTCGTAAAGAACATTATAATAACTTTTGTTTTCATATTTACTTTTACTATTGCGAAAAAACCAAGTGTTTTGAGAGTATCGTCAATGTGAATCGTTCATCGGAGATAAACTGAATTGCTCTTCGAGGGTTTACACGACTTTTAATACCTCTGTCGATCCACAAATCACTTGTAGAAAAGTCTCAAGACATTTTATCTTTGGGAAACCCGTTCGACGCTTAAATAGTATATGAAGTAGTCAAAAGTGTACTTAACCATGAAAGGTACGTGTGGTATGTATAGTATTAACGGACAACCGTTTGAATCAAATAAATTCAGAGCAAATTCAAGCATTATCCTCACAGAAATTCAAATAAACAGTCTTTGAATTTAAATAAATAAATCCGACGTACCTGTGATCAAAGGAGAGATAAGGAGTATGAGAGATAAGGGTGGTTGATCACAATCCTCTTTCAAATTCATGGTAATTCGGCTGATGTGTGCTTATGATGAAGAGTCCAAGACTGCCCAACCTCTAATCTAGAAAGTAGTTTAGCTAGATGTGCCTTCTGCTCAAATATATTCAAGAGTTTATCTTTCTGCATTTTATCTAAAGACTAGAGAATTTATTGTAAGGAAATCGATATTCTAACGCAGCGGAATTTAAAATTTTGATTTCCTAAACTAGATCGTTCTTCGAATAATGCAATAAACACGTTAAGGGGGTTGGCAATTATACCTCAATGATCTTAAAGATCGTCGCTTTGACCGCCAACGGAGAGTAGTTCAATGCGCAAGCCGCCCACGCAGCGTCCGGCCTCTATCGCTTATCCACACGAACTCCTTGCCGAATCCTTCCTAGGATTGCTATTGAAAAGCTCCGGTTGCTAGACCGACTTTTTCTTCCTCACAACCTCACAACAAAAGCCCCTCTTTTGCACAAGAAAACTAGCTCTAAGAATTTTTCTCTCAAGAATAATGAACTCTTGGAAGAATGGTGTGTCTAAGAGCTTGGCAATCCCTCTTATTTATAAGGGGAGGGGCGCCTTGATGCTTGGGGAGGAGGAGAAGAAAACCTCTTTCAATAAAATTAAGGAAAGTTAATTAATGTGATTGATCTCTCTTTCCATAATTTATTTTTCTTCAATAACTTTTATTAAATAAATTATGATCTTACCATAAATCTTATTTTCTCAAAATCAATTAATATCACATATTAATTATTATGGTATATTTATTAATTAAATTGCACAATCCAAGTGTGACATGTTCACACCTAAATGGCGCCACCCTCTCCATAAAATAACTTATGGAAAATTCTTTTAATTAATATAATTTGTATATATAATTAATATCTTGTATTTTATTTATTCATAATAAATAAATACCACCATATTAATTTACCACTATAACCTTTATAGTCTGTAGATAAACTTTCCTTATTTGGTTATCAACTATAACCGCATTTTAATCCGACTCGATGTTCATATGTGTGTGACCCGATAGGCTTCCGAATATGTTGGCCGTGAGACACAAAGTGCAATTTACCAAAATGCCCTTCATACCTAACGATCATCGGGATAGCGTCTTTAAACAACACACCGTGATCCCCAATCATCGGAAGAGTCAAAAGCAATGACTACTACCTTTCATGTGAAGCGATTACGTGTAACTTACAATCCTATCATTTGTAATAATATCCATACGATCGTATCTCGAGTGTCAATACATTGACGATCGTATCTTATAATCTGGATATCATGCTCTCTCGGAATAACTGTTAAGGGTGAATTTATACGACTTATAACGCTATATTTTATGTTATTTTCCCTCATATTTGTATGAATTTGTATAAGAAACGAGCGTTTAATGGATTTATCGAGCAAATGGTATTTTAAATAAGTTATTCGCAACATAGGATTAATTTGTGTGTTTTAATTATGTTTTTATGATTATTTGAGCGATATTACATTTTGCGATATTTTTATGTGTCATAGAAGCACAAATTCGAGCTCAAGAGGTGATTCAAAGACGATCAAGTCGGATTTGATTAAAGAGGAAGAGATAATGATGATTTACATTGAATTAAAAGGAGATAAAGATAAAGAAATCGAAATCAAATCATATTGGATCAAGTCCCAGTCCCGTCCCAGTGGACGGGCGTCTGATGGAATTGAACGAGCGTCCGGGATGGGAAGTTGATTCGTGATGTTTGACGCCAAGTGGACACCGCGTCTGGACGAGCGCTTGGTCATGACTCGCCCGATTTGAAGTTCATATGAAGAATGGACGGGCGCTCACCCTACCAGGCAGGGCGTCCATAATGCCGACTTAGTGAAACCGCCAAAAATCTATATAAATAGCGGCCGTTTTCTCCACACAAAGGGATCATACACTCATTATTTAAAACCCTAAACCTAGGGGCGGCTTTAGGTCTGCGGTTTTCATCTTTTATTCCAGCTTTTATGCTCTTAGTTTAGATTAAAAACTAGTTACTTTTATGCAATCGCTTCGCAAATTTGAGTTGCCGAGGATGTTCAGAGGCTAAAAGCTTCATCAAACGAGTATTGTGAAGCCGTCCAACAATTGTTGATTTCGTTTTCTTGAATATACCGTGAGTTTTTAATAAAGGTTGTTTCTTATTCATGCTTATTCATGTTTAAATTGCTCTTATATCGGAAGATGTGCATGTGTTGATTGTTTATTATTGATGGAAGTCTTAATAAACCCTAGATCACCATGAATAAGAATAGTAATTCAATCTATCATAACGGAAGTTAATAGGTTTGATTACTAGATTATAAACACAAAGTTTGCACCTTTGGTTAGAAAACGCGTTAATCTTACATCGGAAGATAATAGATTAATAGATGAACCTTCTAAGGAATTAGGGTTCATGTTTAGGTGAGGTGAATCACAACCTAGATAAAAACTGCAATATAATCGAGATAGAAATCAATGCTTGTTGGATAGGTGGATCAATCCTCGCTTGCTCGTTATAAATTTGATTTAAATCCTTAAAAGCTTGAATTTGTCTAGTTAATTTACTTTTATCTCGCATCTTAGATTAGTTAGTTTAAATTGGCTCGCAAATTCGTATCCTTCCTGGCTTTAGATCATCTCTTCTTCGTCCAGCTTTACGTTTTAGTTAAGTTTAATTTTCAGATTCGCTTAGTTTTATCCGCTATTTAGCTTAGTAATCGTGACATAGGTTAGTTAGATAAAACTAGAAATCACAATCGCTTAGTTCCCGTAAGATCGACCCGGCATTAACCGCTATTACTACGATCCTTATACTTGAGGTTAACCGGATTATTACTTGTTTATTTTGTGTTGATAAAATCCGTGACAATAACACATTTACTCCCACTTTGCAAAGATTCTCGAGAGCTAGACATTCCTTATAAGAAGGCCATTTCGGATATTCGATCCCAATCATAGGATACGCGATTCCCGGACGACCAATCATGTATACTCCGCATGCTTCAATATCCTACCCAATCACTACCGCATGATCGCCCCGTTGGTTAGGAGAAATCTCAATAGTGTCAAAGCATGACAATCCACACCGTGATGCCATGAAGACTCCGGTCAAAAGGATAATTACACAACCGCCACATAGTGTGACACTTAATGTAAGTGGGTCAGTCTAACGTACGCATTCTCTAATACACGTCCACGTACAGTCCAAGTGTCTCTACACTTCGATAGACGAGATCTATCCCTACCTTCTAAAAGATAGAAGACATCCAATACGTGCTAGTCTGATTATACTATCAATGTCCCATTTGATAATACATAAGACTAGAGACATTTAGGTACCAACCTTGTTATAGCGATTAGAGATCTCATCAACCATAATCACTATCATGGTTTCTCTATCACAGATTGATACTAGGGACGTTACTATATATGTACAACAAATAATATGAAGATAAACAATATATAATAACATAAGTGCTTTTATTAATCATAATAAAGTTATTACATGAACTAAATAGACTGTAAACGACCCGACCCGGTCGGATCCGGTCCAACCCGATTGGGTTTAGGACACCTTTCCAACAATCTCCCACTTGGCCTAAAGCCAATCACCCATATGCCTAAGCCCGTGCAAGTGAACATGTTTCTCATGCTTAGCTTGAGACAATGCCTTGGTTAACGGATCAGCTATGTTATCATCCTGGCGTCATTGGTTGTGAAACCTCAGTCGTGTCATATACACTTCCTCGACAGTGTTCCCGTTAAGGAAAGCCGCTTTCACATCCATCCGCCAGATTTACGTAATCATGGTATGCGCAAATAGCGAGCAAAATTCTAATGGATTTTAACATGGCAACAAAGTAGAAGGTTTCATCATAGTCAACTCCTTGTCTTTGCTTATAACCTTTTGCCACCAACCTAGCCTTGTAGGTGGTCACGTTACCGTCCATGTCGGTCTTTCTCTTAAAGACCCATTTACACCCTATGGGAACTATTCCCTCGGGCGGATCAACTAAGTTCCAAACTTGGTTGTCTTTCATGGATTCCATTTCAGAATTCATGGCTTCTAGCCATTTCTCTTTGTCATGCCTTAATAGCACTTCCTCATAAGTTCTAGGGTCCTCATCTTCCATGAGATACACGCCAGTTGTACCTTTCGGGTTCACGCGCGTTCCCGGTGGATCTTCGAGGTGCTAGTGTGTCCACGGTAGAGGATGGTGTCACATCTGTGTGTGGCAAGTCCTCTACTTCCATCAACTGACTATTATCCGTAAGTGGTTCTCGAATTTCTTCAAGATCAATTTTACTCCCACTGACCCTATCCAGAATAAACTCTTTCTCCGTAGTGGCGATCCTGAAACAAACACCTTTTGTTCCTCAGATGGTAAAATTGGTACCTTTGGTTTCCTAGGATATCCCACAAATAGACATTTGTCGACTGGCTCTAATTTGTCGTGCATCATCCGCTTCACACGTAAGTCGGACAACCCCAAGGTTTTAGATGACCTAGGCTCGGTTTTCTCTTAGTCCATACCTCGTATGGCGTAGAGTCAATCGTCTTTGATGGAACTCGGTTCGAGTGTATAGATGCGGTTTCTGAGAGCATACCCCAAAACGATTTTGGAAGAATCACGTAGCTCATCATGGATCGCACCATGTCTAACAAGGTGCGGTTCCTCCTCTCGATTACACGCCATTCATCCGTATGCGTTCGGGAGGAGTCCATTCGAGTAGAATCCCATTCTCCTTCAAATAATCTTGAAACTCTCCATCTAGGTATTCTCCGCCTCGATCGGATTGAAGTGTTTTGATTTCTTTGCCTAGTTGTTTCTCTACCTCACTTCTGAATTCCTTGAACTTTTCGAAGGCTTCAGATTTAAACTTGATTAAGTATATATAACCATAGCGAGAATGGTCATCAGTGAAGGTGATAAAATAAGAGTATCCTCCTTTGGCTTGAATTGACATTGGGCCACACACATCGCATGTATGAGCTCAAGCAATTCATTGATCTTATCCTTTGCCAATCGAAAAGGTGACTTTGTCATATTGCCAAGTAAACAAGCTTCGCATACGTCAAACGATTCGTAATCGAATTGATCCAACATTCCATCTTTATGGAGCTTGGAAATACGATTCTTATTTATATGGCCAAGTCTACAATGCCATAAGTAGGATTCATTCAAGTCATTTGTTTTGGCTTTCTTGTTATTTATATTAAGTACGCCAACATTCATATCTAATATGTAGAGACCATTGCTAAGTATGCCAAGATTTCATAAAAGATTCCATCACGTGAAAAGAACAACATTTATTCTCAAACGTAAATGAAAAACCATCAACATCTAATGCGGGAATAGAAATAATGCTCTTCGTAAAGAGCAGAACAAAATAACAGCTTATTGAGTTCTAGTACTAGCCCACTAGGCAATGAAAGAAAATAAACTCCTACGGCCGGTAGCAAAGAACACTTGCTCCATTTCCAACGCGTGAGGTCCACCTCTCCTTTCCTCGGATCTCTAGTTCTTCTTAGTGCCTCGCATATTCAGACAAATATGAGAACCACAACCAAGATCTAATACCCAAAGGTTAGACTTAGAAGAAGCAATATTGATCTCAATCATAAATATACCTGAAGTCGAAGCATCAGAATGCTTCTTCTTGGTACTCAAGAAGCCTTTGCAGTTTCTCCTCCAATGTCCGGTCTCACCGCAATGGAAGCAAGCATCCTTGGATTTGTCTTTTGCTATCTTAGGCGTTGGCTTAGTGTGCAAACCTTTCGCTTCTTGGACTTCTTTTGGGCTTTTGCCTTGCCCTTGTTGGAAGTGACTAGCAACACTTGCTTTCCCTTCCTCACAGTGCCCTCAGCAGTTTTCAACATGTTCAATAACTCCGCAAGGGAGCAATCTATCTTGTTCATGTGATAGTTCATCACAAACTGCGAGAATGAATCAGGTAGAGATTGCGACTTAAGTCAATACTCAACTCGCTCCAACTTGTGGCCCACTTTCCCAAGCCTCTCTATGTACCCGATCATTTTAAGCACGTGTGACCCCACAAAGCAGTCCAGATGCCATCTTACAACTAAACAGGCCTTCGAGACCTCGCACTTCTCAATCATGAGACCGAGAAGCATAAAGTTCCTTTAGGTGGACCATGATAGAGTAGGCGCCCATGAGACTCATGTCAAGCTTCGCAGCCTGTGTCATAGAAGCAAGCATGATACATGTAGCATCAAGATCTTGTCGAATCAAAGGCTTGTTGTACTTCTCGACAACATCTCATGGCCCGAACCCTCGGCTTTTTTTCCGGTAGGGCCTCGCCCAAGACATAGCCAATCTTCTCGTGCCTCAAAACGATTTTGAGGTTTCTTTCCCAATCGAGAAAATTTGTCTCGCTGCTTGTTTTCGATGATAAAACGAAGGTTCAATTTGTTTGACATTTTCTACAACAATAAATAAAGATAGAATAAGTAAAAGCTCATGTATAAAAACCCTAAATTTGCACTTAATAAATCTATAAGGTTTTTACTCCCACTAGCCAACTATTCCTATTGGCTTTCAAGAAAGTAATTCCTTTAGTGGGCAAGATCCCATCGAACTATCCCGACCCCAACTTTGGTGATGGGTCAAGATAATTAAACAGTGGACAACGATTTGTCGATCGTATCTTATACGATTCTTGTTGTTTGACTACCAACTCTTTGACAATATTTCATCTTATGAAAAATAGCCAAACCTCTTGCCTCTAAAAATCCAAACGACCCCGCTTTGGTGGTGGCGAGAGAATTCTTAGTCGAGTCTTAACCCCAATATTCATGAGATCTCTTCGATCATATCTCGATAACGACGATATACCCGAGGTAGGTCAACCCCGCTTTGGTGGGTGAGTTGGGTCCGAACAAGGGCTCTTCACCGTCGTTATAATACTGGGAGGCAATTCCGACTTGATTTTTGACGTGGGAATAATTTTAAATTAATTCACTTAATTAATTTGGTTTAATTATGGTCTCATCTACTTATGTGCATATTACTACGATATCATATAAAGTAAAACATACACAACATTCCGCGCATAAAATAACCGGTATGATCATGGACTTTTCCTAGGTGCGGTTTCGAATACAAACTGACGAAACCGCGGGTCACAAACTAAGGGTATCTGCAACCGCCAATGGGTTCTTTATCTCTCCTTGGTCTTCAACTTCTTGCTCCATTCTTGTTACATAATAAATAATTATACCCCCGCACACGGGGGGAGCCAACGGGAATGAGATAATTGCAAAAAGTAAACTAGGTCACGCTTCTTCATAACGGCTCAGACAATTTTCTCAAAAACCAACATAAAGAATACATTCCCATCTATCCTATTGGTGAGAGTCCATGATCAATCGGGGTCCATATAATCACATTATATCTACACATCCAATTTATACTATCATATCTTATGAAAAGATTAAGTTTTAATTCTAACTACTCAAGCGTCTTCATTAAATCAAATAATTAAATAAATTTTAATAAATTATATGACTTAATCGATTTATCTATGCACAATAAATATCACGACACGAGAAGTCGAACCCCCATCGAATTTATGGAGGAGTGGGTTCACCGAGAAGCCATCACTCATCCTCGACTTAACGCATCATGATTTGAATCTTGCATCTATCGATTACTACGCAATTATCTAATGCTTATTGCTTAAGCTCAAAGCCTGTCTCTGATACCACTGTAAGGAAATCGATATTCTAACGCAGCGGAATTTAAAATTTTGATTTCCTAAACTAGATCGTTCTTCGAATAATGCAATAAACACGTTAAGGGGGTTGGCAATTATACCTCAATGATCTTAAATATCGCCGCTTTGACCGCCAACGGAGAGTAGTTCAATGCGCAAGCCGCCCACGCGTCCGGCCTCTATCGCTTATCCACACGAACTCCTTGCCGAATCCTTCCTAGGATTGCTATTGAAAAGCTCCGGTTGCTAGACCGGACTTTTTCTTCCTCACAACCTCACAACAAAAGCCCCTTTTGCACAAGAAAACTAGCTCTAAGAATTTTTCTCTCAAGAATAATGAACTCTTGGAAGAATGGTGTGTCTAAGAGCTTGGCAATCCCTCTTATTTATAAGGGAGGGCGGCCTTGATGCTTGGGGGAGGAGAAGAAAACCTCTTTCCAATAAAATTAAGGAAAGTTAATTAATGTGATTGATCTCTCTTTCCATAATTTATTTTTCTCCAATAACTTTTATTAAATAAATTATGATCTTACCATAAATCTTATTTTCTCAAAATCAATTAATATCACATATTAATTATTATGGTATATTTATTAATTAAATTGCACAATCCAAGTGTGACATGTTCACACCTAAATGGCGCCACCCTCTCCATAAAATAACTTATGGAAAATTCTTTTAATTAATATAATTTGTATATATAATTAATATCTTGTATTTTATTTATTCATAATAAATAAATACCACCATATTAATTTACCACTATAACCTTTATAGTCTGTAGATAAACTTTCCTTATTTGGTTATCAACTATAACCGCATTTTAATCCGACTCGATGTTCATTTGTGTGTGACCCGATAGGCTTCCGAATATGTTGGCCGTAGAGACACAAAGTGCAATTTACCAAAATGCCCTTCATACCTAACGATCACGGGATAGCGTCTAGCAACACACCGTGATCCCCAATCATCGGAAGAGTCAAAAGCAATGACTACTACCTTTCATGTGAAGCGCTTGCGTGTAACTTACAATCCTATCGTTGTAATAATATCCATACGATCAGATCTCGAGTGTCAATACATTGACGATCGTATCTTATAATCTGGATATCATGCTCTCTCGAATAACACATTTACTCCCACTTTGCAAAGATTCTCGAGAGCTAGACATTCCTTATAAGAAGGCCATTTCGGATATTCGATCACAATCATAGGATACGCGATTCCCGGACGACCAATCATGTATACTCCGCGATGCTTCAATATCATACCCAATCACTACCGCATGATCGCCCGTTGGTTGGAGAAATCTCAATAGTGTCAAAGCATGACAATCTACACCGTGATGCCATGAAGACTCCGGTCAAAGGATAATTACACAACCGCCACATAGTGTGACACTTAATGTAAGTGGGTCACTCTAACGTCGCATTCTCTAATACACGCCCACGCATACCCAAGTGTCTCTACACTTCGATAGACGAGATCTATCCCTACCTTCTAAAAGATAGAAGACATTCAATATGTGCTAGTCTGATTATACTATCAATGTCCCATTTGATAATACATAAGACTAGAGACATTTAGGTACCAACCTTGTTATAGCGATTAAAGATCTCATCAACCATAATCACTATCATGGTTTCTCTATCACGTGATTGATACTAGGGGACGTTACTATATATGTACAACAAATAATATGAAGATAAACAATATATAATAACATAAGTGCTTTTATTAATCATAATAAAGTTATTACATGAACTAAATAGACTGTAAACGACCCGACCCGGTCGGATCCGGTCCAACCCGATTGGGTTTAGGACACCTTTCCAACATTTATCACTACAAATTGTAAGCCTTGTTCATAGGTTCAGTGCCTTTATCCTGCAATTTGGCTTTACATGTAGCTTATCAGATCCATATTTGTTCTACTATATAACACTAACAAGGGCACCCTAGTGCTTCTATTGTATGTAGATGACATGCTTATTGCAGGATCTGACTCTGAGCTGCTCACCTCATTCATCCAACTTTTCAAAATGGAATTTGCCATGAAGGACCTTGGATCAGTCCACCACTTCCTAGGTGTCCAAGTACAAAAGACCTCTATAGGGCTTTACATGCATCAGGCTCACTATGCGACAACTATTCTTGAAAAAGCAGGCATGACAGACCGCAAACCTGTCAGCACACCCATGTCCACTAAAATCACAGAAGTTGCCAATTCCTCTACCCTTCCAGATGCATCATCCTACAGAAGCCTCATTGGAGCCCTACAATACTTGACATTCACTAGGCCGACATCTCCTTCACCGTCAATCACTTGTCCCAGTTCATGCAAGCTCACATGCAATTGGTTCACAGACTACTCAGATACGTCAAAGGCACTCTCACTCTAGGGATCTCACTCAAGGCCTCACAACAATTCACCCTGTTTGGATTCTCTGATGCAGATTGGGCTGGATGCCCCATAACCCGAAGATCAGTCACTGGTTATTGTACATTTCTGGGCAGGAATATTATATCTTGGTGTGCTAAGAAGCAACGTACAGTGTCCAGGTCCAGCACTGAAGCAGAATACAGAGCCATGGCTCATACAGCTGCAGAAATAACTTGGCTCACATATCTACTCAAGGAATTGCAAGTCTCGCTCACCTCCACACCTACACTCTATTGTGACAACCTGAGTGCACTATACATGACCATTAATCTGGTCTTTCATGCTCGCAGAAAGCACATTGAACTGGATTATCACTATGTTAGAGAGCAAGTGGCCCGCAAACTCCTAGTCACTAAACACATACCAACTGAAGGACAAATAGCGGATTTATTTACTAAACCTCTGCCAAAATTCAATTTCAGACAACTTCGGCCCAAACTCGGACTAGTTCCTAATCCTAACCTCGTTTGAGGGGTGTTAACGGACAACCGTTTGAATCAAATAAATTCAGAGCAAAGTCAAGCATTATCCTCACAGAAATTCAAAAAAACAGTCTTTGAATTTAAATAAATAAATCCGACATACATGTGATCAAAGGATAGATAAGGAGTAGGAGAGATAAGGGTGGTTGATCACAATCCTCTTTCAAATTCATGGTAATTCGGCTGATGTGTATTTATGATAAAGAGTCCAAGGCCGCCCAACCTCTAATCTAGAAAGTAGTTTAGCTAGATGTGGCTTCTATTCAAATATATTCAAGAGTTTATCTTTTGGCATTTTATCTAAAGACTAGAGAATTTATCACTATAAATTGTAAGCCTTGTTCATAGGCAAAGTAGATCGAATAATAAGAAAGGGTTCAATAAAACCTTTACTTTGTCTTTTTCTTTATATAGTCCTTGAGCTAACATGGCAACAAGGTAATTGACAGCATGAGCAATCAGGGACGGAATCAGGAATTGTGGTCGGGTGGGCTAATGGACTATATATATATATGATCAGTTGGGATGAACTAAGACAACTAACTGTGTTGAATTGAATTATATAAGAATTTTGATATACCAAAAATAAAAACCGAATTGGCTACGCCCATCCTAGCTATGCCTTGGGTCCGTCTCTGTGAGCAATTATGGCACACGGATAGTCGTAGGCGATAATAGGGGAACCGCCCGTAGTTCTAGTCATGTAGTCCGATATCCTTAATGGCTAAGACCGACATGGAGTAACAACGAAATAGAAGAGAATGTGCCTTTCAATTCACAAATCTATAGGGCATACCAAAGTCCAAAATGAAGAGGTCAAAGACTCAAAGTAACTCTTGCATATCATAAAAAATCTAGAACACGACTCGGATCGTAAAAGATATCCTCGATTAAGGAGTTAATTTAAACAATTCCATTGAAATGCATGAAATTCGCAATTGTGAGGTAAATGAATTTATATGTTGTTACGAGTACTTATAACTCAAATCAATGCATGTTCTTAGATTGTACATAAAGCATATTTCAATATACTTAGAGATGAGCAGATCTATGTGCAATTTGTGTTCCTACTGAATTTCACGATTTTTTTAATATTTATTAAAATAAAATAGTTTTATGTTAAAAAAATTATGATCATGAATATCTACCACCATATACATACATATACACTTTTTAGGTCAAAAGTGATCTGAGAACAACTAATATATTTGTAAAAAAACTAATGTACATGTTAATTCCTCTCATGCATTTACTTTTACGTATGATATACGTTTTTTTTTTTTTTTTTTTTTTTTTTTTTTTTTTTCAGATACGAAAGATTTCCTCAAAAAAAAAAAAAAACATCTAAAGAACGAAAGTGTATTAAACAACTCATAATACAATTTTTTTTCTTCTTTCCCAGTATTTAACGTGTTGGAAAAAGTTGATGTGTAATTAATTATATATTTGACTAGAGTAGGTGTTAATAAATACTACCTCCGTCCCAAAATGTAAGTCTTTTAGGTTGTTCATACATATTAAGAAAAGTTAGTTAAATTTGTCATTTATCATTAATTTTGATTAAAAAGACTAAAATGACCTTTCATTGATATTAATGCAAAAGTAGTAAAAAA
This sequence comes from Gentiana macrophylla, assembly GCA_026214975.1. Taxonomy (NCBI): domain Eukaryota; kingdom Viridiplantae; phylum Streptophyta; class Magnoliopsida; order Gentianales; family Gentianaceae; genus Gentiana; species Gentiana macrophylla. The sequence continues at coordinate 180,436,434 of CM047805.1, read as the reverse complement.
GTGGTTGAGTATATAATAAAGGAGGTGGCTTAAAGAACAAGATAAGATGTGAAATGGGTAGATAGATGCAGTTTTAAGTTATATATTGAGGTAATGACAAATAACACGTAGATGTACTAAAACACACTTAATATTAAAAATATATGATTTTTTTTTTTTCTTTAATAGACGTATAACATTCTCACAGCAACACTAATTTGGCAAATCTCAATTAGTAATAAATCAGTAAAATTAGTAATAACGCAAAAAAAAAAAAACAACCCGTAAAATGTAGTAAGAACCCGTAAAATTAGTAACAACCCATAAAATAGATTAAGTTACATCAAAAATGTAGTATCGTTAAAAATCAATAGTAACAACCCCGTAAAATGTAGTAACAATTGTGAACATTACTAACAACCCCGAGAAAACAAGTCGTATCAACCCCGTGAAATGTAGTAATAGTTAATAAACAAAAGTCGATAAACCCCATAAAATGTAATGAATGTACCGTCAGAAAATTAGTAACCACCACCCCATAAAATGTAGTAAAAACCTAAAACAAATAGTAACAACACGTAAAATTAGTAACAACCCGAAAAAACAAATAGTAACAACCGTAACAACCTCGTAAAATAGATAAAGTATATAAAGTTACGTAAAAATGTAGTAATAAAAAAAAAAAAGTCGATCAACCCCGTAAATGTAGTAACAACCCGTAAAATAGATAAAGTTACATAAAAAAATGTAGTAACGTTAAAATTTCATATAACCTAAGCTAAAGTAAAAAAACAAATAGTAACTGCTAGATGGAAAAGATTGATTAGAACTCAATCTTTATCCCTCAAAAAAAAAAAAAAAAAAAAACTCAAATCTTTAGATCAAAAACAGAGTATGAAGCTCTTATACCATGTTAATTTGCATCATCTTTACAAGATTCGAAGAAAGATAGATGAGGAAAAATGAAGAACATAAATCAGAAATTCGCGAAAACCTGACAAAGAATACAAAAATTTACAAGCCTTTTCACACTGGAATCACATGGCTTGATGTTCTAATGTAAGACCAAATAAAGCAAAGCTGCAAATATAAAAGATTCACCAAAACAAAGATAAAAGAAAATCATTGAATTCATATCTTGAATTTAAACAAAGATACTTTTAGAAAGCAATATATGGGCGTTGATCGAGGGAGAAACAAATAGTAACCAGAGCGGATCCGAATAGAGGTTGACCAAAGATCTCGCAAGCCGAAGAAGGGCGTTGATCGTGAGAAAGTCGCGGAATATATGACTTTTCTTCTTACTCGCTTAAATCTCTATATCTCATCTTAAATGGTTCTTCAATCAAGGAAGAAGCTTTATCGCCCGAGTTATCGGACTTCTTGCTTTAACGGCCGGTCTCGGAGATGAATTTTCTCAACTTCGCAGAAATATTGTCTCCTCTCGATTCACAAACCGCCTTGAATGTCCAATCGATTTCAACGATAGATTATCGCTTGTTATTTTGTGTGGCTATCATCAATTTTGTCGTGGGCGAAGGCATCGCCGAGACATACCGACGGCGCTTATCTTTGCAACACATGTGTAATCTTTCCGGTCTTTGAAAATTTCTCACTTTATTAGCATATGGGTTTTTATTAGCATGAACGGATTTGGATTCGAATTCAAAATCCCTAACTGGAGAAACCCTTTCCTATCTTTTTGATTCGTTCTACAACAAGAGGAAAAGGGGTGGGGGCGGCAGTCTGTTTGACCTAATGATGTTGTAGGAGAAAAAAAATAAAAAGGGTATTATAGGATTTTATCTTAATTTTGTCCGTTCCACCCATCAATCTTATTAGATGTCCTTATGACCCAAATAAGTCTCAAAGGTGTCCTTCCTCACCATTTTCCCTATAATAAATGAAGGGTAGAAGAAGAAAGATGTAATAAATGCTTTATTGGTTTTGTAAATGGACTTATATTTTGGAAAAACTAAAAAATTTAAAATGACTTACATTTTGGCATTTTATAATAACAATACAAGCATGGAGAGAACGAAGCAAATAGTAGGCATAGGGCCTGTTTGGTAAGTAAATTAAGTACTTATTCTCAAAAAACTAAGTGACGGTTAGAATTAGAGATGTTTGATAATATTTTTAACAAATCTTAATTATTTAAGTGGCACTTAATTTCACTCGGAAAAATGACTAAAGTTTTCAGCCATCAAACTACCGCTTATCGCTGAAAATGGGTGATACAGTAGTGTCGAGCAATTTTATTTTTTTTTCCCTTTGTTATTTAGCTTTACCTATTTGTTCTTTATTATTATTATTATTATTATTATTACTATTACTATTATTATTATTCTCAGTATATGTATATCATCTCAAAACACTTTTGATTTTGTGTCTAGCTATATAAAACTAATTACATGCCCAAAGAATTTATATTTCTTATTTCTTATGTTTTTTTTTTTTTGTGAAACATTACTGTAAAATGGGTGATACATTTTTGTTTTAAAGTTATCAAATATTAATTGAAATACACTATATGTGTGTGTACACTTATATATATTTGTACTTATATACCTATATTTATAGGTATATACATACACAAACACACGTATATGCACATACATAAAACAGTGAAAATAATGTAATCTATGATTTCAGATTTATAGTATTCTACTAAACGATCTAAATCTTAAATCATTCGATTCTTAATGTTTCAGATTTCAGATTTCGAGACTTCAGACTTCGATTTCGTGACTTCATTTATCAAACGCCTCTTGAGGTATAAGTTCACTTGGACAAATACCTTTTCTACACGGAAGGGGAAAAAAAAAACAAACACTTTTTTAACATATATAAACACGAATATATATATGTAAAATGACACATTAAATTTAATGTATAGACATGTTATTTTTATGTTTTAACCCAAAATTAGTTTGATAAAATTGAGCATACACATGGCAAAAGCTAATTTTATCCTAGTCCGGCCACAAATATGATTTGGTGGTCCGAAACCAATCACAATCACTTATTTCAATGAGTTCTCACATGTTTAGAAAATAACCGCTACTTTTAAAAAATTTGATTGGTTAAAATGGTGATGACATAGTGGTCATGGACCACCATAAAATCACTGCATGACAAAAATTTAACGCTCATGTTAAAAATCACAGAGCCGCCACCGGTTGAAAACATGTCGAGTCCCTCCCCTAATCGAAATGAAAAAGATACCTACTAATTTACTAATAATAATAAAAGTAACACCAGTAATTCAATTCACATATATATTACTAACACATTTTAGCAATATATTGATAAAGAAGAACATGACATATTGAATAACATATATAGATTTCAACAAATATGATTGCAACATAACTAATTAAGTCATAGCTCAATGTTATGGATTCAACGTTTATTACTTGGTTTTGATAGTGCAACGAGGGGCATCGTATTATTCGAACAGAAAGGATTCCGTTATTGTCTGGATAACTTTCCATATCTGGAAAATAATATCTTTTCAAATTTGTTTTTTTTACCCTTCAAATTTTCAGTTATATTTTTTTTTTTGACAAAATTTTCAGTTATAGTATATAAATGAGGAAAAGCAGATATGCTTAAAACGATTTGATGATAAACTGATTTTTTTTTTATAGATTTTATTTGTGTTTCTACGGGAATTTTTAAATGATTTTTTTATAGATTTTATTTGGAGAAGCACAAATTATAAATTATTGAATGAGCCATATCTTCGGAATCTCTGTGTATAAATGGAAAGTGTTTATAAAGCACGGCACTTCAATCAATGGAGTACTTTTTGTTGCTAAAAAAAATTGGAGTACTTGTTCACGACAATGTATCTTATCCATTATTATTATTATTAAAAAATTATTTAAACAAAAATGATGATAGTAGTATATTTTAACAGGATTTTTAAAGATATTTATCGTTTCTCAACCAAAAAAAAAGGATATTTATCTTGATTTTTTTAGAGAAAGGATCAATAATATTTACCGAAAATACAAGGGTTTTTGTTTTTGTTTGTTTGTTTGTTTTTTTTTTTTTTTTTTTTTTGTGTATCGAAAATACAAGTTAATTAACTCGAAAAACAGCTTTAGGTTGATGACAAAAAAAGGGAAGTATAATCGAGCTTTCGGCCCCTTTTTTAATATCCATCTTTGCCTTTGGCCCATTTCAGGGACAACCGATAAATAGTATAAGGATTTGGGCCTTGGACTTTATGTCCCTTCTCCCTGGGTTTGGCACACTACATTTTGGTGGTAACTAACTAACTCTGAGTAGATCTAGTTACTTCCGACACCATATTTACTTGTTAAAAGTTATATATGATTATGATATCGGAAATAATTAAGGTGTATTAATGGAATCCAACTATATTTTACAAAAGGCATAAAAAAAGTGTCTTTATATCAAAGAAAGCGATCATGGGAATAAAAAACAGCTGTTTTTATGCTAGACTTAATGTTGTTTATCTATGTCAATTGTCCGGGGTTATGACTTGATTTCCTTATTATATGAAGTTGTGATGCTTAGTCATGAATGAAATCATGAGGTATTTATAGATATTCATAAACTTCGAGATATTCGGGCGAAAAGGGTATTAATTTTAGAGAAAAATTAGACAAATTAAGAAATCGTAACGTTATTTGATTTGTTGCTCCTAAATTAGTGTTATGAGACTTATGATCGAGTCATTACTTTCTTTCAAAGAGGAATCTTGAGATCCATTATTCACTAGTTAAAAACAGGTGTCTGAAGTTCGATTTCATAAATGATAATAATACTAGTACTTTAGTCTTATATATTTACATTTAAAAATAAATATTTTTATTCTTCGATTCTTCAAAAATAAATATTTTTATTTCTCCTGTTGTTCCTACCTCTTATTTAATTGCACGCAATAGTCAAGACACTCGTTTCAAAATCAACATGGAAATTATAATAAGAATTTCCTTGACCCTATTTTTGAAACTTGGGGTCCATTTTTGTCAAATTACAATTTGGAGTAAAAATTGTACTATGACTTGAGGAGCAAGGATTTTAATATGTTTTTTCTGATAAACTGATTTTAATATTTTTCCACGAGGACATTGAGCAGCTCCAAGTAGACAATTATTTAAAAAAAAAGATTAATTTTTTTTATACTAGAGGACAAAATAAATTTATTGCATCCTTTTGTTTTTTTGTTTGTTTCATCAATCGATGCGCCGAATGCTGCAGCCTGCATGTTATACTAATCCATCATTTTCGATTATTGCGAAGTTACATCTCCCCTTAAACAAAACGGAAAAGAAAGAAGAAAAAAGAAAAAAGAAAAAAATTATATATATACATTCTTTTAATACAAAAGGTACGGAAAATACTTGTTTGGTGAGAGAATTTGAGGTGAAATGACGGGTGAAACGATCAGAACCATACAGTTTAAAAACAGAATAAAATTGTGTGGTCTGTATTTAGCCACACGGTGACACCACACAAGAATTACCCAAAAGGTCCAGCCCTGAATATCTTTGCGACTTCCTCGAAATAGCATTTTAGTTCGGTTTTTTTTTTTCTTCCGAAGACATGTCTATAAAATATTATTTCAACATCATGTTTCTAAAATCCGTAGATACATAATTTAAATTTATTGATTTTAGATATTTTTTTTCATATATTATTATCCAGTGAATTTAGATTGCCGTAACAAAACGAGGTTGGACCTATAAAATTCGAAATGATACGTCTTAACAAAACGGGGTTGACTTATATGTCACTTCAATCAGTGGAGTACTTGTTCACGACAATGTATCTTATCCATTATTATTAAATAATTATTTAAACAATAAATGATGATAGTAGTATATTTCAACAGGATTTTTAAAGATATTTGTCTTCAAATTTTTTTATAGAGAAAGGATCAATAATATAATATATACAAATACAGAAAAACAGCTTCAGGTAAGAAATAAAAAATAAAAAAAAATATATATATATATATATATATATGGTTTTACTGTGTAATCGTGCTTTCGGCCCATTTTTTAATATCCATCTTTGCCTTTGGCCCATTTCAGGGACAACCGATAAATAGTATAAGGATTTGGGCCTTGAACTTTATTTCCCTTCTCCCTGGGTTTGGCACACCATATTTACTTGTTTAAGTTATCTGTAATTATGATGTCGGAAATAATTAGGGTGTATCAATAGAATCCAAATATATTGTACACAAGAGGCATAAGAAGTGTCCTTATTTTAATAACTATCAGTATTGTTTGCTGGTAATTGGTAAATGACCACAGCTACCACAAAAATCCCAAAATTTAAGTATTTGCAAGTTCTAAGATGTTTTATTTCAATTTCAATCGTAATTAAGGATGTCTATTTCGATCGAGCCCGTTGGATATCAAGTCTACCCTATTTATTAAGGCATGGTAGATCCTTACATTTTTTTTGACGTATTTGCAAGTTCCAAGATATTCTATTTCAAATTTAATCATAATTAAGGATGTCTATTTCGATCAAGCCCGTTGTATATGATAATGCACATATTTGATTTTTCGAAACCCGTCGCGGATAGGGTATGGTGTAGATATTTGTTTTCTTCTACATGTCATAATATTTACCCGACAATATATATAGTGAATTTTATATCGCTTATAATACGAAAAAAAATAACACACCATTTCATCTTGAAACCTTTTATATATATATATATATATATATTAAAAATCGCAACCTAAACAAATGAATTTAATGTAGTGTTATGTGTTTATAATGACGTATTTTGGAAAAGTCAGCAGGACTGGCGAACTGAGTACTGCAGGTCAGACTCGGAAAAGTTTGCTAAGGACAAACTCAATAAGTCTGCAGGACAGACAATTAGAACTAAGATGCATTATAAACTCAGAAAGTTTGTAATAATCAAACTTTCTAAGTCTGCATGACAGAAAACGAATTGCAAAGCTCTACAGGTAAAGTCCAGAGGCAAAAATCTACACACGCTACTAATTATGCCATCCAAAAAACTATAAGTTAATGCATGGCATACTGGGGGGCAAAACACCCCACGGCGGATCAAAGTACTTCAGGTAAGTGCTGAAAATAAAATTAGGCAAGAGAATGTAACATCCCGACTTTTCGGAAAAGGACAAAAGAGTCTTTTAACTAAAATTCAGATTTTTCGTTTTATTTAATTAAATGATTTAAAGTATGTATATTTATATATATATTTAAAAGGATTTATTGGGATTAATTGGTAATTAGGAGAATTTTGAGGACTTAATTGGTAATAACTCCTTGGGGAGTTATTTTCACAATTAAACCTCCCACTTAATTGAGGAGTTATCGAATTAGCTATTTTGAAAAGAACGCAAAACATTTTCCTCGCCAAATTAAGAAAGAGAGAAAGAAAACAAATGGATACTTTTGGGCATATCTCCGCGACCGTTAATCCGCTTTTGAAATCCGAAAGTATCATTTGAATCGTGAGAAGACGAGGATCGTTTTGATACCGAATTTGGGTCTGATTCTCAGGTATGTTGGAGTCGATTTTCTGCTGTGAATTCATGAAAAGGATCATGAATTCATGTTCTAGGTTTTGTTTCGTAGTTCTTTGTTTAGAAGCTTTGATCATCAATTAATTCATGTTAATTGTGATCTTTTAGATCTTGTTTGAGGCCTGTTTAAGTGCTGCAGAAATTGGTTTGGTTTGTGGCTTCAATCAAGTAAGAGATTTCTTCCAATGTTTAATTAAAATTTTATGATGTTAAGGTTGAGCTTTTGTGTTGATATCTTAATTGTAAATCACGTTAATTGTTGTATGTTGCTGTTGCTGTTGCTTTGTGTTGCCGTGGGAAAAGAAAAGGGAAAAAAATAATATAAAGATAATAGGAGCAACATTGCCGTAGGGTAGAAAAAAAAAAAAGAGAAAGAAAAATATATAAAATTATTGCATATGTTTTATATTTTCTGTACAGCAAGAAAAAAGAGATAGCAGGAAAAAAAAATGGGCGGTTTCATTTTAGGTTGTGTTTTATTTATTTTGCTTTTGGTTTGGATAATGTTTCTTATAAATTATATTTTATTTTATTTGTGATTAATTTTGGGTTCATGGAGTTTTCCAAATGCACACTGCCAACAGGTTTTGAAAAAAATAAATATATATATATATATATAGCTAAGTGTTTAATTAATTTGTTTGTAGTGTGGTGGTATACTAGAGTATGGTTTGGGGTCTTCCTAATATGATCTAAACAACATTAATAAACATTCATGAATTTTACAAAGCCATTAATAAACACGCGCTTTTGCTTACTGCCGGATGAATTCTTAAAGGGAATTGAAGTTCGGGACCGTCGGAAGAAGAAGAGTGGCCTTGTGCTTTGATGAGTTAGTATTCATCAATGCTCACGTGCGATTCTTAAACTTGAGTCTAAAAGTCTAAGAAGAGGGAGTATGGAGCTTTTTGTCCTGAATGAACATAGGTGGCTAGCTAATCACTTAATAATCGTATTTGACTAGATAAAAGGTTAAACATCATGAGAGCTTGGATAGGCACAGTACAATATCGGCAATGTGATGTTTGGCCAGATAAAGTGGCGATGATCACTGCCGGATTCTAGACCCGCCAGATAAAGTAGTGATCATTCCGCCGACAAACTCACGAACGAGATATGCATTCACCGGTCACTCTCAGGTTGGCCGATAAAGTGGAATGATTATCTCGGACCGCTAGAGATTTATCTCTATAGGGTTGCGTCTTCCGTCTTAGTGCATATCTCACTAAGTGTAGTGCCCTCCTCAAACATCTCAGTAACAAAGATAAGTTAAGTTAGAAACGCTTAGTCACGACATGTTGATGAGCATGAAGTGAACTCCGAATTGAGTCGGTATCATAAAGATAACTTAATAATAATTAATGAACCTTTCGTTGTAAGACTTGATTATACATTAGCTTCTTCCTCTTGCTAAGTACTTTGTACTTACCTCAATTGCATATGTTGTTTTGTGTGCTTTTGGGGTGAGAAGACGAACAGGTTGTCTTTGAGCTCGTTGAGGAGTTCGATGATGTTTTGATGATGTTGGTGCTGATGATGCTTTCTTTTACTTTCTTTTAAAGGTTGTACTATAGTATGTTGTAGATTCTTAATTAGCATGTTGTACTTTTATTCCAAGTTTGTAAGACAAGGGTTGTATCTTTATTTTTTTTTACATCGTATGTTGTAAGCTTTATCTCGTTGTTGTAAGCTTTTCCTTTCTACCCCTAGTCGGTTTGTATTCTATTCTAGTAGCATTTATGATTTTACCCGAGCCTTTTGGGCTTCCGTTGCTTTAATTATGATACGACGACGTAGAGGCTGGCTTATAATATTGGATTTATTTAATGTTATACGCGCCGAACGTTCTCTTCCGGATAAGGGCTCGGTATCCGGGAGCGGGGCGTTACAGTTGGTATCAGAGCCAAGCGTTCCTTGCTTTTCTAGGCTTCCATCTCTCCATTCCTTATGATAAGACTTCTTTAGACCACTTAGTAACCATTCTGACTTCCTTGATCTTTCAGAATGGTAGGAACCCGTAGAAGTTTCTTTACTAACCTATGTTCTGTTCTCAAGATAAGGTATCTTGGATCTTTTAGAACCTTTCTGATCTCTCTTGTTCTTGGTGGTAATTTTTGTAAAGCTAATAATCCTTATACCGTGGTTAGTTTTCATTAGAGCCTAGTGAAGAGTCTTCTTAGGCGAAGGTTAGGTTGAGTTCTAAGCTCACATCTTTTATGTGATGCCCTCAAGTTTGTTCCTTCTCGGATCCTTAATAGAATCCCTATCTTCTTTCGACCTTTCAGACTTTTCTCTCTTTGCTCTTTTCTTTAAGGATTTAAAGTTTCCTTATTGCGACATTTTGATCTAATCATTTCTCCTATTTTTATAAATTGGTGTTATGCAAAACGAGTAAACGATTTTATTCATGTTTCTATAAGTCTTGTAATACCCTTTCTGGTGTTCCAAAAATTCTCAGAATTTTCAAATCACTTAGAAAATTGCCTTGTCTACAATTTCTCTTTTGGCATCAACTTAGTTTTCAGTATGGTGATCGGGGTCAATCAGGTAATAATATACTTGACCACCATAAACCAATACTAGCAAGAGGACTAGGCCCGTCGTAGTATAGCTATAGTGAATCAAGGTCGATCCCACAGGGAACCAATTGTGGATCATCTTATATACAAACAATTAATTAAACATGTCAAGGACATAGAGGCGGTCTACGACCAATCATAAGACAAGAAAAGTAAAGACACGACTCAAACACCTAGACAAATAACGTAATTAACCTCCCCAATTATAGTCTTTATCGTTTGGACCTAGATAATTTATATAATAAACTGAACTTATTAACTGTCAATCCGTTTGTATCTATCTTAGATTGGCTACGGGAGTCATCCTCTTTAACTTGACTTAGTACCGGTTAGGTTACTAGATCACTGTGTTATTGTTACGTGACTTCACTTTTTAAGGCCTCCATCTCATATAACTCACACGCTTACGACACTAAGGATGCCGATATTAATCGTACACCTCGTCTAGGCAACATTCCTATAGTTAGGCGTACTTCCTAAACGATCGCTCAAGCCCTCGTCCAACTAACAATTACCTTTTAGGTCTCATGCTAGTTTATGAACTACGATAACTAGGTGACGCCAATTCCTAATACAAAACCTACCTAGATCTCATTGAAAGCCCCGGAAGATCATTCATGAGCCGACCTAGAGAGCCTATATATTGGTATTTCCTAATCGTGACGCTAATTAAAATCGACGAGCAACGTGCCGTGGCCATACCTACTGAGATAATAAATCCTACTAAGCTAAACCTACCATAAAGACGCATGGCGGACTAACTAATGTACAAATAGGGGCTCGGTCGATCGAAAGATAGACACTCGGTCGACCGAATGATTCCATTCGGTCACCCAAACGATTTCATCCCAGATTACATCTTAGAATATATTTCTCATTGTTTCATCATACAAAGATGCATTAAACAAGAACTCATAAAGAAATCATATAAACTACATAGATACACATTAATTAAACCAAGCAGATTCATGAATAGACGTTAAACATATGACGTAGGTTATGGGACCCTCATAGACAAGGCTTCGCCACATCCCTAACGTCATAGCCTAGATCTACATCATCTAGCTATGAATTAACTAACTCAACGATAAAACATAATTGGAAGGGATTAATTACTTAAAATAAAAGAAACAGAAAATAAAGGCTTACATAATTGCAGCCTTTAAATTGCTGGAAACCTTCACATTATTCTACATTGTATCAAAGTTGTATTATGAATTGTGAAATTGAAGAAAGAATGAAGGGATGCTTTACAAATTTCGTATCATGCTGCTTATATAGAGGCTTTTGCCGACTTAGGGTGGTTCTAGAAGATAAACACGAGTAAAGCCGAAAACCGACCCAAACCTAAGGCTCGTCAACCCGAAGATCTTCACTCGGTCGACCGAAGCATTAGGCTCGGCCGACCGAACCTAGAAATGCCCCTTTTCACACGCTTTTCTTCGTTTGCCTTGCTCCCCACTGCACGCTTGCATGTCGATCCGATTAATCTCTCATTTAATGCTCCGATTTCCTTCCTTCCTTATCTTGAGATAATTGATTGAATGACACTAATCTTCTCGATTTGTTGTGATCTGCAAAATCAATATTAATCGCACAGTAAATCGGATAAAAACGAGTAAATACCAATTTACATAATATAAATCACATAACATTAAATATTAAATATAAACGTGTGATTTAATATAAAATGCGTATTATTAATCTCGATTTAAGGTCAATGTTGATGACTTTTACGGGTATAATTTGACCGTCATCATATGGATTGTTCATAAATTGCTTAACAAGGAGGAGTACTCTGTTCAGAAAATTCTGCAGCGGTACTCTTACTTATGAATCTGTTTTGAATGAGCTAAACCCCTTAAAATGACTTGAATTTTTGATATGTTGTAGATAACTCTCTACCCTGAAAATTTTGTTTTGGAGTCAAGTGCAAATTCTTTCTGGTTTGAGTACAATCTGCAAAACGTTGCAGATTATAAATTTCTGAAATTTTTGACAGCTTGCAGCAGTCGACGAAAATAATTATTTTAACCAACTTATGCTTTTCCAAAAATTCCGAATTTTGAGTAGAATATGTAAAACCTGTATACCTACAACTTTTCTTTTTACATCAGGTTCAAAATCAATTTGGTGTGTTCTATGCAAGTCAATCATTTCATGGTTGATGTATGTACTTAAACTTTTAAAACCATTTAAGTACCTGTGCATGAAAGGCTAGACAACATTCTTTCACCTTGGAAGTTTAGGTGTGGGGTTATAGGTGTTGGGAAGGCTTTGTAGTATAAGACTTTTAACTTAGTTGTTAGCCAAAATAAGAAGTTTAGTAAGTAGGTATTAAGTGTTGTATATTTAATACCCTTCTGTGACAAGAAACAATTACATGGTGACTTTCCAATCCCACGTTTTCTTTGACGAGGTGCTCTTTTATAATCATTGGTTTCATACTTAGTTACCTCTAATTTCAAATTTTTCCCCATGCATACTATTTGTAACCAATGTGCTTGCTAGATCATCCAGTTGAATCTTTTTGAACTCGGTAAAAGTCCTTTCATTGCGAAGTTTTGTTTTCTAAGTGTGCACATACTTTGATGTGTCTTATTTTTTTTATGGAGATGTTTTCATAGTGTCAAATGCTTGATTTAAGGAAACAAGTTTCTCATCCTTGGAACTATTTAAACTGGCAACTGCATATCCTTTCATTGCATCATGTTTAGCAAATTCGGGTCAATACACTTTTGCATCCTAGTGATTACCTTCAATGCATCCCCTACACGATGTTTTAGTGCAGAATACTTTTTGCTTAAAGACTCAACTCTTTTATTAGAATTGTATACCATTTCGATAACCGGTTGAAAGATCAAACTTTCTCAAAACATCCATTTTAATTACATTTCCTTTTGTCTTCCGGTAAGAATACGTGAACAACCATTTCTTACCTAAGTGTCATTTAATAGCTCCAGACTACTTTTAGAAAATTATATATATGCATATGTTCAAAAGTCCTATCGATAATTACTTTCAAAGTAATGCATCTTTTACTCCCTTACGATTTTTATTTTTATTTTTTGAATAAGCGAGTAGTCGAACCTCTTTTACGTCTCATGCATGTCTTTTAAAGTTATGTTTTGGTAAAGAATTTTAGCCTGCAACTTATTTTGTTAAGAGTATTCCTCGACAAAATTTGCTACAAGTGTTAAGTTGTTTTGTCTTATTTTAAACCTTCCTTCTTCAAATTGGAAGAAATGGCTTCCTGGTTTTTTTTTTTAAACAAAGGGTTGTCCTCATTCCTTTGAACATTTGCACCCTTGATGCAAACCTTTTAACAATTTCACAATAGCCCTTCTTGTGTTAGTCTTTGAACGACACGAAAACATGCATTATTTGAAACTCTTGTGTCTTCTTTACACAGTCGTCACTTATGATTTTTTTTTCACGAAGCACTTCTTTGATTTACCTTTATCATTGAACCTTTGGAGAAGATGTTCCCCGCTTTCAAAAAAAAAATTTAACTGCAACGGTTGTTGAAAGAAATAGAAAATGAATTCTCTGAGTTCATTTACTTTCTTTTCCACGTTATCATTCATGACCTCTTCGCAACATTTCTCCAATTTACTTGGATTTTCATCATGAAAATTTTCGAGAGAATATTACTCGTCTTCAATTTTTTTTATATATATATGTACATATTTGAATAAGATTTGAAACCTCTTCTACTTTCAGACCTATTTTGTTAAATCCTTTAATGGCTAAGTAAGAAAAAATTATTTTTTGCATTCAATCATACCAATTACTTCAAGAGAAATGAAAATATTTTCAATATGGGTTGTATAGAATAATCTTTTGGTTGCAACAAATGTCCCAGTCAGAGAACTTTTGTTTTATTGATTTTATTACAAGTAGTCTCATCTTGATAAATCTTATATATCATCCATTTTGGGTTATCTAAATAAATTTTGTACTATATGCATGTGAACCAAGTTCAAACCATCTTTCAATTTTTTTTAGTTACACGTCTTAAGAGTTATCTCCTTTAGTAGTTTCAGTTTTCAAAAGACTTTTATAACTATTCTTACCTTTCTTCTGGAATCAAGGTGAGAATAAGTTTAAAACTTTGTTTCTTGTATATGTTTTGCTTAAAAATAAATTCTTTTACAACCCTATCTTCCCAATTGGACCGGAATTTTTTTTATGGTTATTGTTAAACTCGCTGCCTAAAGTTGTTTCTTGTTTATAGGAAAGCCTTATAAGTTTGGTAGAAGATGTTTATATGGTATTCCTCTTTGAAGACTAGTAAAGATTGAAGTATGTCTGTGGTTTGGGTTTGTTATAGATGGATTAATGCTGGATTGATAACAAGACGGAGTTGAAGTTCCTTAAGTTAATAGCTAGTTTCTGGAAGGTAAGGCGGATGTATAGGTCAAAGCAACCCTCGTATAAGTATGGAACTGCTGTAAGGGTGACAAATGGACGAAGAACCTAGAAGAATACTACTTGTTAATTAGTGGATTGATGTATGACTTTTGGGACAAAGTGTTATAGGAGGAGCCTAGAAGTTAGGTAGTAGAGTTGAGTATAAGGTAGATGAAAGGTGTGAATAAGCTAAGAGGAGTGTTGGGGTCAGTAGTACAAGATTAGTTGCGTTGGACGATCAAGTCTTGACGATGAAATTACTAAGGTTCAAATCAGTGGAGATAACGCTTTTGTTTGTTTTTGAAAGTGAACTAGAAGGTAGGCAAGTCGGGTATCTAAGATGAGAGTGGTGTTGGTTCGACGAGTTTCGAGGACGAAACTTCTTTAAGGGGGGAAGAATGTAACATCCCGACTTTTCGGAAAAGGACAAAAGAGTCTTTTAACTAAAATTCAGATTTTTTAGTTTTATTTAATTAAATGATTTAAAGTATGTATATTTATATATATATTTAAAAGGATTTATTGGGATTAATTGGTAATTAGGAGAATTTTGAGGACTTAATTGGTAATAACTCCTTGGGGAGTTATTTTCTACAATTAAACCTCCCACTTAATTGAGGGAGTTATCAGAATTAGCTATTTTGAAAAGAACGTGCAAACATTTTCCTGCCAAATTAAGAAAAGAGAAAAGAAAACAAATGGATACTTTTGGGCATATCTCCGCGACCGTTAATCCGTTTTGAAATCCGAAAGTATCGCTGGAATCGTGAGAAGACGAGGATCGTTTTGATACCAGAATTTGGGTCTGATTCTCAGGTATGTTGGAGTCGAATTTCTGCTGTGAATTCATGAAAAGGACCATGAATTCATGTTCTAGGGTTTTGTTTCGTAATTCTTTGTTTAGAAGCTTTGATCATCAATTAATTCATGTTAATTGTGATCTTTTAGATCTTGTTTGAGGCCTGTTTAAGTGCTGCAGAAATTGGTTTGGTTTGTGGCTTCAATCAAGTAAGAGGCTCTTCCTAATGTTTAATTAAAATTTTATGATGTTAAGGTTGAGCTTTTGTGTTGATATCTTAATTGTAAATCACGTTAATTGTTGTATGTTGCTGTTGCTGTTGCTTTGTGTTGCCGTGGGAAAAGAAAAGGGAAAAAAAAATAATATAAAGATAATAGGAGCAACATTGCCGTAGGGTAGAAAAAAAAAAGAGAAAGAAAAATATATAAAATTATTGCATATGTTTTATATTTTCTGGACAGCAAGAAAAAAGAGATAGCAGGAAAAAAAAAATGGGCGGTTTCATTTTAGGTTGTGTTTTATTTATTTTGCTTTTGGTTTGGATAATGTTTCTTATAAATTATATTTTATTTTATTTGTGATTAATTTTGGGTTCATGGAGTTTTCCAAATGCACACTGCCAACAGGTTTTGGAAAAAAATATATATATATATAGCTAAGTGTTTAATTAATTTGTTTGTAGTGTGGTGGTATACTAGAGTATGGTTTGGGGTCTTCCTAATATGATCTAAACAACATTAATAAACATTCATGAATTTTACAAAGCCATTAATAAGCTTCTGATGCGCTTGGTTCTGCACCGGATGAATTCTTAAAGGGAATTGAAGTTCGGGACCGTCGGAAGAGTAAGAGTGGCCTTGTGCTTTGATGAGTTAGTATTCATTAATGTCTGTGTAATTGCTAGCTTGAGTCTAAAAGGGAATTGAAGTTGGTTCTGCACCGGATGAATTCTTAAAGGGAATTGAAGTTCGGGACCGTCGGAAGAGTAAGAGTGGCCTTGTGCTTTGATGAGTTAGTATTCATTAATGTCTGTGTAATTGCTAGCTTGAGTCTAAAAGTCTAAGAAGAGGGAGTATGGAGCTTTTTGTCCTGAATGAACATAGGTGGCTAGCTAATCACTTAATAAACGTATTTGACTAGATAAAAGGTTAAACATCATGAGAGCTTGGATAGGCACAGTACAATATCGGCAATGTGATGTTTGGCCAGATAAAGTGGCGATGATCACTGCCGGATTCTAGACCCGCCAGATAAAGTAGTGATCATTCCGCCGGACAAACTCACGAACGAGATATGCATTCACCGGTCAGCTCTCTAGGGTTGGCCAGATAAAGTGGAATGATTATCTCGGGACCGCTAGAGATTTATCTCTATAGGGTTGCGTCTTCCGCCTTAGTGCATATCTCACTAAGTGTAGTGCCCTCGCAAACATCTTTGTAACAAAGATAAGTTAAGTTAGAAACGCTTAGTCACGACATGTTGATGAGCATGAAGTGAACTCCGAATTGAGTCGGTCTCATAAAGATAACTTAATAATAATTAATGAACCTTTCGTTGTAAGACTTGATTATACATTAGCTTTTTCCTCTTGCTAAGTACTTTGTACTTACCTCAATTGCATATGTTGTTTTGTGTGCTTTTGGGGTGAGAAGACTAACAGTTGTCTTTGAGCTCGTTGAGGAGTTCGATGATGTTTTGATGATGTTGGTGCTGATGATGCATTCTTTTACTTTCTTTTAAAGGTTGTACTATAGTATGTTGTAGATTCTTAATTAGCATGTTGTACTTTTATTCCAAGTTTGTAAGACAAGGGTTGTATCTTTATTTTTTTTTACATCGTACGTTGTAAGCTTTATCTCGTTGTTGTAAGCTTTTCCTTTCTACCCCTAGTCGGTTTGTATTCTATTCTAGTAGCATTTATGATTTTACCCGAGCCTTTTGGGCTTCCGTTGCTTTAATTATGATACGACGACGTAGAGGCTGGCGTATAATATTGGATTTATTTAATGTTATACGCGCCGAACGTTCTCTTCCGGATAAGGGCTCGGTATCCGGGAGCGGGGCGTTACAGAGAACTTCCAAAAGTTTGCATATATTAAAACATTGTACATGAAAAAATTGGAAGCTTTTCTCTAAAGTAATACAAAACAGACTCCAAAGTTTGAGCTCCGCAGGTCGGACTCGAAAGCTTCAGCCCCGAAGGCCGGACCCGAAAAGTTTTCTTAAGTCTGCTTGACAGACATCAACTTTCAGAACTCCACAGGTCGGACTCAACAAAGTTTGCAGGCCAAACTCATCGGATTGAGCTCCTCAGATCGGACTCACCATGTCAGCACGACAATCAAAAGTATGAGCTCTCTAGCTCAGCCTCCGTAAAATTTCATAGACCAAACTTCTTTAGTTCGTAGACGAACTCAAAGCCGAGCTCCACAGATCGGACTCGTCATAAAATCAGTCTGCAGGACGGACTCTCGCAAACATTGTGAAGTAAACTTACTAAGTCCCCAAAGGGACCCAAGTTGAGCTACGCAGGTCGGGCTCGTAAATATACAACGAAGCATAAACGAAATGCAAGTTCCAAAACTTAGGAAGCATTAAGGGCTGAGTTCTGGGGCAGCTCGGCAAGAGCTGTTGAAGCATAAGCAGCAGCCGCAGAAGGCACTAAACAAGGAATTGCAGCAATGTTCTCAAAAACCGTTCCACTTCAGAAGATGTGGGCACGAATGACAAGATCATCATAATAAGAACTATGCCACCTGGCGAGAGAAGGCCATTATAAAGTTCTACAAGTCTAGATGACGGTGGGCGAACAACACCTCTATCAGATCCGACCTCACAACGAGTGGTTCAATGGGATCTCTGGGGCTTATGACGAGGGTCGGACTAGCCCTCGCCACGTGTCATCTTTATATCGATTAACCATTAATGGAAAACAGAGAATTAATAGCTACTAAAGGCCAGGAGCCCTAGAGTTTAATTGAGAAAGAGGACCTAAACCCCACGTGGGAGGTCAGCTTGGCCCTTCTTAACTTACCACCGCAGGTCGCCTCGGTAAGAGTGGAGGTCGGGCAATGCAGTGCAAGTCGAGATGGCCTTAAGGGCTAGACGCAGGTCGGCCAGAGCCTTCCTTATTCGTATTTGACACACATGCTTAATAATATCAGATAAACAAGGAAAGAATCATAGGTCATAATGACTGTAATCTTGACATTAGATATGTCTATAATTATCCCTAAATTAGGAGGATTTATACGTGTTAATCCTTAGGGGAAATATTAAATAATAATAATAAAGGCCACGTGTCATCTTTATATCGATTAACCATTAATGGAAAATAGAGAATTAATAGCTACTAAAGGCCAGGAGCCCTAGAGTTTAACTGAGAAAGAGGACCTGAACCCCACGTGGGAGGTCAGCTCGGCCCTTCTTAACTTACCACCGCAGGTCGGCTCGGTAAGAGTGGAGGTCAGGCAATGCAGTTAGGCTTGTAAACGAGCCGAACCCTACCAAACCCTGGCAGGGTTCGGCTCGGCTCGGTATGTTCGAACCTTAGGCTCGGCTCGGCTCGAAATGGCCGAGCCTTATATTTTCATTATTCGCCTGGGTTCGGTCCGGTATTTGGGGAAAAAGCTCGGCTCGGTTCGCTCGAACATGTCGAACCATTCGAACATGTTCGCTCGAATTGGGTTTTAAAAAAATCGTAACATGTTCGCTCGGTTTTAAAAAACATGTTCGCTCGAATCAGATATGAATTTATGATATCCGGGCCGAACATGTTCGAACATGTTCGGCTCGACCACCGAATATCTAATTTGTAAGGTTCGCTCGAAGTTCAAACCTAACGAAACGAGCCCGAATCGAGTTTTTTTTGAGCCGAATACTCGGATCGAATCGAATACTTAGGTTCATTTACAGTCCTAAATGCAGTGCAAGTCGAGATGGCCTTGAGGCTCGACGCAGGTCGGCCAGAGCCTTCCTTATTCGTATTTGACACACATGCTTAATAATATCAGATAAACAAGGAAAGAATCCTAGGTCATAATGACTGTAATCTTGACATTAGATATGTCTATAATTATCCCTAAATTAGGAGGATTTATGCGTGTTAATCCTTAGGGGAAATAATAAATAATAATAATAATAATAATAATAATAATAATAATAATAATAATAATATAATTCCTGCAGACAAGGAAAGAGATAAATCGTTCCTATATAAACAACCCTGCAAACTACTTAGATTGATTCCTAAACATAACAGGATACGTAGGCAAATTTGAGAAAGCTCTTCGATCTAAAAATAACCCAAAAATCATCCTCGCTTCATATTACCCTAGATTAAACGGCCCGGATTATTACTAGACGAGATCGATATCGTCGGTGCATAATAATAAAGATATCTTTTCTGTCCGTGGTTTTTTATCTCTCTCACTTTGAGAGGGGTTTTTCGCGTTAAATCTGTGTTCTTCTTGTTTTCTGTTATCTCCTTTGATTATTTACGTTTGATTGCATCTGTTTCTATTTCTTGTATCTGAAGTTGTCTTCATCCGTCATGACAATTATCGTACATCCTTACCATTCAATCAAGAAAACCATAAAAATATATATTAAAAACAAACTTGATATTTTGTTTTCTGAACTCAGATTATATTTTATAGAGTCAGAAACTTTTGAGACTGTTTTTATTTTATCTTACCTCAAAAGATTAGAAAGAACATTCCAGAAGGTAAACTTCAAGACTTCCATTAGAATCAATCTTTTAACAAAATAGATTAGCAAAACATATCTATACTTTTTACCTGGGTTGCTTTTACCATAAATTTCTACATGAATATTTCAAACCCAACTCCACAAGCAAAATTCTATTTCTTTTTAATCTACTCCTTTTTTAACATTAATAACTAACAAATTTTTTTCCCGCAAAAAAATAAAACAATTTTTTTACTGTTCCCTTTTTTTCTTTTTCTTTTTAGCGGAGTTCCCTATTTTTTCAAGACGACGTACCAAGCAAATCGTTAGCAAAATACTTTTCCCACACATCATAATCACAACCGTCTTCAGTCTCGTTCACAAGCAAATCCCAGCCGTCCATTTCTCGGGCCAAAAAGCGCTCCAAATCTTCGATTACCTCACGCATATCACGCGGCTTCAAACCATCTGAACTACACGCGCCGCCATCCCATACTCCACAACTCTTGCTGCTGACCGTACGAATCAAACTGCACCTGTCAACGCTCGCCATGACCGACGACTCCGAGTCAGCGAACGACGAACCGCACGACTCCTCATTCCCGTTGATGGTGACGTATCCGGACGACGATTGAACGATCACCGGCGAAATGTACGGATTGTCGATGAACTTCACCTTGAAGTTGAACTGCTGCAATGACGAAGCCTCCGACGAAGAGTCTAGTAGCTCCGACATAGTCTCGTCGTCCGAATGAATCTGATCCAGCACTTCATCCTGCTCCAGGTCGCCTCCGACGACGACGACGTCAACATAGTTCTCTGAGACTTCTGTTACCGGCATTTCCTCGGTGTACTTCTCGACGGCACCGGCGTTGGAGTCGATCCGGCGTTTCTTTCGAATTTCTTCTGCCATTCTTTGTTTTTTTTTTTTTTTTTTTGGCAGATTCACTTTGGTTGGAGTGTGAGTAACGGGGTTTATATATCCGGAGGGGAGAGGAGTGTGCAGATTTTGTCAGGGTTTTGATTGCCACGCGGCATGGACTGGACCCACCCGTCAACCCCTCCATGGCCCCAGTCTTTTGGCCGTATTCGTGTAGGGGAAAAATGAGTAGTACTCCGTACTATAATACTATAAAATAATATATTTATGGTATTTAATTTTAGAACATTACTTTACATCACCCCGAATTTGTTTCATACCATACCTACCGTTCATTACATTATAATTGTGTTTTTGAAAGTCGGTATGAATAATAAAAACCGAATTTCTGAATATGTATTGTGGATAGGGAAAGGATCCCGACGGTGCAAGTATGTACCGTATCTGGTGTGGTGCATCAAAACGACACCGTTTTGTTTCGACACGACGCAGTTTCGATCCAATGTAAAAATAAAAATAAAACAAAACATCAAAACAAATGTCGTTTTTACTCGATCTGACGCCAAGCTTCTTCTTATCACACTCGAAATTCGAGTGTGCGTGTTTGCTAGACCGGCGAGGATCGTATCCCATTGTGGATAACCATTTTCACAAAATCGATTATTGATTTCAAAATCAACTTTTAACATTCTATTTAGTAGGTATGGTAAAATCACCGCATTGCGAATAAGATTCTCAATTAATTTACATTAAAAATAGGTATTTTTGTTTCTATATATCAATTGGATATTTTTTTTGACTTTCTATATATCAATTGGTATAGGCAAGGGCTGATCCACGTGCCTCGGGGGGTTACGTGACCCTATTGGATTTTTAAAATTAAAAAAAAATTGTATTAAAACTATATAGTTTTGTTGTTAAAAAATGTTGTTTTGTCGATAAAAATGATGTTTTAGACTCCGGTGACTCTACTGGAATTTTTTTTGGATAAAATATATAGTTTTAGACTACGGTGACACCATTGAAATAAATTTCTGAATCCACCACTGGGTATAGGTGTAATTCTATGTTAAATATAATGACAAATTTTATAATACAACCGTTGTAGCAAGGTTGTACCAAGTGGCATACATTACAACCATTCATTTCTAACATCTCACACACGATAAAAGTGTATTATGTGAAAAAGAGTAAAAATGAGAGGCTCTAATGTATGCCACTTGGTATATTTTTTAGGGGTCAGAGGCCATAAGGACAAAATAAGATACAAAATGGGAAAAAAGGACAAGAAAAAAAAATAATGGTTGAGAAGGACAAAAACACGCATCACATTACATTACATTATTACTACGTGTGGTTGAGAAGGACAAAATAAGATGACACACGTAATAATAATACGCGCGTTTTTCTTTTCAACCACTATCTTTTTTTCTTGTCCTTTTTCATCATTTTAGATCAAAAACAGTCATTTACAACCTTTAACCTTATTTTTTAAATATAATAGTGATTCGGCAGAAATGATATTACAAATTGACACGTACATTTTTTTTTTGACACATATTTTTTAAACATAGATAATGGTGCACTATGATATATTATGCCGATAATGTAAAAATATATATATTGTTATATTTCTGTATGACAATTTTAATACTATGATTATGTTTATTACTTTTGAAATACGATCCGTACCGCTAATACTCGCTGATTTTTTTGATAGACCGCTTGATTATTACTTATTCCCTCCGTTGTAATTTATCTGAGCCAGTTGCCAAAATCACACATATTAAGAATGTGAGTTAATGCATTAACTTCTATAATAAAATGACTAGAATGTTATTGGATATAATTAATATGACATTGCTTTTTATATCTCTTAATGTAATAAATAAGTGTAAATCAAGTAAAAAGACAATAAATGTTGCATTGGAAATTACACTGCATCACATAAAATGGAATAAAATATTTTGGAAACTGCATCAGTTATTTTGGAATAGAGGGAGTAAATTTTAAGAACATCAATGTAAACCGAATGCTTACAAATTCTTCTGTTTTGAGATTTTGCATTAGAAAAGTATCTAAATCTTTTGATTTATTTCGTTACATACATGGAATTAAAAATTTATAGTGGATTTTGTATCTTTCCAATTGGATTCATGAATTATTTTTTACTTTTACTTTTTTCTTTGACAAAGAACAGTGTTTTTTTTTTTTTTTTTTTTTTTTTTTTCCGAATGGTACAAAGAACAGTTTTAATGAATATCCTCTTTTTTTTAAATTAATATGACCTAGTAATCAACCGGGAGGCAACTGTTGTCGGAACAATTACAAATACAAATAATCAAATCAACATCTTAATACCAATCATACTTCATGCAAAAAAAAGTATAAAAAAAAAAAAAAAAATACCAATAATAATTAATAGTATATTGTGGTCTTTGGTTAAAGTTAGCTCCCATTTATTTATTGATTTTTTACATTCTTTTTAGAACAGTATGTGACCCAACGTCGAATTCATTATTTATGTAGATTTTTTTTTTTTTAAGGGTATGTGTGGAAATTTTTTTGTTTTTTATGTGTAGAAAGTTAACAATAATTTTTGAAAAGAATAACAATAATTTTAAATCACAAGACCCATTTCAAAAAAAAAAAAAAAAAACTTGTAAATCCATGAAAAAGGACGCATATGGAATGACAACATATAATAAGAAATTCGTCAAAGCTCAATTGGTGTTATTGTTATAAGTATCATTTTCTTTTTGAATACATACCAGGTTTTCGAGTTGTTGCAGCTACAAGTACAGAAGAGCAAGTAGATTACTAAGTATACACAGACAAGTTGGTGCATATTCTCGATCTAGAGGCATTTCATTGAGTAGTTAGTTGCAAAATATGGTTGTAAACGGTTGAGTCAAATTCAGTTGTAACAACCGTTTAGTTAGTCAATTAATTGGTTAGGGAGCCATTATATAAGCCGAATCGAAGATTGTACACATGATTTGAATTGACAAAATCATCAATGAGAAGTTTTCCAATTGCTTTCATTTTCCCGCTTTTTTACTTTGTTTGAATATTCATCTTCTTCGTGAGTTCAATGGAATCGGTTTGATTCTTTAGTCCGTTTTTCTTTTTCATCATGGTATCAAAGCATGCTAGTTGTCCTTTCTAGTTAGTTCTTGCTACGTGTAGTGGAAGAACTGCTTCTTTTCTTGTAGTGTGGAGCTACAATTCTCGTTTTCTTGATTGTTCGATTTACTTTTGTTACTTCTGCAAATTCTTGAGCTATGGCAGAAGAGATTGCAACAGGTACAGTCAATCCTTGATTCTTCCTGGGGAGAATCCCTCAGCCGTTATTGTTCAACCTGCAGCTTCTTTATAAGTCCTAGGTTCTTGTTCAGCAGCCAGATTGCAGGCAAATGCTCTATAGGATGTAGACAAATTGTCATAGGAGAGAACCTTGTCCAAAGTGTGTGGTGTGTCCAAAGTGTGTGGTGTAGTAACATTAGCTGTCAAATTGTGTTTGATAATCTTGTAGATGTATAGGCAGCTTTCTCTCTCTAGTTGATCTTCTGAGTTATTGATTAATAGTTGGAACTGATAATTCCTCATCCATATCAGCATCTACATCTCTTACATCTCCATGATAAGCATGTGGAGATAGGATTTCAGAGTCAGGAGAAGGCACATCAGGATTCTCAGTGGGAAAATATGGAACTGGTCAAACAGATGCATCATTAGTCAATGGTTCATTATTTAAAAAAAGAAAAGAATCCTCATGAAAAACTACATCTCTAAAGATTAGAAACTCCGTGGTTTTCATGTCTAGAAGAGTGTAACCTTTGGTATGTGGAGGATTTCCTAGATAAACACACCTACTACTCCTGCTGTCAAACTTTGCCCTGCCTTGAGACACAGTGGTGGCAAAAGCCAAACAACCAAAAACCTTTAAATCAGTGTAACTAGGTTGTTTATTAGGCAAGATAGAATAAGGTGTTTGTTCATTTAACAGAGGTGTAGGTGTGATGTTAATTAACATAGTAGCATGTTTAATGCACAAACCCCAATAAGATATAGGGAGTCCTGCCTGAAACCCAAGTGCCCTTGCTACTTTTAATAAGTGTTGGTGTTTTCTTTCCACAACACCATTTTTCTGTGGTGTATGAACGCATGATGTTTCATGAATGATGCCTTTTTGTGCAAAGAAAGCATCCATGTTGAACTCCAGTCCATTGTCAGACCGGATTCTTTTAACACAAGTGTTAAACTGTGTGGGTACCAAGGTGCAAAATTTTTGTAGCAGTTGTCTGGTTTCAGACTTTGTTTTCATTAAGTGTGTCCATAAAAACCTAGACTTGTCATCTACATAAGTCAGAATATAAAATTCTCCATTATAATTATAATTTTTCTTTGGTCCCCATATGTCTACATGTAATAGATCAAAAATATTACATGCTACAAATATGAACTGGCAGAAAGCTATGAAGGAAGAACTGAATGCTTTACATAAAACAAACACATGGTGTGTTGTCCCTTTACCTAAAGGCAAGAAACCTATAGGTTGTAAGTGGGTATACATAATAAAAAGGAAAGCTGATGGCACTATAGATAGATACAAGGCTAGACTTGTAGCCAAAGGTTATACTCAAACAGAGGGCATAGATTTTTTGGAAACCTTCTCTCCTGTGGCAAAAATGTCTACTATCAGGTTGTTTCTGAGTTTAGCTTCTCTCAACAAATGGCATTTGCACCAGATGGATGTTAACACAACATTTCTTCAGGGAGAATTGGATGAAGAAGTGTGTATGAGGCCTCCCCCAGGTCTACCTCTTTCAGATAGTACACATGTGTGCAAGTTAACCAACTCACTATATGGTTTAAGGCAAGCCAGTAGACAGTGGAATGCCAAGCTTACTGATGCTCTTCTAAAGGCTGGCTATACTCAGTCTAAACATGATCATTGCTTGTTCACCAGAGGCATAGGTTCTACATTCATTGCTTTTCTTTTATATGTAGATGAAATAGTGGCGGGGAGCACTAACTTATAGGAAATTTAGAACCTCAAAGATCTACTGCACAAATCCTTTACTATCAAAGATCTTGGTCAACTCAAATATTTTTTAGGATATGAAATTGCAAGAACAGAAGCAGGTATACTTATGAATAAAAGAAAGTATTGCCTAGATCTACTGCAGAAGCAGGTGCAAAACCCTCTAATATTCCCATGGATCCAAAAGTCAAACTAGAACCCAAGGATTCTCCTTACCTACAAGACAACAAGTACTACAAGAGCTTGGAAGGCAAACTCCTCTATCTCAGCAACACTAAGCCAAATTTTAGATTCTCCCACAGAAAATCACCTAGCTGCTGCACATAAACTTCTCAGATTTCTCAAAACAGAACTAGGCAAAGGGTTATTCTTTCCTTCCACAGGTAGTCCTATTCTAAAAGCATCCAGTGACTCTGATTGGGCAGAATGTGTTAGTATATCTACGCGGGAACGCAGCGAAATTTAAATTTTATTTCCTTTTAAACAGGATCAACTTCGTTTAAGCAATGAACAAATAAGCTAAAGACGGTGGTTACCTTGCTTGATCTAAAAGATCGACGCTTTGACCGTCTAAGGAGAGTAGTTCTGCATAGAGTCGCCCAAGTGTTCGGCCTCTACCGGTGATCCACACGAACAGCCCGCCGGAATCCTATCTTGGATTGCTACCAGAAAAACTCGGCTGCTAGACCGACTTTTTTTCTCTCTCAAAACCCCCTCTAAGAAGCTCTTTAATTTTCACAAGAACTATTAGCTCTTGGAATTATGGTGTACAAAAGAGCTAGCCAACCCCTCATATTTATAATAGAGTGGCGCCCCATATGTCTTCCAAAATCCTTGGGGAACAAGTCTTGAGTAGAGTGGAGAGAAAGAAAACATTTTCCTAATAAAATAAGAAAAATCCCATAGATTGATTTATCACATTTAATTTAATATCTTATATTAAATATTTTCAAAATATTGTCAATATCTAATATTGACTATCTTTATCTTATTACCATAAATCTATTTTTTTCAAAATCAATTAATATCTAATATTAATATTATGTTAATCTTATTAATTAAATTACACAATTCAAATGTATCATATTCATTCTATAATGGCGTCCTTTTTCCCTATAATTTGGGAATTGAGATTTTCTTTAATTAATATAATACTATAATTAATTAACTTGCAAAATTCATATATATCACATATATATATATATATATATATATATATATATATATATATTCGAAATATGTATCTAAATACATATATTTAATTAATCACCAATATTTAATATCTTGTATTATATTTAATCATAATAAATAAATACCACCATATTAATTTACCACTATAACTTTTATAGTCTCGAGATAAACTTTCCTTATTTGGTTATCATCTATAACCACATTTAAATCCGGCTAGATGTTCTTATGTGTGTGACCCGATAGGCTTACGAATATGTTGGCCGTAGGCACAAAGTGCAAATTACGAAAAATGCCCTTCATGCCTAATGATCACGGGATAGCGTCTAGCAACACACCGTGACCCCCAATCATTGGAAGAGTCAAATGCAATGACTACTACATTTCATGTGAAACAGTTACCGTATAACTTACAATCCTATCGCTGTAATAATATCCATACGGTCGTACGTCGAGTGTCAAACATTAATGACCGAATCTTATAATCTGGATATCATGCTCTCTCTCGAAGTAACTCATTTACTTCCACTTTGCAAAGATTCACGAGAGTAAGACATTCCTTATAAGAAGGCCCTTTCGGATATTCACCCCTACTGATAGGGTACGCGATTCCCAGACGAGCAAACATATATACTCCGCATGCTTCAGTATCACACCCAATCACTGCAGCATGATCGCCCCGTGGCTAGGGGAAACCTCAATAGTGTCAAAGCATGACAATCCACACCGTGATGCCATGAAGACTCCGGTCTAAAGGATAATTACACAACTGCCACATAGTGCGACACTTAATGTAAGTGGGTCATCTAACGTCGCATTCTCTAATACACGCCCACGCATACCCAAGTGTCTCTACACTTCGATGAGATTTAGATCTATCCCCTCGCCTAAAGACAGAAGACATCTAATACGTGCTAGCATGTTCGTACCATCAATGCCCTGTTTAACAGTACATCAGCCTAGAGACATTTAAGTATCAAACTTATTAAACTGATTAGAGATCTTATCAACCAAATTCTCCTATCATGGTTTCTCTATCACAGTTTAATACTAAGGACGTTATCATATAACAATTCATAATTGGTTCTTTAAAAGAACATATATATATAAAATCTATGTATAAACATAAAGAAATAGTAGAAATGATCCGACCCGGTCGGATCCGGTCCAACCCGATTGAGTTTAGGACACTATTTCAACAGGATGTACATCCACTAGAAGATCAATCACTGGTTATACTGTTTTCCTATGGGATTCTCTAATCTCTTGGAAAAGTAAGAAGCAAACAACAGTTAGTAGAAGTAGCTCAGAAGCTGAGTATAGAGCCATGGCTCTTACAGCTTGTAAGATCCAGTGGCATATCTATATCCTATCAGAATTTCAAGTCCAACACACTTAGGTGGTTCATTTGTTCTGTGACAGCAAAAGTGTAACTTACATTGTGGAAAATCCAGTGTTTCATTAACGCACAAAACACATAGAGATTGATTGTCATTTTGTCAGAGAAAAGTATCAACAGAAAGTTCTCATCCCATTGCCTGTAAGGACTGAGGATAACTTGGTAGATGTCTTAAGCAAACCAGTAGAGAAATCAACTTTTTCCACACTGATTCCGAGATTACCTCTCAAAAACATATTTGCAGCTACAAGTACAGAAAGCAAGTAGATTGCAAGTTGTATTTTGTCCCAAACTATCTTAAGGGGGATGCTGCAGTTACAAGTACAGAAGAGCAAGTAGATTGCTAAGTATACACACACAAGTTGCTGCATATTCTCAGAGGCATTTCATCGAGCAGTTAGTTGCAAAATATGGTTGTAAACGGTTGAGTCAAATTCAGTTGTAACAACCGTTTAGTTAGTCAATTAGTCGGTTAGGGAGCCATTATATAAGGCGAATCGAAGATTGTACACATGATTTGAATTGACAAAATCATCAATTAGAAGTTTTCCAATTGCTTTCATTTTCCCCTTTTTTTACTTTGTTTGAATATTCATCTTCTTCGTGAGTTCAATGGAATCAGTTTGATTCTTTAGTTCATTTTTCTTTTTCATCATGAGTTTCATGAAACATATAAATTGACAATTACTACATTTGTTCCATAAAAATTGTTCATATTTTTTGCTGCACACAGATTAAGAATACAATTAATATGTTGTATTTTAAGTAACGATGAATATATATACACTAACAAATAATAAATGATTTTTTTAAAATATGAAATAAATATATAAACATTAAATGAAGAGAAACTCACCTTTTTCAAACGATCAATTATTGATATCGTAAACTTTATCTAAAACTTTTAACAATGTAACAAAAATTAATAATTTTAGATTCAGGTTATTACAAACATGATTAATTGTCTATGATTATTTAACAATATATTATTGTGACACTAAAGTAGTAAACAATAATGTTGGTCCCTATCGTATGTCTAGATTTTTTTTTTCTTTCATACTAACTCTGTCATATAAAGAGTATCCGTTTTTTTTAAAATGAATTGTCTCATAAAAAATATTTATTTAGAAAATCATTATATTATTTAATGTATTTTTTTCATACATATATCTATCTTAATATTTAATTTTTTTTAATACAATAACATTAATGTTTATATATTAATTTTATATTGCAAAAAAAACATTTATTAAGTGATAGAGGTAGATATGTCTATCGTCCCTTAAAAAACAACCGTAAATGATTGCACACCACAATAAATAAATATTTTTTATAAGACAGAAGTTGTATTTATATGGAGAAGGTACATATACAAAAAATGGAAACAGTAATAATTTCAAAAATTGGATGACAACTATATGGTCAACATCAAGTCTACAGATTCCAACGTGATGATTAATAAAAAGAAGAAATACTTGTGTGGTGTTTCTATACGGTGTGAAGACATCATGTGGCACCGTACGAACAACACAGTTTTATTTTGTATTTAAATTGTGTGGTTCTTTGTTTTACCCGGCAGTTCAACTCAAATTGGCTCACCTCATAAATATTTTTCTAATAAAAGTGTATTTTTGGAAAATGTGAGAAGACCTTTAATGAGTAGGGGTACATGAATTATTGGTAGGAATTACTAATAACGGAAAAAAAAAAAAAAAACTGGCCGTAGTCCTGTGGATTAATAAATATGTGACCAAAATCACCATCTTCTTATTTGGAAACCATTATTTAATAATTGAGGTCGGGTGATTAATACATTTTGAAAAAGAGTTTTCTATTAACCAAAATCTAAATATCTTTTAGATCCGATCAATTGTTAGGATTTATTATCACGGCAATTAATTGAAGATCTTGATCGTTTGCAACTCGAAGTACACAAGCAAGGACCATTGGAGATGTTAGGAATGATCACTGTAAAAACAACACTTATAGAAAGGATTAAGGTTACCCAAAGGAATGACGAGTTTTTACAAGGGATACAAGAAAAGGTACGAGATAACACTGAATCAGACTTCAAGATTCAATCAGATGGATCATTATAGTTTAAGTCACGACTATGTGTACCTGAGGATGAGGACTTGAAGGCAGAAGTGATGAATGAGGCACATCAGATTGGATTTGTGATACACCCAGGAACCACTAAGATGTATCGTGATCTTCCGAAGCATTTCTGGTGGAAGAATATGAGAAATGATGTTGTTAGGTATGTTGCTCGACGTCAACCTTGTCAACAAGTGAAGTCCGAGCATCAGAGACTAGCTGGGTTGCTTCGACCTTTAGAGATACCTGAATGGAAGTGGGGACATATCACCATGGACTTCATCACAAGTCTACCAAAGGCTCCAGGCGGAAAGGATACTATTTGGGTTATAGTAGACAGATTAACTAAGTCGGCTCGTTTTCTAGCAATTGCTAATACAATAACCTTAAATAAGTTGGCATAGTTGTATGTTCATGAGATAGTCAGACTACATGGAATACCAGTATCTATAGTGTCAGACAGAGATGCCCGCTTTACATCACGGTTTTGGGCAAGCTTATAGAAACAGATGGGTACTGAGTTACGATTGAGTATCGCATTTCATCCGTAAACCGATGGTCAATCAAAAGAACAATACAAATGCTTGAAGATATGTTACGTGCTTGTGTTTTGGAGAATAAGGGTGTGTGGAGTGATTGTCTGACTTTGGCTGAGTTCGCATATAACAACAGTTATCACTCTAGTATTGGTATGGCACCCTATGAGGCGTTGTATGGTCGCAAGTGTAGGTCACCTTTGTATTGGGACGAGATTGAAGAAAGGGCAATGACAGGACCCGAGTTAGTACAAGTGACTGTGAGTAAGGTATCAATGATCAGGGAAAAGTTTAAAGCTGCCCAAGACAAACAGAAGAAGTGGGCAGATAAGAGAAGACGGCCACTACAGTTCGCGGTTGGTGATAAAGTTTATCTCAAGGTAGCACCACCAAAAGGAGTACAGAGGTTTGGTGAGAAAGGGAAGCTCAGTCCGAGGTACATTGGACCTTTTGAGATCACTGCAAGAGTAGGAGAGTTAGCTTATTAGCTAAAGTTGCCTTCACAGATGTCAAGGGTTCACAATGTCTTCCACGTATCTATGCTCCGGAAATGTTTGGCAGAACCGGAGAAGGTTGTTGATGTGGAGCCAGATTTGATTGATGTGGACCTTAAGTATGAAGAACAACCTGTCAGAATCCTGGAAGAAAAAGAAATAGAAGTCGAGGGTCGAATTGTTCGTTTGGTCAAGGTGCAGTGGTCAAATCATACCGAGCAGGAGTCAACATGGGAAAAAGAAGAGTTCATGCGTCAGCATTATCCAGAGCTCTTTTAAGCAGGTATGACAAATTTCGAGGACAAAATTTTTAAAGGAGGGGTGAATGTATTACCCCAACCCAATTTTCGATCCGACCCGAGTTCGAAACGGAATGAATCGAGGAATATATATATATAATATTATGGTTTGCAAATAATGAAGAATTAAATAAGTAAAAACGCATTAAAGGAACAATTTTCAGTTTCGAAAAAACGAATAGTCATAACAATTCTTTATGGAGGAAACATAACATTTAGTATGTATTCAATCCACTTCTATCATCTGAGCCTTTGCCTTTTCACTTCCAAGTCTTCAAAAACCATTTAACTCATATTCCTTCATTTCCAAACCTTTGGCATCTTACTTTCAACTTGCAGCAGCAACAGTTACGGGATGAACCAGCATCTTGAGGCCAACCATAGGAAGTAGTGATAGCAATAAACAACGGGGAATCAGAAGATATACGGAGTTCTAAGGAATAGTAGAGGAATTTTGGTAAGAACGTTTACGTTTTCGAAATTTTGCTTCCGATAATCGATACCCTTGAATTGCTTAAGTATCCAGTGTCATCCTTACCTATAAATATAATCCGTTCATATATAGCAGCAAAACAAGGTGTTGAAGGTTCTAAGGATCACACTTAAGACACTTTTAAAGAGATTAGCAACCGTAATCCAAGGTAAGAAGTGTTTGTATAAGAGATGTATTTTATTAATGTTTTGCAATATTTATTTCTTTTTTTAAGTATCGACTTACGGAAACTAGGTTGAGCAATTTTCATGATTTCAAAGGACTTACCTTAATAAATTTATATTTTTCGTTAAAGGCTAATTTACATTTTTATTACATGCGTATATATATGTATATAAGTGGTTATTTTACCATCAGATATCTATTATTTATTATATTTGAAAGATGTTTGTTGTAAATACTACTCAGATGTTTCGGACACACGTTTATGTAGCAAATGGATGACTGAAGAATCTATACAGTATGAGAGTTTATTATTATTATTGAATACTGATAGAATAAGGGAACAGAGAATTTCTTAAGCCAAGTTTTATGTTTCAAATCAGTCATGGTTTCAATTAATAAAAGAATAAAAAGAACCATACAAATGTTTACGGGCAGTGTATATATATATATATATATATATATATATATATATATATATATATATATATATATATATATATATGATAGAATTTCAGACTCAGCTATATACTTAAAAAATGTATATATATATATATATATCCAGAGTTTTTTTAGAGTAATGATGCGGTTCGCCAGACAGACACCCTACTCCCGGGTTAGAGGGAGAATCAGATTTTGTGCAGTGAGTTCTCGAAATCCCGCCATCGTTGCCTCGCTCTCGTGCTATAATAAGGAGTGCAGTTTATATGCCGGAGCCGGTCAGGAAATCCGGTTTGCCACCTCAGACAGAATCAGAGCCGTTAGAGGCACAGTTAGAACCGTAGCATTATTCAATTTTTATTCAGTACAAACTTTTATCTCACTTACAGTTTCACTTTAAGTAATTTATACATTGTTCAATTTTCTACTATAACGGTATTTCCAGACTAACCCAATAGTGAACTTTGGAATATAAGTAATTCCTTAGTTCCCTCTTGGTACTTTTTACTCGCTACTTGAAAGTTAAATGCTACTCCTATAGTTGTATTGTTTTTTAGATGAAGATCAGAGTTCTGGAGAGGAAGAGGGGAATTGCCTTGCCCATTACCTTAGCTAAGTGGACGTGGGTGTTTGTCCCTTGTGGAAGATGAACAAACTTTATCATTTGAGTTTTTGATTAATGATGTAATATTTAGGTTTGAACCCTAACAGTCGTACTTTTATATTTTCGAGACTTTGCAGTACTTTTATTTTTATGGAATAAAGTTATGTATGGATTTTAGTTTCTGATTTCCAGCAATAGAAGGTTTCGTGATTCGAATTTTTCTAGTTCGGATTATGGCCGAGCGATTCAGATTCGGGTAATTGAGAAAATCCGCGTCGGGTCTTACATAAATATTGTAGTGATTTATTACAAATTAAGTAATACGGTGAGTGTACAAGCTAGTGACATAGATAAATAAGATATCATATGCTATATGCTTGTGTATCTCTTAAAACACAATAATACCAATTTTAATTTCTCTTTAATGGATGAATATAAATAAATAAAAAATTAAAAATCGTAAGAACTTGGCCGATTAAAAAGTTTCTGGTCGATCGGATAAAAAATGTCAAAATTGTATTATGTTATCAGATTAAAAATGGAACCCCTCAAAAAATGCAATGTGATAAAAGCTTATATTATAAATTTTTTATTTTGTGATATATATATATATATATATATATATATATATATATATATATATATATATATATATTTATTTGTTTATTTTTGAAAAGCTGGGTTGGCAATTTTGAAAATTTTATGAATGAAACGGAACATAGGAATAAAAAAAATATTGGGGTAACATATTTGGTAGTAGAGTGTAAAGAGCATGCAGAAAAAAAAAAAAAAAAAAAAAGGAAGGGAAGGACACGATCCACCATCGAGACAAAAAATATTAATAAAATAAGTTCCTAAAAAAAATAAAATTTTATGTTTTTTCTTCACCGATACGAAACAAATAAATTTAGAAGACAATTACCATACATGAATATCGGTGGGACTCAAACTCATGAACTCTTAATTAGGGGTGGAATCGGGTCGGTACCCGTCCCGTAACCTTCATACCCGATCCCGACCCGACTGTGAATCGGGAATCTATTTTTCTTCCCGACCCGCACCGACATGTGTCGGGGACTCGACAATCGGGATACTTAGAATGTTCTAATCCCGTCGGTGCGGAGAAGATATCCCGAAAAAATATCATCAAAGATTTTTCACGACTTTTTTTGTGTTGCAATTTTGAGTGAAGCTTGGAAAATTATTACTTTAGTTAGTAGCATTAATACTCACATAACTCACAACAAAGACTTGTATAAATAAAAATTAAACACTATTTTTAATTCCTAAATCATGATTGATCGTGAGCTGAATCTCATTGCGACATCTTCAGCCGTCTGTCGCGCAAGTTCTTATTTAGCATTCTTAGATACAAGGTGATGAAGTGAATTGAGAAGTGATAAAATAGGAAAAAAGAAAATAATGAAAGCTATATTAATGTGATTGAATAAATTGATAACTCGAAAATGAAGAAGGAGAATTTTTTAGAAAAACTCTATTTCGTTTCTGACGATTATTTCTTCAATTTCTATGATGTAAAATATTTTTCCCTAAAAAATAAAATTAATTAATTTAAAAAGATATATTTTTGCCTAAAAATAAGAAAAATTATAAAAAATAATTATAATATATAAAAGTTGGGTCGGGATCGGGATCCCGTCGGGTTTTCAGCATATACCCGAATCCCATCCCGAAGTAAGTCGGGTCGGGAAGTTTCCCGAATAGTACGGGTTGGGAAGAAATTCGGGTCGAAAATATGGGATTTTTTGCCAGCCCTAGTTGAATGGTCATAGCTGCAACTGTCCCATCAACTGTTTTTCTACTCAGAGCATCAGCCACTCGGTTAGCCTTACTTGGATGATAAAGTATGGAGATATCATAATCCTTAAGATACTCTAACCATCACCTCTGTCTCATGTTAAGTTCCTTCTGAGTAAAGATATACTTAAGGCTCTTATGATCTGAGTAAATTTTACAGGGTAAACCATAAAGATAATGTCCCCATAACTTGAGAGCAAAAACTACTGCAGCCAATTCTAAATCATGCGTAGGATAGTTCTTCTCATGAATCTTTAATTGTCTCAAAGCATACGCCACTACCCTACCTTCTTGCATCAACACACATCCAAGTCCCTGGTGTGAGGCATCACAATAAATTTCATATTCACCGTCGGGCACTGATAGAGTAAGAATGGGTGCAGTAACCAACCTCTGCTTCAGCTCCTCAAATGCCATTTCACACTCCTCATTCCACTGGAACTGTACATTATTCCTTGTCAACTTAGTCAGAGGGGCGGCTAGCAAAGAAAAGTCCTTAATAAATTTCCGATAATAACCGGCCATCCCAAGAAAACTTCTGATCTCGGTAACATTCTTCGGTCTCTGTCATTCCACTACCGCTCTGACCTTCTCTGAATCTACTGAAATTCCGTCTCCAGATACTACATGCCCGAGAAAAACAACTTTGTCAATCCAGAATTCACACTTACTGAATTTAGCAAACAACTTATTCTTTCTAAGGGTTTGAAGCACAATGCTTAAGTGCTCCGCATGATCTTCTTTACATTAGGAGTAAATTAAAATATCATCTATGAACACCACCACAAACTTATCAAGATAAGGACTGAAGACCTAATTCATCAATCCCATGAATGCTGTTGGCGCGTTAGTTAATCCAAATGGCATCACTAGAAACTCGTAATGTCCATAACGTGTTCTAAAGGCAGTCTCAGGTACATCTTCCTTACGAATTTTCAACTGATGATATCCTGATCTTAGATTACATACTAAATGTTATGTTTCCTCCATAAAGAATTGTTATGACTATTCGTTTTTTCGAAACTGAAAATTATTCCTTTAATGCGTTTTTACTTATTTAATTCCTCATTATTTGTAAACCATAATATTATATATATATATATTCCTCGATTCATTCCGTTTCGAACTCGGGTCGGTCAAAAATTGGGTTGGGGTATTACAATTTATTTTGATATAGACTATCACACAAATATGATTATGTATGATTAAACAATACGATACGTCTCTATCATTCGGTATACAATACCGATAAATTAAATTATTTGTACAATACAAGTCACATAAAAAAACTAAAACCCCAACAAGACAAATATACCCCATTCGTTTTTCGACAACGGGGATACTTTATGTAAACAAATGATCTAAACCTATAACTTCCGTATGTTTTTTTTTTTGAATAACATTCCGTATGTTTAAATCTGAATAAACACTCAAACAAGTGATTATTTTTTTTAGGGCAAACATGTGGTCATATTATTTTATTTATTTATTTATATGTAACAAATCAAAAATAAACTTTGATCGCATAATTTTTTATTTTTAAAGAGAGCGGATGAGTTTATGTGTTTTACGAGAAAAAAGTTTATGTGTTTAGCAGACGAGAGATTTTATGATGCAACGGTTGTAGAAAGGTTATACCAAGTGGTATACATTAGAATCTCTCATTTTTACTATTTTCACATAATACACTTTTATCGTGTATAAGAAGTTAGAAATAAGTGGTTGTAATGTATGTCACTTGGTACAACCTTCCTACAACTAGGGGTGAACAAAAAGACAGGAAACCAAACCAACCGGCCGAACCAAACCGGACCAAACCGAAAATGCGTAAACCATGGATTTTTGGTTGGTTTTTGTATTGTATAAAACCAAACCGTGAAAAACAAATTGGTTTTGATTTTCTAAGATAAAAACCGGACCAAACTGGAACCGCATATATATATATATATATATATATATATATATATATATATATATATATATATATATATATATGTGTGTGTGTGTGTGTGTGTCTATGAATATCGACACTATTAATTAAGGGGCATTTATTTGCACCACACGAATCCACTCGTACACTCTACCATTGTACCACAGTAAAACCGACTTTTCGTGAGTACATTGTGAGAATTGATTAGCACAGTGAACCGACTTTTTGTCGGCCCCCCTCAATTATCACTACATGTAAATAACTAATATCTTAGTCCATGATCTATTAATATTTAATACTTCAATCAATTACCTCACACACGTAGTTTGATGCCCATCCTAATAAGACCTATGACAAGATGAAATAAAACAGTTTACATGGCTTTACACTGATCATCTTAATTAGAATATATGATAATATAATGTTGTGCGCGCGCGCACACACACACACACACACACACACACATATATATATATATATATTTAGAGAGAGAGAGAATCATGTGACATTCGAGGTATGGTGTATGGTAGATAGAGAATGAGAATCTTGAATGATTTTCGTATGATTAATGACATGAATTCGCTGAACCGTGACAATACCCTTTCAGTGAATTATTTGAAGAAAAAAAAGAGGACTAAAAACCAGAAAAACCTTAACCAAGTCGATCCAAACCGGACCGGATAAAATGGTTTTACCTAGCTATTGTTCGGTTTTGTTTTGTAAATTTTGAAACCGTAAAAAATAGTTTGATTTTAAAAATTGTTGAAAACCGAAAAACCGGACCAGGTACACCCCTACCTACAACGGTTGTATTTTAAAATTTTACCATGCAGAAATTACTTTAACGAATAATACATGATGATGTAGGGGTGGAATCGGGTCGGGACCCGTCCCGTAACCTTCATACCCGATCCCGACCCGACTGTGAATCGAGAATCTAATTTTCTCCCCGACCCCGTACCCGAAAAGTGTCGGGACCCGACAATCGGGATACCCGAATGTTCGGGATCCGGTCGGGTCGGGAGAAGATATCCCGAAAAATATCATCAAAGATTTTTCACGACTTTTTTTTTGTTGCAATTTTGAGTGAAGCTAGGAAAATTAATACTTTCGTTAGTAGCATTAATACTCACCTAACTCACAACAAAGACTTGTATAAATAAAAATTAAACACCATTTTTAACTCCTAAATCATGATTGATCGTCAGCTGAATCACATTGCGACATCTTCAGCCGTCTGTCGCGCAAGTTCTTATTTAGCATTCTCAGATACAAGGTGATGAAGTGAATTGAGAAGTGATAAAATAGGAAAAAAAGAAAATAATGAAAAATTTAGATTAATGTTATTGAATAAATTGACAACTCGAAAATGAAGAAGGAGAATTTTTTAGAAAAACTCTATTTCGTTTTTGTCGATTATTTCTTCAATTTCTATGATGTAAAATATTTTTCCCTAAAAAATAAAATTAATTATTTTAAAAAGATATATTTCTGCCTAAAAATAAGAAAAATTATAAAAAAATAATTATAATATATAAAAGTCGGGTCGGGATCGGGATCCTGTCGGGTTTTCAGCATATACCCGAATCCCATCCCGAAGTAAGTCGGTTAGGGAGTTTCTAAATAGTGCGGGTCGGGAAGAAAGTCGGGTCGGGAAAAGTCGGGTCGGTTTGGTCGGTTTCGGGATGGGTCGGGAATATGGTATTTTTTGCCAGCCCTATGATGATGTGTATTATTGATAAAAAGTACTAGAAAACAGTTTTAAAAATAAAAAAATATATATATATAAAAAAAAAAGGGGAAGGGAAAAGGACAAGGAATCGGTACAGGGACTTGGGACAGTATCCACCTACTGTTTTTGTCTCAATTCATTTACTACTTTGAAGCTGAAGTACAGTTTCAACTTTCAAACTACATCAATAAATTTATTTGTTGGCCCTTGGCTTTAACCATGAAATTAATTTGTTTTTAACGTATTAATGACTGGTTCAAATTAGGGTGTAAACGATTTGAGTGAGTTAAGTGGTTATCTTACCGAATCAAATGTGTTTCAAATTTTATAAATTCGAATTTAAGTATAAATTTGACATGACTATCAATCTGAAGTTGAATAAAAAACATCTTAAAGCTCAAACTGGATTTGAATTTGCTTTTGAATGGAATGGAAGATGTCGATTCATGTATAATTTTTCTCAAGTAATTTATATTCAAGCATACTCACGAGTTAACCAAAATGAGAATGAAAAAGTTTGATATTAACTAATTTACTATTCTATAGGGCGGCTGTTAACGATCCGAGCCAAACCGAGTATCAATTGTTCAAGTTCTGTTCGTTTAACTCACGAGCTTGTTAATGTTCGTTCGTTTAGTAAACGAACATAAAAATGTGTTCAAGCTTGATTCGTTAAGGTAACGATCTTGTTCACGAACGTTTGCTTAATAAACGAACATAAAATTATGTTCGAACTCAACTCATTTATAAGGAATTTTTTTTCATGCAAACTTGTGTTTGAGTTTGGCATGCTACAAGTATTTTTGCATTTACTTGTTAAGGTATAAAAAATTAAGTCCAAATGAATAAATAACAAAATCCAAAGCAATATTCAAACATTATAATAATAATAACATTATGACAACTCTATCAATAATCTATAAAATTACTCTAGACTATCTATTAGATTAATAGATTTCTTATCATCTTATGAGTTAAAGTTAGGTTGTACATTGATTTGTCTATATAAGCATATTCGCGAATATAATCGAACGTTCACGAGTATGTTCGTGTTCGTTCGTTTAGGAAACGAGCTTAAAATCATGTTCAAGCTTGGTTCGTTAAGCTAAACAAACGAACGATCACAGATACTAACGAGTCGAACACGAGCTTGTTCATGAGCGGCTTGGTTCGTTTAACAGCACTAGTATTCTAGCATTATTCAATCCAAGCATATTCGATCTCGAATCGTAATGAACCGAATCATTTGGAAAAAAAAAATCAAACTCAAATTGCTCATGACCCCGGTCCCCGGTGCAAAATGGGACAGTTTCATTCGTTTATTTGATAATTTGGTACATTGTCCCTGACTCAACGAGCGGTTCATGCTATCTGAATCTGGGGAAATACTTGTGTGGAGAGGGATTTGAGGTGAAGTGACGGGTGAAACGATCAAAACCACACAGTTTAAATACAAATGAAATCAATGCGTGTGGTGTGTCTCTCACACCGCAGTGTGGAGACCACACAAGAACCACCCCGAATCGACCCAACGGAACGGGAGATTATTGTGTGGTGTCTCCACACGTGCATGGAGAGACATCGTGTGGCACACACACACACACACACCACACACCTTCATTCTCAGTATAAAAAAGCGCGTGGCTCTCGATCGTTTCACCCGTCACTTTACCACAAATTTCTTGACCACACAATAACTTTCCCAACGGAACATGGTCAAATGGTGTACGACGTTGGTTTTGGTATTAATTGCAAGTTGCAACAATAAAAAAATGATTTAAAAGGTACTCCTCGTTGGTTATATATATATATATATATATATATATATATATATATATACTAGATGGGAAGCCAGTGACGCGCGACATGTACACATTCGTTGGATATGAAATGGGGATACATAATTGTGCTTCTTTGACATTTTCCAAATGTAATTAAATTGAAATCGGATACATCTTAAGCACAACACACATATAATAAGATTAAGAATAAATTAAAGCTAATGTGTAGATTAAAAATACAATTGAAATCATAAAATGAAACAATTTAACTCAAACCCTTCAAAAAAAAAAAAAATATATATATATTTTTTTTCAAATTTTACTACCAATAAATGAACAAGAAAAAAACAACAAAAAAAAAAAAAATTTTTTGGCCACAATGCTGCTTGATGAACAGTAAAATAAAATAAAATACACGTGGACACCTTGGTTGGAGTTTCCCAACCAAGTATTATAAATAGGTATATATATATATATATTTGATAAAATTCGTCGGTTTTATATTATAAGTCCAATTTAAAGATTTTATAGATATTAATACAAATTCAATGTCATTCTTATAGACAAAATTATAAAACGTAATTGAAAAATAATAGTAAATGGTTGATTGAAAATAAAGTATAGGTAAGATGAAAAAAAATATGCTCTATACTTGTGTACTTTATATAAAGACTTAGTATATTATAAGACAAAAATAAAGAGTCAAAATGATTTAGAGTCCGTTAGAACATGAATTTGTTTGAGTTTATACTTATTTGGTGAGTGAATATAGTTGAAATGTTGTTTGAAATAATATTGAGTGTTGTGCTTGATAATGTAGATGCAATTCCCAGGGAAAAAAAGGTAAGAGAATTTTAATATATATATATATATATATATAATAATGATTTTCTTGTATAAATTTTTTGATGTCTGAAATCAATTAGCTCGACAAATCTGAAGTTCGACCCGAATGATATATGCATAATCTAAATCTTAGTTAAGGGTAAATTAACGATTGACCTATTATTAAATCAAAGTGTCGGGTTCTTGTGAATGTTTCACCCACCATAATAAGATATGAATTTTCTTCATCTCACAACCTAGGTTTTGAGAATAAGGTTTCTCCTGTTATATGAGTTTGTGTCTATATTTTCTAAATGGTAAGTCGACCCTTTATAGGCACACACTTAAGGGGGCGTGTTAAAGTGTCCCACATTGGGTACTTGTAAATGTTTCGCCCATGTGACATGGTCTCTTTGTAGGCGCACACTTAAGGGATCTTGTTAAAGTGTCCTACTTTGTGCACTTGTGAATGTTTCATCCATCATATTAAGAGATGGATTTCCCTCATCACACAATTGAGAGTTTCAGGATGAGAAAGTTTCACCCATCATATTAAGAGATGAATTTCCCTCATCACACAATTGAGGGTTTCAGGATGAGACACTTTCTCTTATATGATTTTGGGCCTAAATTTTCTACACATATAGCTCTTTAATATAGCACTTCAGAAAATAATCAAAATTGGAACTTTTTATTTTTTTTCATTTCGATTTTTTGTTGGGACTATAATTATAAACAAGCGGCTTTTCACGTAAATGAACTCAATTTTTTTTAGGTGTCTAGATAATTTTTTTTTTCTGCCTAAACTACATCCAAATAAAACATCTTCATGAACTCATTACCTTTACTCAAATGATTATTGACTTGAATATATTAAATTAATTAATTTCCTAGATGGAATAGAATATAAAATTATAGAAATTAAGAAGATAAAAAGAGTGAGATGGAAGAGAATAATATTCTTCTTATCACTTAGATTTGAGAATACAGGTATATATATTGTTATATTGTTACAAGAGATGAAGTAGAGCTGAGACTATTAAAAGCTAGACGGCTCATATAGAGTGGTTGGGGGTTTAACTGTGATAAGGTAATAACTATTGACTAACCACTTATATTCTTTATAGGTGGAGCATAAATAAGTGTTATTGGATTTAAGATAGATAATTAAGACTAATAGGATTAAAAGTATTTAGTTAAAAATTAAATATTAAGAAATATCAACTAATACTCCTCCTCAATCTGGTTTGTAAATGTCTAATAAACCAAACTTGCCACTTAATTGTTGGAAAGGGACCTTAGGTAGGCCTTTGGTGAATATATCAGCAACTTGTAGTTTAGTGTTGATGTAGGAGAGTTGAATGCAGCCATCATCTTGTTTTTCTTTAATAAAGTGTCTGTCTATCTCAACATGTTTAGTTATGTCATGTTGCACAGGGCTGTTTGAGATTTCAGTAGCTGATTTGCTATCACTAAATAGGGTAACAGGTCTTGAATAAGGTATTTTGAGTTCCCTCATTACCCTCTGTATCCATAACAGTTCACAAAGTCCTAGAGCAATGACTCTAAACTCTGCTTCAGCTGAACTCCGGGCCACTACAGACTGTTTTTTACTCCTCCAAGATATTAGATTACCAAATAGATATATGCACCGGCCAGATGTAGATCTTCTGTCAGTGGCAGATCATGCCCAATCTGCATCAACATATCCTTCAATTTTGGTTGTTCCTTGAGCTTTGAATAAAATTTCATTACCAGGACTCCCTTTTAGAAATTTCAGCAGTCTTATTGCAGCAGCAAGATCAATTTATCTTGGAGAGTGCATAAACTGGCTAAGTTGACTGACAGCAAAGCAAATGTCAGGTCTTGTGTGAGAGAGATAAATTAGCCTCCCTACCAATCTTTGGTAATTTTCTTGGTTAAAAGATTCTCCAGCCTCATCCCTTCCAAATTTAATAGTGTTGTCCATAGGTGTATCAACAGGTTGCATCCCAACAAACCATATTCAGTAAGCAGATCAATAGTGTACTTCCTCTGGGTGAGGAGAATACCCTCTTTAGATCGTGCAACTTCAATTCCCAAAAAGTAGGACAATTGGCCAAGATCCTTTATCTCAAATTCATTTTTCAATAAGTTTTTGAGATGAGAAATTTCATAACTAGAATTACCAGTGATGATAATATCATCAACATACACAATCAAGATAGTAACTCCTCTTGTGTTAATATGTTTGTAAAACAGAGTGTGGTCACCATGACCTTGAGTATAACCCCAATTTTTCATCACTTTAGAAAATCTGTCAAACCAAGCCTTTGGAGATTGCTTTAGTCCATATAAAGACTTGTGTAATTTACATACTTGGTTAGGTTTGACAACAAAACCAGGAGGTGGACACATATAGACCTCTTCTTTGAGATCACCATTCAGGAACGCATTTTTTACATCCATTTGGTGCAATTTCCAGTTATGGACAGCAGCAATGGATATGATAATTCTGACTGTGTTAAGTCTAGCAAATGGGGCAAAAGTTTCATTAAAATCAACACCAAAGGTTTGTGTGTATCCCTTGGCAACCAACTTTGCCTTATGCCTATTAATAGTCCCATCAGGATTGTGTTTCACAGTGAAGAGCCACTTACAACCAACAGGCTTCACACCTTTGGGCATAGTAACTAAGTCCCAGGTGTGATTATCCTCAAGGGCATGGAGTTCTTCCATAACAGCCTTTTTCCATAGCTTGTTGGATGTTCTTTGGTATTGACACTGTCTCAATGTTTTCCAGATGATTTAAATTGTAAGGAAACTTTACCATAGGACACAAATCTGTCTATGGGGTGTTTAGTGCAAGCTCTAGTACTTTTCCTCAGAGCAATAGGTAAATCTTGAGGTGGAGAGAGAGAAGGGATGTTACCAGTTTGTGGAATAGATTGCTCCAGGTCATTAGCCTCTAGATCAGGTTGATCAATTCCCAGGTCTGATTGATCCATTTCAGTGTTGTTTTGTGTTTCCTGCAAGTTCAAATTAGTTCTAATATCTTGAGATGGATTAGGGGTGCTAGGCTGAATTAAAGACTTCTTTTGTCTAGTGTAGACAATAATCTCTTTTTTAGGCAAAGGAATACACTTGTCAGACTTTTACAGGGGTGTATCTAAGAGTAGATCAGGGCTAACCATAGGCATAGAGACACCATTATTCAGGAACTCATACTGATCAAGATTAGTGTTAAGGTCCTTACTATAAA
Source organism: Gentiana macrophylla (assembly GCA_026214975.1). NCBI lineage: Eukaryota > Viridiplantae > Streptophyta > Magnoliopsida > Gentianales > Gentianaceae > Gentiana > Gentiana macrophylla. The sequence goes on along the minus strand of CM047805.1, from coordinate 180,391,452 downwards.
AGGGTTGTTCTTCAAAAAAGGTAACATCACAAGATGTGTAGAATTTATTGGTTTTCGGATCAAAACATTTAAAACATTTTTGAGTCACAGAATACCCAAGAAAAATGGCTTTGACAGCCCTTGGTCCAATTTTACTCCTATTTTGAGAGTGAATGTGGACCAAGGCAGTACAACCAAAAAATTTAAGGGGAATGGAAGTTATCAGTTTAGAGTTGGGATAGAAATCAGTAAAAGTTTCAATAGGTGTCTTAAAGTTCACAATCCTAGAAGGCATCCTATTTATAAGGAAAGCTACCGTAAGAACAGCCTCTCCCCAGCACACAGCAGGTACATTGTAAGAAAACAAAAGTGTTCTGGTAACTTCTAAGTGGTGCCTATTCTTCCTCTCTGCCACACCGTTCTGTTGAGGGGTGTTGGGGCAGGAGGTTTGATGAATAATACCTCTATTAGTCAAAAAAGGTCCCAAGCAGGAATTCAGATATTCATAGTCGGGCTCAACTCGGGCAACTCGGCCTAGGCGGTCTGTATTATGATATTTTTTTAAAACTTGAGTGCTTGACTTTGAATGTTTTTATTTTGGACGTATCACGTATGTTTTATGTGTTTATTTTGTGAAATGAATTTTTGGACTTATGTTATGTTAGTACTTAATATTACTAGAGTAGTGGTATCATTATTTTGGAGGTTTTTAGTAATATTTTGTTATTTTTGTTTTTGTCAATTCCATTATTATTATTATTAATTAAAAAATCCAAAACCGCCTAGTCCCCTGCCTAGCCGACTAGTCCCAACTCCCCACCCGGCCGCCCGACTAACGCCTACCGACTTTTAGAACATTGGTTCCTAGCACCGCCAATCTTCACCAAAGATTCCAGTCCTGAAACTCACAGAGGTTTGGAAAGAAGTTAACAATGCATTTCCTTTCTTTACAGAATTGACTAACAGAAAACAGGTTGCAAGATAATTTTGGAACATATAGAACATGGTTAAGGGTAAGAATACTATTTAATTTAATAGTTCCTATTCCTTCTACTCTAGAACATGTGCCATTTGCTATTTTAACAAAATGTAGTTTATCATTTTTTGAATAAGAGTCAAACAAAGAGAAATCACCTGTCATATGACTAGAAGCACCAGAATCAATGATCCAAGTATTCTTACCATTTTGTACAACAGCACCAACAGAGGTGTCAGTAGTAGGTTGAGGCATTCTCCTATCAAAGAGTTGGTTCAAGGCCTCCATTTGCTCTTTTGAGAAGAGACTTGGTTGATCAACAACATTATAAGCTTTCTTTTGATCATTCCAGTTCCCATCAGCCTTGTTATTCTGATTCCTTTGTAAGTGAGGTGGCTTACCATGGAGATTCCAGCAAGAATCCTTTGTGTGCCCCTTCTTTTTGCAATAATCACATTGCAAATTCGCTTTTTGCTCATTTTTCAAATATGATCCTTTATTGTATCCTCCTATAAAAGTAGGATTTTGGGCCAGTGTTGTAGCTCCAGTATTGTCACACCACATGACTGGAATGGATGAAAGTCTAAACTTCATTTCACCTAAGAGTTGCATGATCCATTGGATTTCAGTTCCTAGATTAGACAAGGCTCTCTATTCAGACTCACAACTTGATCTTGCTACCACTGTTTGCTTTTTAGAGCACCAAGTAATAAGAGAATTCCTCAAATAGACACAATATCCTCCAGTAGACTTTCTGTCAGTGGGATCAACAGCCCAATTTGCATCAGTAAATCCATATAATTGCAGGTTGCTACATGGTATGAAATGCTGCCCCCCTGTCTCAAGGTTCCATGCACAAATCTCATCAGCCTTTTTATGGCCTGCCAATGTTCAGTGCAAGGATTTTGCATGAAATGACTCAAAGTATTCACAGTGTAGGCTATGTCTGGTCTAGTAAGGGTTAGGTACTGCAGTGCCTTAATTGCACTTCTGTATATCCCAAGATTAACATGAGGCTCACCTTCATCACGATACAGTTGTTTGCCTGCCACCATGGGTGTAGGACAAGGTTTTAGATGCTCCATATTCAACCTTTTAAGTAGTTGAGATTCATAGTAGGACTGAGCTAGATAGATCCTAGATTTATCTCTTGCAACCTGCATGCCTAAAAAATGAGAGTCTGGTCCCAGATCCTTTAGAGAAAACTTGGAGTCCAGTTGTTTGATGAATTTCTAGATAAGAGTTGGTGAATTCCCTGTGAGAAGAATGTCATCCACATATACCAGAGCAAATAAAATCTTATCAGCACATCTAAACATGAACAGAGAATCATCTGATACAGATTGAGTGAACCCCCATCTAATCATTTGAGATCTAAAGGCATCAAACCAAGCCCTTGGTGCCTGCTTCAATCCATACAGGGCCTTATTCAATTTATAGACATAATGAGGTTTTGTGGGATCCTCAAAACCTTCTGGTTGTGCCATGTAAACTGGTTCCTGTAAAGGACCATTCAAAAAAGCATTATTAATGTCAGTTTGATTCACATGCCAGTTCATGGACACTGCCAATGTCAGAATCACTCTAATTGTAGCAAATTTGGCTACAGGACTAAAAGTCTCTGTAAAATCAATTGCATAGCTTTGACTGTACCCTTTGGCCAACAGTCTGGCATTATGTTTGAGTACAGTACCATCAGGTCTCAGCTTCATTTTGGGGATCCATTTGTTTCCAACTATACTTTCCTTGATGGAGGTTTCATTAGGTCCCATGTTCTGTTATGTATGAGAGTATTATACTCCACTTTCATAGCTTCCTTCCACTCCTCTGACTCCAATGCCTCTGATACACGTACTGGTTTAGTAAGAAGTGAGTGAGCATTGTTAATAGCAACAGAGTAGACTTTGGGTTTAAATATGTCGCTTTTAGACCTGGTTTGCATAGGATGAGGTTTAGGTGCAGGTTTAAGTTGACTGACAGGGGATGAAGGAGTGTTAGATGGTGGAGACTGAGTATAAGAACCAGACTCTGAGCTTTGTGAGTGGTTAAAAGATGGTGAGCCATATGGTGGTGATGGTGTTTTAGATGGTGATCTAATTGGTGTCTGTGTGTGTGGTGTAGCAGGCATATCATCTATAGTAACATCATTATGAGTGGAGTTTACCTGATCATCACCAGTGGCAATATCTTCATCAGCAGGTCTACTCAGGATGCCTTTCTCCCCCTCTGACTGAGTAGACAAAGATACATGAAGAGTGGTAAAAGAGGAGTAATCAGTGAGAGTTTGAGTGGAAGCACCTTGTGTAAAACATTGGGCAAAAGGAAAAAAATGTTTCATCAAAGACAACATTACTGGATATGTAAATCTTTCTAGTGTCATCCAGACACTTAAAACCCTTATGACAGGAACTGATCCCTAGGTTCACACACCTTTTTGTGTGGAATTGAAACTTAGTGGTCTGAAAAGGTCTTAGGTTGGGATAAACAGCACAAGCAAAAATTCTAAATTGTTTGTAGTTAGGTTTGATGGACAAAAGGCATTCAATAAAAGATCTATCTAATAAAACAGAAGTAGGAAGAGAGTTGATTAACGGAACTGAACTCTAAAAACCATGCCACCAGTACCTTAATGGCATACTAGCTTGAGCTAACAAGGTAAGGCCAGTCTCCACAATGTGCTTATGTTTGCGTTCATTTCTACCATTTTGAGCATGGTCTTGAGGGCAAGGGTGACTAAAGGCAATGCCTTCTATATCTAAAAGGTCTTGAAAAAGCCTGTACTCTCCTCCCCAGTCAGATTGGACACATTTAATTTTAAGGCCAAACTGAGTTCAACCATGGACTTAAACTTTTGAAAAGTACTAAAAGTTTCAGATTTGGTCTTTAAAGGATAGATCCAAGTAAATCTAGAGTAGTCATCAATGAAATGGACATAATAATTATACCCTTCTGGGGACTTATTAGGTGTAGGACCCCACAAAACAGTATGAATTAAAGCAAAACGAGTCTTAGCATGTGAGGCAGAAATAGGGTGAAAGAGGTTATGCACTTTACCAAATTGGCAGGACTCACAGAAAGACAAAGTACCAGTAGTTTTGACATTACACATGCTCAGAACAGAAGATAAAACATGATTAGAGGGATGTTCAAGTCTTTTATGCCAAACATCAGGGCTAGCATTCATATTATTATAGGAGACATAATATTTGGAAACATGAAAACAAGCTAAAGTAGGTTTAGAGTGAGGGGAGCTCTGAGCTGAGTCGTCAAGATGAAGAAGGATCAAAGGCCATCTTGCAGTTGACCCATGAGAAGCATTGTCCCTGTATGCTTGTCCTTCACAAAACAAAACACATTATCAAACTCAACTATGATGGGAGAGATAAGTTTAGAAATACTTAAAAGGTTTCTAGTGATTTGTGGGACATGTAAGATGTTATGCAAGTGCAAGGATCCATAAGGTGTGTGAAGGAAATAATGGCCAGTGTGTGCTATAACCAATCTCTCACCACTCCCTACTGTGAGTGTATCATTACCATTGTAGTTAGGATTGATGCTCATGTTCCCCAAATATGTTGTTACATGATTGGTTGCTTCACTATCAAGGTACCAAGCATTATCAAAGACAGTGCTAGGAGTTGCAATAAATGTGATTCTGGTTGGTTCCACTAGAATTTCCACTTGAAGCATGTTGAAAGTCATGCTCACATATGTGCCAACAGTCATTCACTGTGTGTCCATTCTTCCCACACAGTTGGCAAGTCATCTTGGTTCCACTCCTGTCACCATTTCTAGTTCTACCACCCCTATTTCTTCCACCTCTGTTGCCCCCTCCGCCTCTATAGTTTCCTTGAGAGGGATTACCATTAGGTCTGGCCTGAGGTCTATATCCAGAATTTGCATTTCCATAAGTGGTCAGGTGTGCTGTGGCACTAGATGAAGATCCATTTGATGGATTTTCCATTGTCATTGTTGGATTGAATTTTGCTAAGAGCCTTTCATGAGTTAATAAATGTGACTGAACTTCTGGCCAAGTCAGTGAACCAATCCTGGATGTAATGTTTACAATAAAAGCTTCATAATCCATGTCCAAACCTCCTAAAACAGATAAAAACCAGTTCTGATTTTGACACTGGGTGGCCTGTAGCAGATAAACCATCACTATAAGACTTCATTAATGCAAGATAATCACTCATAGACCTTCCTCATTTTTCAGTCCTAGTTAAAGCACTTTTGAACTCCAAAACTCTGGCTTCAGACTGACTGTTAAACAAGGCTTCCCAATGTGGTCCAAACTTCATATGAGGTTTCACATCCCATTACTTCTATGAGGGCTTGCTCAGTCATTGAGCTCAACAACCACCCCTTAATTAATTGATCAATAGTGTTCCATTCATGATCAGGTGATTAGGGCAAACCAGTGAACGTACCTTCAGTTTGAGGTCAATGAGTGATTCCTAGCAGAAATCCTTCAAGTCTATGACCCTTCACAATTGGCAAGACGGTGTATCTCCAAAGAAAATAGTTATCACGGTTAAGTTTCACATTGCAGGTTTGATTTAGGTGACCTTAGAAGGGGGAACCTATCGGACTGAAAGGGCTCGGTGAAGGGGATCTGACAAAAGAGGAGGTAGCACGGTGGTAACATTGTGCTGTTCAATATGTGTGGTGGTGCTCCACTGAAGAGTGGTGGTGGATATGCAAATCCCGGGTAAAAAAGAGATCCAAACAGAGAGCTTAACGTGAAACACCTCCTAAATCTGCAGCTATTGCAGATGGGCTCAGATTTACTGGATTTGTAACTGAGCTCGGTGGTGCTGTGTTGCCATGGCTTTCATCAGTCACCGGAACTTTTGTTATTGTTGCAACAGCCACCGTAGTTGATGTAGCTGAGGTCCCAGAACTCATGACGTAAGTCAAATGCTCTGATACCAAGTTTGTTTTACAGAAAATGTAATATCACCATAGCTAAAGGAAGAATAAGATAATTTCTTGTGTTTATTTCATCTCATTGAAAGTTCTGCAAATACAAGGATAAGACTAGATATTGTACCAACCATCTAACAACATATCTAGGATGGTGACACGTGTCACTCTATCTAACCATACACTTGACACTAGCTAATTAGTTATGCCCTATATCTTTTATCACACGAGTAACTTGTCACAACCTTTAGAATCTCGTCAATTTCATTCTTTCGCGTACCAAACGTAACAATGAAATTACGTCTATTGCATTTCATTTAATTCCATCAACTTCATTCCTGTCAATTACAACCAATTCTAGAAATTCAAGCACACTATTTAAATATGATCATTGTGCTAAGTGGATGTATGTTCAATGAGAATGATGTAACTCTTTCATAGAGATAAAGTGTGTAGGCATCACATATAGCCTCACCACCGCCATCACTCAACCCCAACCTCTGCAATTAAACCCAACCCCACCACCCACCCCTTTTAGTGCCACCACCTTCAAAGCTCCAGCGAAGTTTTTTACAACTTTAATGATGTGATCCGGTTCATGCTCGGAGGATACCATCAGTCGTGCTATTTATGAGTATTATGAAGACCCTATGGCCGAATATTATTTAATTAATTAGGATTTGGTTATATTTTATATTGGATTTTCAGCACTTTATTTATTTATTCTTTTATTAACCAATATGAACATTTCGTTTCTGGCCAATAGAGGTATAGGCATTTTATTAGTGGGAATTTCTCCCACATTGCTTTTTCCTTGTTAGTTCTTTTATTTGTAAGTCTATATAAGACAAACACCATTATTTAGACAATTATTATATGAAAATTCAGATTATTGAGTTTTACTCAACCAAGTCTTGAGACTTGAACATCATTTACAAGTGAGAATTTTCTTCGTCGTAGAAAGTTCAACCCTTCGAGAATTTACTAGCACTGTGAGCGATTGTTGGGCGTTCTCTTCCTACAATTTAGTTGGATTTCTAGGTCTAGGACCCTTAGCTCGTTATTGTTCCCCCTAGTTACTTCCTGGGCGAAACATCGGATTTGATTCCATCCGGAATCACATCAGTTGGTATCTGAGCTCAGCAACTTCGGTGAGCAAATCCTTTTATTTTTGTTTTCCTTTATTCCGTATACATTCCACACAAAAAAACAAAAAAAATCGTTGTTCTTGTTTTTGTTTTTGTTTTTCTTTTTTTTTGTCCAGCCCCCCTTCCCCCCCCAAAGAACACAAGCAATGTTCATACACCAACCCGGAAATTCCCTTGTATAGTTGTATCTTCAAACCTTCACCCCAAAAACCCTAATTTGTGCAATGGCCGCAACACCCCCCATCACCAAGAAACCGATCCTGCCCTTTTCCAGACCCGTTTTTGAATCAGATCGTTCCCTAACCAAAACACCTCGAATAATTCTGAAATTTTTACCACATCTCGAACACATCTCAATATAAAATTTTTGTCTTTACATCCAATCCAAATTCAACGTGTATCTGGCCTAAAAACACCGATTAATCCAAACAATCTGTCCAAAAAAACTGCAGCAGTAAATCATCGTTTGAATTCATTTTCAATGGGTTAAACGACTCGAAATTACCTGAAAATTGGTGAACTTATAGGAAATTTGCATATCTACAACTTTTATCTTTTGTGGTTTTCCAAATTCTCAGTAGTTCGGTCGTATTTGGCACCGTAAGACACTGCTATCAATCTGAAATTTTTTGACAGATTGCACCACTTTCCGAAAAACGATTGTTTGAACGACTTCTATAACCCAAAAAAATCTGAAAATTTGAAATCTTTTAGAAAACTCTCTGCTCTAAAACTTGTCTTTTGAGTTTCACCAGATTCGCAATAGTTTTCTGACCACATACCTTTCAACTTATTCTCGGTCTGAAAACCTAGTGTCCTTTAGAGAGTCGGTTTTGATTGCTGTTTACTTTTGCTTACTTTTCTGGTTCGTTTGACAAGGGTGCTTTATACGACTTAGAAAGAGGGGAGTGTAAACACGAGAGATAGTGAGGCAACATGGTTGGACGTGGATTACATGTTGAGGAGGTAAATCAACTTTTGGATGCAAGATTAAGGGTGCAAGGTGAAGCTCAGAACGCTGAATTGAAACGACACTTAGAAGAAGTGAAGCAGGAGGTATCTGATGAATTGCTTGCAGCAGTGACAACTTTACGTGAGGATATACATAAGATTCGTGAGGCACTTACTACTTTGTTGGCTGGTGCAAACCGATGTGATAAATGGAGGACGGAAGATGAGGTTAGAAGCAAGAAATGCAGGATGCTCGTCATCGTATGGCTAAAACGAGACCTCTACGTGGCTGTGATTTTGTTTTTTGCGGTTATTGTAAAGAAGATGGTCATAACAACCATGATTGTCCTAAATTCTGGAAGGAAATGCATAGAATCGATGAGGAGTTTTGTTTGAAACGTGAGAGAAGAAGGGAAAAAGAATTGATTGAAGAGAAAACCGAAGGGATTGTTGACATTCAAGAAGAGGTAGTACAAACTTTGATTGTGGCTGATGCAATTGCCAAGGTGAATGAGAACGTGGACGACGTGGTTGCGAGTGATGAGGTTGTAGTTGTTGTTCATGATGGTACAGAGGTTGAGATTGCTGTTGAGAATGAGGAGGCAACCATGCTCACCATTGAGCCACTTTTGAATTGTGTTGCCCCAGCATTTTCTTTGCAGGTACATGCTCCTTTTGTTGGAGCGTTGAGAATGTTGCCAAGTTGGCTGGGTCACTTGCGCCTGATGGAGGTCAAGTTAACTTATTAACTCGATGCCTACTAACACACTAGCAAGAGAACTAGGTTCAATTGTAGTATAGCTAGATAGAGTCGAGGTCGATCCCACAGAGACTCGGCACAAACAAAAACACAACTTTATCCTATTAGAACTAAATTGAAAGGGCGGTCTACGACCAACTAAATGCAGAAAATAAAATAGTGACAACCACAAGACACAAAAGACCACAAAGACAGACTAAAGACTACTAAAACACGGATAATACGGTTGATATTATCTAAACGAATAGTATTGATTACGCTAGTAGATTATAACTCCCCCATGTGAATTAGGACGATAACGAGACAAAACAAACGTTAAAGATTAATTATTATGACTACGGGAGTCATCCCCTAAGGTAGATTTAGCTCCGATTAGGCCATCTAAATCATCGTGCCTCCATTACGTGACTTCGCTTTTTAATGCCTCCATCTCATATAACTTCTGACACAATTACGAGACTAGGGATGCCGGTGTAAACCGTAACCTCATCTAAGCAACATTCCTAGGGTAAGGCGTACTTCTTAGATGCCGATTCAATCTATATCCTAAGTAACAATCACTTTTTGGGTTTCATGTTAAATTATGATGACGAATAATTAAGTTGATCAAGTTTAATTACTCGTTTTAATTCCAAATCGAGAATCGACGTAGTCGAAGCCGATCATAATATTGCCTACACATTACCACACTCTCGGTCGACGAACGACAAAGACTCGGCGACCGAATGACATGCCTCGGTTGACCGAACACAGTCCAATGTTGGTACAAGTCATGATTACTTCTTAACGTTTCTAACCTAAACACATGGGTTCGTAAATAAATCTACATCACGCAATCAATACAAGAAAAACTACTCCATAATAAAATACATCAGATCTACAAATAAAGGTTGCATAATTGAATAGTCATACCCTCGAAGACGAGAGTGACTCCCACTCTTTAATGCGCTCCCTAATTGGAGAATCCGATGAATCCACAATGAACGAACATAAAGAAAATAAAACTAAAGACTTAAAAGCTAAAATTGTATGAATTGTTTTGTGTTGTAGTGGTGTGTCTTTCTCAAAGATCGTATTCTTTGCTTTATATAGGAGTTGTAGCCGACATAGGAGAATCCAGAAGATTGACATGCATTTATCACATTAGGCTCGGGTGACCGAACGTACACGCTCGGTCGACCGAATGGCATGGCTCGGTCGACCGAGCCTCCCTCTTTACGCGTTTTCAAATTCGGTTCGTCTTACTTGTTCCCCACTCCATGCTTTTGAATTGATCTGATTAATCTTTTCTTCAATGCTCCGATTTTCTTCTCTTTTATCTTGAGATCTCCTGATTGCGTGATAATTATCTTCCCGATTTATCATGATCTGCAAAATCAGCATTTATCACACAATTAATTGCTCTTTTATAATAAAAACAGCTAAATACCAATTATCATATTAATAATCACTTATCATTAAATAATAAATATAAACACGTGATTAAATATGAAATATATATAATTAACTCCGATTTAAGGTTATAATTGATGACATAAATAGGTATATTTTAACTGTCATCAGCGCCCTTAAAAGATATACAAGCAGCACATATTTATCATGATCCATTTTTGGTGCATTATCGTCCTTTCGATTTTGTGGTTGCTGATTATTATGTTGGCCCCGTTCGTTTGTACAAGAGGCTGGTTACTAAAATGTTCACCTCTTTACTTTTCCTGGATGTACTTCAATGTGAGGGCCTACTCACATATGTTCGGCCACGATTACTATTCGATCCAGGTGGATTCGAGGACGAATCCTTTCGAACCGGGAGGGAATGATGTGATCCGGTTCATACTCAGAGGATACCACCAGTCGTGCTATTTATGAGTATTATGAAGACCTTATGGCCGAATATTATTTAATTAATTATGATTTGGTTTTATTTTATATTGGATTTTCAGCACTTTATTTATTTATTCTTTTATTAGCCAATAGGAACATTTCGTTGGCCAATAGGAGGTAGGGGCATTTTATTAGTGAAATTTCTCCCACATTGTTTTTTCCTTGTTAGTTCTTTTATTTGTAAGCCTATATAATGCAAACATCAGCTTTTGATTATTTAGACAATTATTATATGAAAATTCAGATTATTGAGTTTTACTCAACCAAGTCTTGAGACTTGAACATCACTTGCGGGTGAGAATTTTCTTCGTCGTAAAAAGTTCAACCCTTCGAGCAGTGGCGGATCCAGGAATAAATTCCAGTGGGGTCACCGGAGTCTAAAACTACATATTTTATCAAAAAAAAAATTCCAGTGGGGTCATTGGGCTCTAAAACATCAATTTTTATCGACAAAATGACACTTTTTAACAACAAAACTACATAGTTTTAATACTAAAATTTTTTCTTTTTTAAAATCCAGTGGGGTCACGTGCCCCTCCCCTGGGGTACGTGGGTCCGCCCCTAGGTTTCGAGAATTTACCAGCACTGTGAGCGATTGTTGGCGTTCTCTTCCTACGATTTAGTTGGATTTCTAGGTCTAAGACTCTTAGCTCGTTATTGTTCCCCCTAGTTACTTCCTGGGCGAAACATCGGATTTGATTCCATCCGGAATCACATCATTTAAGAATATTAATTTATAAAAAAAATTAATATAAACTCAAAAATATCATCATAGATGGGGAGTTATTGGGTGCACCCGCCCGCCATATGCGGAGTGCACCCATATGGAACGATATGAACCTTTTATTTTTAATCTGAATTCAAATTGTGTCTTCCAAATTCGTTATCTGTTAGTTTGATGTAAATCGAGGATGTAAACGTACGTACCAAATTCACCCATCATTTCATTTCAAATTCACTTACTACACAACAACTATCCTTTCATTAGCGCATTTCAAACGGGAAATTCTAACCTAAGGACTCCAACATAGAGAATGACCCGTGTGGCATGATCTGGACCACAAAATTTTATTGCAGAATGAAACTGTATGCTCCAGATTATGCCACATAGATCACTCTTCATGTTGGAGTCTCCATGGTAGAACCTTCCGTTTCAAACCTACCTTTGCGTGGTACCATGGTACTACTCCTTTAATGCTTTAACAGGAAAAAGAAAAGAAAAATGACCCTTGTCCTCCAGAAAAGTGTTACCCTATCCTTTCCTTTGGTCTTTCTTTAATATTTTTTTAAAATTCAAAAATTAGTTTTGATGTCTTGTGATTGTGAATCGGCCTGCCATGCTGGCTGCTGCGTGGCTGCTCTAGTGCTCATGCATGTAGCAGCTTTAATTATCTTTAAAGGTTTGTCGAATTTGCTTTTCGAAAATCTCGCAAATTTTATTATTATTGTTTTTAATATATAGTTTTTTTTTTTCGAAGAAAAGAACTTTTATTGATATCAAATAAAAAAAACACCATTTACAACGGCTTCAAGCAGCCACGAAGAAAATGAGCCGGTCCAAACTTCCTCTCCTCTCAATTTACTAGCAAAACGAGCCATGTTGTAAATAGCTAAGTTTTTTTCTCTAGGAACATGAGTAAAAGTAAGATCCGAACAACAATCCGTTAAAGCCCAAATATCATCCAAAATAATTCTCAGGTCTACATCAGCAGGCTCATGTTCATGGGGTCTTAAACTCATGGACGCCCCTGTTCACCTGTCGTTGTCATCTATTCCGTCACAACTCACATCCCACCTAAGACCAACACCTACCACCCACCTCACCACTAACTTATTTTAAGGGGAAATTTTTGTGTGGTATGTCTACATTCATCGAAGTGTGTAAGTGAATCAGAAGTGTTGATTAATTCCATTGACAGTGAATACTGTGTGTATACAAGTGATACGGTGAAGCTATATCTAGTAAGTAAATATCCTAAGTATGAACACAATAACTATATAATATGTACAAGATAATGATGTCACATGTTAAATGTGTGTTATGTTAATTGTGTCTTACGCCCCCTCACGCTGAACAACATGACTGGAGACCAAGCTTGATAAGGTTAGAGTTGAAGTGTTGCGAAGCCAGAGGTTTTGTGAGCATATCTACAAGTTGATCATTGACCGGAACATGTGAAAGCGTAACTTTCCATACTGAACTTGATCCTAGATGAAATGAAAGTCAATAGCTACATGTTCATACGTGAGTGGAAGACGGGATTGGCGCTCAAGTGCATAGCTCCAAGATTATCACAGTATATAACATGTGTTGAGAAAACCGGATAATGAAGATCCTGAAGTAGGAAGGTAACCCAGTTAAGTTCAGCGGCGGTGTCGGCAACGGACTTGTATTCAGCGGCGGTGGAGAATCAGGCGATAGTACGTTGCTTTTTAGAACTCCAAGAAACACGATTCCGACCAAGATAGACGAGATAAGCACCTATGGATGAGTAATCAGTTTTGTTGCCACCCCAATCGACATTAGAGAAGGCATGCAAGGTGAGATGAGAGTGTCGATATAACTGTAACCCAACATCAAGGGAGCCCACAAGATAACGCAAGAGACGTTTTACAAAGGTCCAATGTGTAACCGTCCGGGCATGGATGTATTGTGTGAGGTTGTCGACGACAAAAGAGACATTGGGCTGAGTAAATTGAAGATACTACAAACTACTGACGATAGAGAAATACATAGTCGGCGCCTGTCAGAAAGAGGATCACTCGGCTGGGTGAGTGGAGATATATCCGGACGCATGGGAGTAGGGCAAGCTTTAGCATCCAACATGGAGGCCTGTTGCAGCAATTCAGTGATATAACGACGTTGGTATAACAATAAACCTGCAGAATTAGGAATGACCTCCACACCCAAAAAAGATTGAAGATGACCAAGGTCTTTGACCGAGAACATGTGGGACAATTGGTGAATAAACTATTCCACCGCAGTTGGATTGGAGCCACTAATAATGAAAACATCAACGTAGACCAAAATATAAATAATATAATGATCACGACGGCTTATAAATAATGATGTATCCGTATACGTAGAGGAATGTATGATAAAAGAGAGAATACAATGTATTGCATTTCGTATAACCGTTGTATAATAAAATCTCTGGATACTAGCAGTAGGCACCAACTAAAAAATAAAGGGCGGTGGTACAGTCGTCTCTATCACAAGCAGCAAACTACAGCAGTAGAGACTGTAAGTGAACAGAGCCACCGGGAGCTAGCTATCAGCTACTAATCATAGAGTTGGTGCAGTGCGCGTTATTCTATGTATCATTTTATACCTTTTTTTTTTAATCTTTAGACAGCGACTTTTCAAACTATTATCTTCTGTGCAGGTATGTACGGATGTACCCCTACTTCTTCTTGCCTTTTGTTCTTCTTTAAGGCAAAATTAATCATGGCATTTGTCAGCTGCATTAATATGTTTTACCAGAGAAATACTTGTGTGGAAAGGGGATTTTGAGGTAAAGTGACGGTTGAAACGATCAGAAACACACAGTTTAAATACACAATAAAACTGTGTAGTTCATATTGAATCACACGGTGTCTCTACACGTGTTGAGACGCCACACAAGTATTTCCCGTATTCCTATAATATTATATGTATGTGTGTAGTTTTTAAATATATATATATATATATATATATATATATATATATATATATGTATGTATGACATTTATATATAACATTTATATCAATCTTATTGGGTTTACAGCAATATATTATCATGCATAGTCAACATATATTAAAACCGGACCGTGCCAGCAATTGAACTGGTAAAAACGGACAAGGAACCAACCTGATTCAAGAATTGGAATGCTTAAGGAAGCCAACTCTTTAGGACCATCAAACCCGCGGTTAAACCGCTAGACTCTAGGATCACCGATCATAGAATAGAATTCAAGAGTTAATGTTTACCAACTTGATCTTGTTGCTCCCGGCAACAAACATGTATGAACCATTTCACAAAGTCTATGCCCGGAAAGTCCAAAATCTCGATAGTTAGCTCTCGGCCTGCAGCCTGCCGGTCGCGAGTTTTAAATACAGAGTAGTGAGGCATTTGGGTTGGGACTCCAAGTGGTTATACATAGTGGAAGAAATTGATTAAAGATGTCCAGCATTTTTAAAACAGAATCAAACCAAACCATTTTGAATTGGTTATAGTTCTAGGAGGTAAGACAGAAAAAACCAAATCAAACCGAACCGACAACTAATATATTGCAATTCAACTCGAGAATTATATCAACGTGTGTGAACTTAATTATGAACTAGCAGTATAGTATATTGAAATTCATCCCTTGTTGAAACCGAACAAAAGCAAGAAGCAGCATAACTCTTGTCCTTGATGATGCCGTAAATCACAGAACATAGTACTACATATAAATCCCGTCTGAAGTAGTAGTAATTTTAAAAATTACTGTTACGGTTCAAAAACATCCAAATCCATACATAATACAAATATCTGATCTGAAATCTGTTCTAGATTAACTCTAGGTACTGTATACAGTTCAATTTAACACTTCATCATCAGAAATGCTAATTAAATAAAATAAAATAAAAAGCACTTGTAGACAGACAACAGAGATAAGCTCTTGATGCCCCAATAAAAGGCAGGCTAACAACTAGTCATGTACTACTACAACACCCAACACAAGCTAACCCCATTAAGTTATACCGATTTCTGAAAGCTATATTAAACTTTCTCTCAAGTCTTGGAAGTACACTCAATCACATGGTCTTTGAAATTCTGTAGCTCCGCTAACACCTCCTCCTCCGCCCTATATAACAAGTCTGTCATACGCCATATCTACAACATCACACACCAGAGTCATCAAACAGCACAAGTGAAGACCGATATACAGCTAAATGGAAGTTCTATGTATCACATGAACAAACCTGTAATGTGCCTCCGCCACCTATGCGTTCTCCATCATCAGACACACTAACAACCGTCCATGGATCAGATGCATTCCAGTGGAAGTCGACGACCTTATCCCTATACAATAAAATATAGACACAAGATCAAATATAATATAGAGACGACGATAATTAACAATGCATGTAAGCACAAAGCAGTACTAAGCATTTTCAACCTGTGCCCAGCATGCTGGAAAAACAACCCGGGTGAGTCATTTGCAGATTTTGTCCCACTTTCTGTCTTTTTACCTACCTGCAAACAATAGTGCCAAAGAATATCTCTTGTTGTCACTTGGGAGTTCACGATTGAATTTAAATGTTCAAATATAAAATGCTTGACAAAAAGGTGAAGTTTCTTGCTTCCAAACCTTCTGCAAGTCCCAGATATTCAACAAACCATCCTCCGCAGAGCTCCCAAAAACAGAGGATTTGTCTGGAGACCACTGCATCACAACAATAAACAGGTCAGCATAATAACATCAAACTACAATGCAACTTGCAGACGAGAAATAGTGAACACTACCACCTGCACACAAAGAACAGCAGCTGTGTGACCCTCAAATTTATGCACAACCGACTCTGCTCCATCAGGTGTTAATTTACGACGATCAAACATGTGAACGGCATGATCCGCGGAACTAGCACATGATACCGAGATGGCATGAGTTTTTCTTTGTAATAATTTGGAGAAAGTGACGAAACATATGATTTCTAATCAGAGCATACAACTTTTAAATGAGCTATCAGATTAGCATCATACCCAGTGAGAATCAGATTTGGATCATGAGGGTTCCAATCCACACAATGAAGATCAGCATTATGTGCCTTTTCAACCTATTCATAGTGTAAGCATAGGTTTTCATTTCAAAAGAAAAATAATTATGGTAAAGAAATATAGTTTGAGATTACAATGTCACAGCACCCCATCCACGCAAGTCACACAAGGCGGGTACAGAAGCAGGGGGACAGATTGAATGAGGGTTCTTCAAAATTTAAGAACTTTTACATGCGAGTACATCAGTTCACGTGTAGAGTGGGAGGAGGGCCGAGCTATGGAATAGCAAAGAGGCACCTCATATGAAAGGACAATGACATACCCGTTCACCGGATAATCTTTATTTGACCAAAGTAAAATAAAGTTAAGCAAATAATTAGAACATAAAAAGGGACTGTAACAAAGCACACACAATAAATGCAAAGTGCTTCCAAATACAGATTTTCAAACAATGCACCACGCAATTTACTACGTACATCTTTAGAAGCATGGTTAACTGGCGACACAACATTCTAATTAGAAACATTCATAACATAATCAAGAAGCCAACCAGATAAACAGGAATTCACTTTTCTGACAAGTTATTTGTCCAGTTTCAAATACTTATCGCAAAAACATCATTTCCAAAAAGGGATCCAATCCTTACAAAATATTTCTTGCTTACTTCTCTGCTCCTTCTCACTTTTTCAAGCCAATAACCACACAAACTATAAAATCTCCATTTTTCAGAGAACAAGGCATGCCGTCATGGTGGAAGCTTGCCTTTTTTTGTCTTTAACTAAGATAACCGCTGTCCGTACATAAATGAAACTGCAGAATGTCTGCTTTCCAAGCATCGCATCCCCATTCATGGAACACGTCGTATATATGGGGATAATAAAAGGTGGTAAGATGATGAGGATGGAACATCCCCTTTAAACACTAGCTAAGGAAGTGGTGCCTTCACAGAGATCATCGTTCTGAATCTTAGAATAACATTTCTTACCTAAAGGAATGCTTAAATAGTTTTACTGACATGACAACGCATTTAGCTTTTAAGAGTATCACAATTCACGACAATTTCTTATGATCACACAGACCAACAAGAGAATCTTCTTGAGATTGGGAAAAATAATACGGAGTAGCAGATATTGTAAGAACTTTCAGCAATGCGTTAGGACTTTCACTCTTCGCACTTCATATACACCAATCTGATATACAAGGCCATTATTGTGATAAAACGCAGTTAATTCCAGCAATATCTTTACTAATTCATGTTACGATAAGCATTTCTTCCAATTTCATGGACAGACACATAAGCAGTACGATAATGATACAAAGCAGGGGTCTGCCTCCAAAGCCATCACTTGCTCTCCAGGAATCGTTACTTTGAATAAATATCATATATTGAGTATCAAGCAAACGTGGAAGATAGTCTAACCTTCAGAACTGGATTATAACCGGCTCGAGCATCCCATAGGATCAAGCAAGAATCATCTCCAACACTGCAGAACTCCTGCGAACTTCATGGAATGTGCACAGATATTAGAATCCAAATGCCCACATAAGAGATAGAAAAAAAAGGTCAATAAAGATTCTGCTGTAAGCATATGAGTCCTTGTGACATTGTTTTTTAAGAAATATAATCACTTGACCGAAAACAACCACCAACTTGCAAGGCAGACTGTTTTGAATTTAGACATTATGCAGTATATCATGAATATATCAAGTTACCTAGCAGGACAAAACTGCACATCTTCTACAGTTTCATCATGACCTTGGAAGATGCCACGTGGTGCAAGATGAGCACCATCAGCAGGTTTGACAATTGACCCAGCAGCTTTGGTGGACTTTGATGTGTCTGTAGCTGATGCAGATATATGGTCATGAATGCTCCAAAGAACCACAGATTTATCCTTTCCTACATTAAAGCAAATTTAAACTCACTTTATGGAAAATGATCCAACGTGAAAACCAGATAATCACATTTCCAACTGATCCTTGCATGAGAACAGAATCAAGAAACAATCTCAGGACAACATCAACCATGTCTTAAAAGGCATAAACTTTCTGGAGATGACAAAATAGATACTAGAGATTTTTACTAATTCCAGGGGATGGAAAATACTAGTTTCAGCAAACAAATTGTGATAAAGAAATTGTTTAACTTGAATGATTAAAAGTAACAATCATTTCTACACTTTTTGTGTAAATATAGAACCCTATCAAGTTCTTAAGTTCATATAACGTTGATCAGTAAAAACAACATTTAAGCCCAATTCAAGTTTAAAGCTAAAAAGTAAAGTCACGCCACAATACAGAAATTAAACACATAACAGAAAACCAAAATAAAAAGTCTATGGGACATTAAGCAATGATAATCACAACAAGCATAGTTACCAACCTCCAGAAAGCACAAATGGTTCTGTATGGCACATTGCAAGTGCAAATTCAGCATTTTCCTTGTGCCCTGTCAGTACCTAGAAGATAAAATCAAGGCACTTAGGTACAAGAAGTAACAGATAAGGTTGATAAACAGGATTATGAAAACAATGTTCAAAACTGGCCACATAAACAAGTCTTCAAGAACAACAAAAAAGAAATATGAAAACAATGTTCAAAATCAAGTCATGAGAAAAAAGGGAAACCATAATGGATAAAAAGTCTGAAGTGACTAACTGCAATAAATATGCGTGTTCCTATTTATGGTTGAAAGGTAAAGCCAGATTTCAATAAATAAAAAAAATTGTGCTGCACAAACTACAAATATAAGACATGTGCAACAGATGTTCAATTTTCATAATTACAAAAACAGGAAAAGAGCACGACATTGATATTTTAAACCAAGAAAGCAAAGATTATGAAAATCATAAGAGTAGAAAAATTCATTTGAATGATTTTCCATTTGTGTATAAAATTTAGTTATGCTACAATGGACTAAAAGCCATTAAATAATCCATACAGACCTAGTAATTTACTTAGTTAAAAAATAATGAATTCAACAATCGTCTCAGGATTCATGCATTAGAACTGTTTCAATCCCATGATAGGTGGTTGTACGTTAAAACTGAGGTTGGAGTTGGTGAATGAAGATGTTCCAGCGAGTATTTAGTAAATACCAGACCAGAGCAGTGAAAGAATGGGTTTGGTTGTCAATTGCTCTCAAAGAATGGATACAGCAACTAATTATCTCTACGACTGCTTAAGGATCAACTAGGGGAACCAAGGGAGCCATGAAAAAAGTAGGACATGCATACCAGATCAGGGCGCGAATCCGAAGCTCCTAAAACCGCATGACGATTTGGTTGCGATTCAATATCCCAAATGAGAACCTGAATCACAAAGATCAAGTAGAGAAAAAATTATGACTTATTTCATACAAGACAAACTTCAACCAAAACAGTAACACCGAGTTTCAACTTCGACACTCACTTCAGGGCAGTCAGTGTGAGTAGCAACAATATTTTTATTTTGTGGGAGTTCCCTGATACGGTTCACCTGCAATAAGATTTATATGACAAGAATAAATAAACCACAAAATGTATTAATCCAGAAAATCAGAAAATCAGCAAGCATTCACTGCATTGGCAAGACAAGATATTATGCGTAATTAAAAAGTAAAAACCAGTACAAAACTAGAGCTCATCGTCAGCAAAAATACCTAGAACTAAAAATTCTACAAAAAGTTCAATTATTCAGTTAGAGATGTCTCAGTCCGAGACACAAAAGGAGTACGGAACGGAAGTCAAAGTGGGAAACTAACCATTCACTATCTTGGTTAAGGAAATCAAAGCAACCATAAAAAATAAAAAAATACAATAAGACAAGTCCAGATAAGAATTTTACGGTGTACCTCACCAGGATGTATAATAGTCTTGTACTTCTTCACAAATGGAGATCGTGCTTCTTCATTGAACTAGAAATCCAAAAAAAACGATCAGAATCACACATGATATGTTTGAGAAGACTTCCAGTAAAATGCTAAAGATACACAAAAGAGCATTATCAAAAAAGTACATTTGCTATGTGATTTTCAGCAGCGACACGGGGCCTGACAACGTCACAATTCGCAATGATCAGCGTATTAGGCACGGAATGATCAGTCTGCCAAAGAAAAACAGAATAAGCAAGACTAATCAAGAAGGTGATAAACAAGTAAACAACTAATAAGCACCAAAAACTATCCCTTCCATCATGCAGGGGAAAGAATATGTTTATCGAAATATTACATCCTATGGGTCTAGCAGCTAATATTCATAACTATGGCTTTGGGACTTTAAAAAGTACTCGTGGCTATTGAACATTGAAGATTCAACCAAACAAAATCAACCAAATGAAACAATAAAACATACACCATAGCGAAATATGAGGGTTTCCAAGAAAATGCAACAGAAATGGTCCTTGAGGCGCTTGACCATCAACGCCTCTCACCTAGGCACGCCTATGACAACTATGGTTTGATCACGCTAAAAAAGAGCACAGAATACCTGCTCAGAAAGGTAAAGACGTTGTCGGTTCTTGAAAGCCCCTTGCTCAAGAAGTGGCCCCCACCTGCAAGCAGATGTCACAATTGAGCATAACACAAATCTTTAGTTTAACATTTCTAAATCAGCTTTATGCCACCTCATACTATGCCAATCAAAGAACAAACAAGGTAACATAGGCACACATCAGGATTCAGTGAAAACAAGCTCACAACGAGTAAAAAAATGAATAAATCAGGCCTTCCAATGCCCACTAAGTTGCTCTTACTTTTGCAAATTTGTCCTAAAAGCAAAAATAGGCCTTTTTCAGTATGGAACAGTTCCCATTCTTCTTACGGAAGAGAAAACCCAATTCAACGGACCATAAACAATGCAGGTATCATCCTATTCCCCGACCTTACTTCAAGAATCAGTCAAACACAATTCATAGGAAGAAACGCACTCTCCATCATCCACGTTCAAGGAACGTGTGAAAACATTAATACACAACAGCCAAATCACTTAAATTTGTAGCCAATTGTCCAGGGGAAGAAAAAAATTGGAGCAAACAGACTCGGGGGAAAAAACTAAACCCTTCATAAACCCTAGGAATAGAAGAAACTGAAAACGAATTAGAAGAAGAAAAAAACGACTTTACTTCAAGAATCAGTCAAACATAATCCATAGGAAGAAACGCACTATCCTTGAAAGGCTCCAGGAGCGAAAACGCACTACCCTAAACAACTAAATTTCATCCACTGTACATGGAACGAGTGAAAACATGTATATACAGCACCTAAATCACTTAAGTTGTCGCAAATGGTACGATTTTTTTCTAAGCACATGGACGCTTGGAAAAATCCCAAACCCTTCATAAACCCTAGAAATAGAAGAAAGCAAAAAAGAAACGAAAAAAATCACACCGGCATGAAAGAGAGGGCCAGACGAGGTTATGATTGGCCAACCAATCATACAAAACAGGTACAAGCGATTTCCACTGGTTATACTTCTCGTCGGTAGGAGCGGCGCGTCTGTCGGCGCCTCTTATCCTTGGAGTTCCGCCACTAGAGAAAACCTGCACAGGCACAAATTCTTTTTCATTATCGGCTTTAGCTTTGGTAGATCCCCTGGGTCGTCCTCTCTTCTTCGGCTGGCTTGATGGAGTCTCCATTTTCGAGCTTTTTTCCTTCTCTGTTTTAATTTTTCTTTTTTTTTTCCCCCCCGGTTCTGTTTCTCACTCGGACGGTCGGACCTACCTTCACAGAAGAATTGCTACTAGGGCAACTTAAACTTAAAGCGTGTGGTTTGTCCAAAATAACTTATTAAAGCGTGTGGGGAATGGGGCGGGAAAAGAAAAAAACACAAAACAAAACAAAACAAAAACACACACGAAAAACGTAAATTTACAAAATCAAACCATTATCTATTGTGAAATCTCTATACCAAACCAAAATATTCTAGATTATATTTTCTCTAGATCAATGTCTTTCTAGATTATATTTTCCTCTGCGCCAACGCTTGTCAAATTAAATTAACTTGTGATATTCAATTGGGTTTTACGTAGTTGAAAGCATCAAAGCAATACGATGTAATTTGGCTTTGATTTAAAAAACTAAAGTGGTCACCTCAAAATGATCATTATATTTTACCAAAAGAAACGTTAGTTATTAACGTTATTTTAAAAAATGTCTGTGACGGTGGTGCTTTTTTTTTTTTCTCATTCTAGAAAATGGTATGTACATTACACAAAATGCCCCAACATGTTGTTTTACATAACTTATAACTCTTGAATAAAATGTAGAGTCATTGTTTGATATGTATTTTATCATAATCAATTGATGGAAAGTGTGCAATTCAAATGTTGTGGTATTTTTATGTAGTGAATATGTCAACAGAGGTAGGAATTTATCCCAATTTGGGTGGTGGAGGAGCTGTGGTCCAGAGTTCTACATCTGAATGTTGCCACATGATCTTTTTTAACAACAAAACTATATTATTTTAATACTATTTTTTTTTTGCATCTCAGTGATTCAGTGGAGTTACATGACCTCACCCTGGATACACTGCACTCGTCCCTAAACCAGGACAATAGTGAGTAACGTCAATGACAAATGACGTTAATTACTTAATTGTGCAAAAGAACGTCGGTGAATATTAACATTTCTATATGCGTAGTGTCATAAGTAATTTTACAATTTCATGAAGAAGAAAAAACGCCTTTTGACGTTGTTATCTAACCGAAGATGTATTTATGCAACAACCACATTGTTTCACTCATCTTAATTATCCCAGCTACGATAATCATATCGTCAATTGTTTTATAATTGTAACAAAAATAATGCATATGAGTGTTTATCTATCGTAACAAATTATATAGAAATGTTTATCATAACAATAAAAGATATATGATAATTTTGAGAAATAAAATAAATAAACATGAGTTAAAAGTGTATTTATCTATTTTTTTTATTAAAGCGAATGCATATATTTTTGTAGAGTGATATATATTTTTTATTTGAGGGGTGAATTGACCCCTTTAACCCTTTTAACACGTACATGCATGTCTCTTAATATCCATGAGGACCATCCTAAATAGATCGAGGACTGTACGTGATACATACACTACCCAATTCACTACACAACATGGCTACCATATGTTCACCGCACATTTTTTAACAAAAGATAATGATGGACTCAGATCAATTATTGAATTTTACACTTTAATCAAGAGTTAAATAACGCGTGGTGGAACGTGTTGTACCAAGTTGGGTAGTGCACGTATCGTTTTTCATATAAATACAATAATTTTGCAGGACTTGTAGGTGTTTTGGACATCTTTATACTATCATAGTGTATGATCGGTATTTTATAGGTTGATCGACTGAACCCTGAATATTAGCTAGATCGGAGAAGAGATTGGTTGGATTAGAAAAAATACTACTCTGTCTTAATACTAATCATTATGTCTTTATAAGTTAGAAATATTAGAGATCAATCCGATAAGAGACCAGATGGAATCCCAAAAAGAGATAAATGTGATATTCAAGAGAGATAGGATAGATTTCGGTTGAAATAAATCATTTAAATGATAGTATTTATCTTTAGGGTTGTTTATTTGAATCTAGTTATTATCTCTTTTATATCCTATATAAATGAGAGTATTGTATCATTTTCAATCAAGCACCCATCCTGTAGATCTAAAACAACGACCACGATAACGACAGATCCTTTCGTCGGAACTTGGATGGCATGTTTGCAGTCAACAGAGAAAATTGATAAGATTTTTTCGACAAAAAAATAAAGAGCCACAAGTTAATAGCCAAGAGCCGGGAGCCAAAAGAGCCGAGAGCTAAAAGTTGTGGGTGTCACAAATCCGCATCATCTTCTTTGTTGATAGACAAACGTCGCCACCAACCCCGCCAACGTTTGCGGGAGGGTATTAGAGATCAATCCGATAAGAGACCAGATGGAATCCCAAAAAGAGATAAATGTGATATTCAAGAGAGATAGGATAGATTTCGGCTGAAATAAATCATTTAAATGATAGTATTTATCTTTATGGTTGTTTATTTGAATCTAGTTATTATCTCATTTACCTCCTATATAAAGGAGAGTATTGTATCATTTTCAATCAATCAATAAAACATCAGTTTCATATTCTTTTCGTTTCCACACGCATTCTGATTTTCTTCAAGAAAACTCAAAAGGCATCCACTACTTTGTCTTGTTTAATAATGTAGTACTAATTGTAATTCAATAAGTTATAAATGGTTGACTTCCTATATAAATGTATTCCTTTCTTGATTGTAAGAGGACAGTGAAGTAATAAGAAATGTTTCTTCTTTCTTTTGTCTACTCCTCTTGTTTATATAGAATTGTTTTATATTAATTGTGAATTGTTATATAACAGCTTTCTTAAATTCCGGTATGATTCAATTTTTTTTCCCTATGTTCCAAATCGTTTGAGACACTTTTTGTGATATCCCACATCGGTAAATTAAGTGAATGCTCACCCCCATATAAGTGTGAGACATAAAGGTCTTGTCAACTCGGGTTAGCCCTTTTAGACCAAGCGAGGACGGAGGTCTAAGCGATTGACCGACCATTTATGACTCATTTAAGCGCTTCAGAGCCCGGTGCAGGGGCGTTCTGAGAATAGGTATTGAGAGCCGACTATCGAGGCGGAACTATCTGCTACCGCCGCCGCATAAGAAGACGGTGTAAGGATGGCCTCTAATTACCTCTCCTGGTAGGGACGATCCGGGACAAGTCTTGGCCGTCTGGCGAGCGAGACGCCATCCCTTATAAGGGGAGAATATGATATCCCACATCGGTAAATTAAGTGAATCTCACCCCATATAAGTGTGAGACATAAAGGTCTTGTCAACTCGGGTTAGCCGCTTTTTGACCAAGCGAGGACGGAGTCTTCAAGCGATGACCCACCATTTATGACTCGTTTTAGCCTTCTGAGCTCCTGTGGTGCAGGGGCGTTACACTTTTTAACGCAAAAATACAAAAACACAAATAGAGTTGTCCAAAACGAATGTCCCTTAATTAAGTACTTTCTTCTTCTTTTTTGTAATATTTAAAAGGACCTTTATTAATAACATAGGCAAATGCCCAAACAACCGGGTTCTGTAGTACAAACAATAAAATATTATCACACGAGTATCAACGCACTCAGCCAAATTAAACTATAGAACTATGTATGACAATGCTCTATGCTAGTCGGAGGTCTCTCGAACCGGGTAATTAAGTACTTTCTAGATCAAAACCGAAATTCGTATACATAGATCATTGTCTATGCTCCATGTACATGAGCCGGGTAATTAAGTACTTTCTAGATCAAAACCGAAATTCGTATACACGGACAATTATTTATTGGTCATCATATAGTTGTTGTTGTTTTTTTTTTTTTTTTTGTTTGAAAAAGTCATCATATAAATTTTAGAGTAGTTATCCAGTAATTAAATATGACCTAATGGCCCATGACTAATAAGTTCTAAATTAAAATGATGGAAACCTTATTTGTTTTTAGAATTACTCCCTCAAGTCTAACCATTTTTACTCCCAACATAATTTTGTGGTTGTGATTTTTTAAATTTTTTTAAATTTTTTTTACAAGTGAAAAACATGTGGTGAGATGATAATAGTGTAAAAATGGTATAAACTTGAGGGAGTAGCTCTATCACTCTCCTTTGTAAAAATGTCTATTTTCATATTTTATGATTTGTCTCACTTATAAAATAGTTGATTGATGGGACAAATATAACATATCAATCCAGAATAGTCATAACTTTAAAGCTGTAGATTCTTGTGCACTATATTTTGTTTTTTGGATAGGTACTAAAGAATTAATGTTAATAACAAATATATAAGACAATGCATATCTTTTAGGCGGATTCATCAACGATTTCCAAATACATGTATTAATTAAGGGGAAACTTGAAAATCTATGCTTGAAAAGAAAAGTATCGGTAAAATATGCGTCGCAGAAAGTAGTTGGAAAAGTATGCCTGCGGCAAAAATGCGTCCATAATGCGTCATGAGGCCCAGATTTTGTCTTTCCCGATAAAAGATTTGCATTTGGAAAAAGAGAAAAAAGAAATATTAGTGGGTCGCATGCTCCACGCATGATGGACGCATCCGACAAAAAATTAGTTTGAAAAACTGATCGACACAGCCTCCTCTTTCCCTCTTTCCCTCTTTCACCCTCCCCTCCCCTCCCCTCACCCCCGATCCTTCCTCAGTTCTCCACTTTTCTGTCAATCTCACAGAAGCGGCGGCCGGCTGCTTACCTCGTCCGCTTCAGTCCGGTACTCTGGTGGTGGCTTCTGTGCTCCTTCTCCCTCCTCAATCCATTTCCATTTGCATTCCTCATCAAGCAAGCAACAAGGTAAATTCTAATACCTTCCAGTTTTAATTTCCAATTTTCCCAATTGATGTTATACAATGGTTATAATTGCCTGGTAATTTGGTATATGCAAGGTATTTGGTGTTTGGTAATTGGTAATACCGCAATTTGGAAAATGGAATTCAAGTTTAACAGCCTCGGTCTGTGAATTTTTTTTTGAATAAAGTTGATAAAGTTTAACAGCCTCGGTCTCGATTTTAGCTTGGTATTTATGTTTTTTATTCTTGTTTTGGATGATATATTGTTGTTAATTATGTGTACTGGACTGAGAAACACAACTAAAAAAACAAAGATTTTTATTTTACCTTGTTAATTATTGATTTTATTTTTATACACGAAGTGGCCGAAAGTCTGTCCTTAATTATTGATATTTTATCTCTTCTTGATAGGAAAAATGCCGTCTTCATCTAACACGGGTCAACATCCACGGTGTGGCACTTGTGGGGCTGATACGTATGTGAAAGTCTCGAAAAGTGATGTGAATCCGGGAAAGCTTTATAATCGATGCCCTCGTTGTAACAAGTGGGTGTCGTGGTATACACCTAATGACCAAGAAGAGGCAACGAGTCAATCAACTCTTCCGGTCAACCATGGCGTCAACCATGGCGTTTATGGGGATTATGATTATTCAATCAAACGCATGATATTCGTAAATCTTGTATTCCTTGCAATAAATCTTGGGTTACTTGCAATATTTATGTTAAAAACCGTATGTATTGAAAGGTAGACTGAATGAATGAAACTGTTAAATTAACCCGTTGAATGAAACTGTGTTTTCATAGGGCTTGTGTTGCTGGTGTATCACGGTTTTCTTTGATTTTGTGTGGTACTACATTTATTTTGATTTAATATAATGTTGTATCAATATTCAATAGGCAATTAATAAAATTATATGATACAATACTTATAAATTCCATGTGGTATAAATTATTTATAATGTGATAGCATGCATACGAAAAAAATATTAGTTATGTACTTTCATAAAAAAGGGGAAGAAAAAAAAAAAACTTTAATGTCGCATGCTGACTTGTCATGTCAAAATCTTTAATGAGTTGTCATGTCAAAATCTTTAATTCCCCAATAAAGATTTGACTGCATGAGTGACGCATTCGGCATGTATTCGGGACGCAGTCAAGGCGCATTATAGACGCATGCGAGACGCATTTGTGTATATATGACGAAGCTATCTGAAACGGGAAATTTTTTTATTGTATCGAATATGTTTTGTATTTTGCTAGATCATAGAAGTATTATCTTGCGTCGAATATGTTTGACACTAAAAATTTATTACGCAATTTAGTTATAATTTTTCGTTAAATGCATTAAGGCTTAGTGATTTGTTAACTCCGCATACGTAAAACACAATGAACAACTTTTACCAAGATAACATTAATAGATACCACACATAAGCTCGAAACAGATACTTGTTACACCAAACGGCTTTATTGATGGAAGATGATACAGTCATCACCACCATGAACAACTTTAACCAAGATAACATTAATGATGACATCCGAGATACGACTTCTACCAGGATGGTGGATGATGATGAAAGATGATAGGGTCGGATTGGCAAGCTTTGTCATCCGTGTCGTACTCTGGGACCCCAAATCGTCTACACGCAGCCGTTATAAGAAATGGGTAATATATATATCCATCGCCGTGCCACATCATGGATATTTGTTTCATCCTACCAATAATGTATCTTCCCACGTTAACTCGCTTTGTGAGAACTGCGTAAGCAAGAACGTACAAATCAAAACTTGGTTGATCGTGTTGTATGGTACCATGAATGCGATTCGCAAGAAACTCAAGCAGGACACGGACCCACTCGGCATGAAATACACCAGGAATATTTTCATATAAACCACCTGCAAAATTTTGGTTAGGAGGCCAATGACTAGTCCCACCAAATGCATCAGCCAGATTACAAACCAATTCATCGTGGCCAAAACAAGGATGCCACTGTTCGAAAAAGCATTCACCTACTGGGACTTCTTCGATGCCATAGTAATTGTTGATCCAATCCACATCGAAACCGACGGTAACGCCTCGTAGTGTTGGTTGTGCTGCCTCAAACTGCCCAAAAATGGTCATTCTACTGAAAACCAAATAGAACTCACGAACAACAGACCGATTCATGGTCATGGTAGCATCGGAGCTGTTTGCAAAACCATTCCACCCAATTCGATCTAATTTTCTTGCAAACCTGGTGGCAAGACTATCCCATACAAGCCTCCTCTCTCCAACTACAGCTCTAGCCATCCAGCATAACTTGAATTGTCGCCATCCATTTGAATCCGAAACCCGAGTTAAGAGTGTCGCGCAAATCGTCGTGACACATTTTCATCGTCCACATTGACAAACACAGGGCAGTGTGGGTTATCATACCAATTGGGAGAATCCGGGTCAGACATTGTTTGGAATGAAATAAACAAATATGTTTATATAGAGAAACAATGTGAAAGACTTGTTTGCTTGGCTATAGGGATGGATTTATCATATATATAGGGAATACCTCTTATCTTCTGACTGTACAGCTGGACCATATGATCATAATTCACTATTACTTTACGTTTGGACCCCATTGATAATTCACAGGAATGTTAACTCGTGACTATAGCTGGACTATAGCTGGACCATATGGAATATTTATAAGTTATAAATCATTAGTTATATAAAGGGTCGGACATGTAAATATTTATAAGTTATAAATCATTAGTTATAGTTTCGCTGTGTCCGATAATTTTCTAACATGACACGCATTTGACACCGTATTAACGTGGTGTTGTTCCAAAAAAAAAAAAAAAATATCATGTGGCTGAGGTTTGTACCGCATGTTGTACAGCCACATTTGCACCTAAAAAAGCATCCCAGTTGTATTTTCATACATTAAAATTAAAATATTTTCTATTAGTAAACCACGGATCAACGACTGATACTTTCTTGGGGAATAGTGTGGGATGACGTTGTATACGCTGCCTCAAAAGATGCAAGTAGCACTCTATATGCTGTTGGTATATTAAGATTGAGAAAATTAGGGAATAATAAAGTAGAATATCACAATGAAATATAGTAATTTAAATGTCATGAATCTTTGAAGTTTACTAACCTCGCCTTTAATCCACTGATACAACTTGTGTAAATCCTTGAAAAATGTGCGGTCCGCATCTGCTATCTTAAGGTTAACCTTACGTTCTGTCTCCACCTCACCGTTTAACCACTTCATGAAAGCATCCTTTTGCTCGGTGTCAAGACACTCACCGTACAAATCAAACTGTACGGGAGAAGTTCGATGTCTTTTAGGAGTGGTTGTTACGTAAAGTTCATGAAGATATGGGTTCTCACCAGCTCATTTTCTCTTTTCCTGTGGACATGCCAATGGGACCATTGTAAATCGAAAATAACAATGGAGCTCGATTGCATTCCTTCTGTATTTCCATCAAATGCAAGTCCTACTTGCAATGTTTGCCCCATATGTTCCTAATACAAAGAGATTGAATTATTATATAAATAAAGACTGATTTTCTTAAGAAAAATGAAGTCTTGCTTACCAAATCATTATTGGATGGCTGTACATTCATTTCTAGTACAGGCCTCCAACCTCCGCTATTTACAATTCCCTGTTGTATTATTGGTCATGCAAATACAAAAAACAATATATTAATACAATGACATATTCTACTAAGAAGAAATAAGTCGTGAAAAAACCTTAACGGGTGCCTCCATAGGTGTAGACTTTGAATACAAATCGAGCTCAGGCTGCCAAGCTCCTACTCCATCTACCATCCCATCTACCATCCCTTGACGAAAAATGTGATCCTACGTGCAAACATTAAACCTTGTGTTAACCATATTACAATAAGAATATTACAATTAACAAATTTGAGAAAGGAAACATGTTTCGAGTGTTTTGGCTAACCCTAGGCGGAGTGATGTCACTAACGAGACTCCATAGAAATGAATCATTTATTTTCGGAATCGGTTCAGACCGAACCTATACGGAATTAAAAAGTTAATAAAAACGCTAAAATATTCAAACATATCTTTCTAAGGTGAAATACAATATTATTCCATTCACAATGCTATTGTTAGGGAGAAATTGCAAAAATCGTTGAAATGCTACTTTAAATCACCTGATTGTGTGATGACAAGATTGTTGAACCTCTCCCCTAAGACTGCAAATGTCAGCACGAATCTCTGAGTGGATAGATTCCATCCGTGCACGAATCTCTGATTGCACAGATTCCATCCGTGAAATCTTTGACTCAAATCCCTCAAACTTAGTCAATACCTCTTTCCTAAAACTCCCCAACGCCTCCATCAAAACATCTACAATGCATGTGTTTACAATTAGCTTGATTCGAATAAATGAGTATACATTACACAAAAATTCACAATTACCTATGGTTGAAGGTGGAGGCGTAGATCCAATGGCTCGGAGGCAATCCAGTTGACGATCCATCGGGGGCGACGCTATAGCATGTTGTGTGTCGTTTTGAGGTTCATCGTTGCCCTCTGCTTCATCCACCACTTCATCCAATGCCTGTGATGGGTCCAATCCTAGCTCAACAACCAACCTTTTACTGTACTTTACAGTGCGAATTTTTTTTTGCTCTTCTTCGGACTTAGGCCGTAGGAATTGATGCCCTCCAGACTGCATTTCAAACGTTGTGCATAATAATTAGCAATGTGATGACAAAAATTCCAATTACAAACATTGTGCATAATAATTAACAATGCCATGACATTAAATAATTAAAATAAATAAGATATACCTTAAGCTTGATAAATTCATCACGAACAGTTTTGTATTTCAATTTTTGGGTAAGATGCCATTGCAACATCCGTGGAAATATAAAAGGGCCAGCTTGAAGCTCAGCGAAAGTGGGTGTGAATTCTGGAAAAGATTCCAATGCCCAAATATGCAATGCCAACGCATATCCGCTTACTGTGTATTTGGGTTTGTCTTTATTTTTTTTGGAATTCTCGACCTGTTTATTAACCAAATCATGTTTCTTAAAGCCATCTAAGGTGCGTCGATAAGCCTCATGTCCCCACGGATACTTAATGAAGAAATCCAAATCATCCACGAAAAACAAAAGGTCTGATAAAACTTCCGCGCTTTCCTCTGCTCCAAACACGCTAGCCTCCTCCATAAAGTAGCACAAACCAAGTTTGAACTTGTCTTCAGGCACTTTGCAATTTTCAAATGCCGACCTTAGATCACTCACATTTATTCTTTTTTTTTTTTGCGAATTCACTAAAATATACCTCCTTCAACCTTTGGGTGCGTCTTCGCGATTCCCTCTCAACAAGCGAAGGAACCTCACAAAAATTCATTCCAGTTATTAATGCAAAGTCGGTCAAACCAAAACGACAAAGTGTATTTCCAATTACAAAACGTAATTCATCCTCGTACAGTGAGTGAACTCTATGCATTAATATATGGTGAACCAATACCCCGCTAAATTCAATTTTCTCTCTTGCAAGAATCAATGGTTCAAAAGGTAAGGCCAAAAACCTTCTTTTTGTCTCATCATCAAACTTAGCTAGTATTGCATCACATTTTCCCTTCGTCGCCCTCCACGTAACGCCTGCATTGTAATGCCTACTTCTATCTAGGAGAAGCGCCGGTAATTTCGACATCTACACATAAAAATAATTTTTACCTTGTTAAAATTATTTATAATTCAAAAAATTTACTCCATTGTGAAATTGAGATTTGTAGAACAACCCAATGAAACTTACAAAGGTTGAGGACACAATACACTTCATTTTACACAATACACAATACACAATACACAATACACAAAACCATATATATCTCTTGTGGTTCGCACAAGAGAGACTATGTATTAGTTTAAAGATTCAAATAGCATCATAATATATCTTACAAATTCAATGAAAAGTTTGCAATTATCAACTTTATTCAAAAGAAAATTCATTTTCCTTAGTTTTATGAGACAGATTCCGTGGCCTAATTTTGCTTAGTTTTATGACTTTCAGATATTCGAAAGTGAAGGTGAATTAGGGATGTTTTGCAATACAAAGAAACAGGTCAATATACCTCAAGAAATTCATTTTGCCATTGATGAAAGGCCAATCCCGTATTATAGGCATCCCCAAAAATCAAAATTAACACACACAATACCGTTTCTCAAAGATGAAACTTTTGCCTATTTACAACAACATTAAAAATAAAAACAAAAAGCTTTGTTAAAAGAATTAGATGATCGACTAAAAGAACTCAAATTGAGGAGGGATTAGAATTTACCTTGTTTCTTGTCTGATGAGGAATGGAAATGGATCGAGGAGGGAGGAGGAGCACAGCTGAGCCTGAAACCACCGGAGCACAGCAGCCACCACCGCCGGCCGCCGCTTTTGTGAGAGTGACAAAAAAGAGTGGAGACGGAGGAAGGAGGGGAGGGGAGGGGAGGCTGAAAACTGAAAGAGGGAAAGAGGGAAGAGGCTGTCGATCCAATTTTTCAAACCAATGTCGCCGCATGCGTCTGGCACGCGTGGAGTATGCGGCCCTCCTGCGCCAAGAAATCTTTTTATCGAGAAAAACAAAATCTGGGCCTCATGACGCATTATGGACGCATTTTTGCCGTAGGCATACTTTTCCAACTACTTTCTGCGACGCATATTTTACCGATACTTTTCTTTTCAAGCATAGATTTTCAAGTTTCCCTTAATTAAGACGGAGTAATTGACATGAATCACAACAACAAGCAAGACTTTTCTGAAATTAATTGTAACAAACATCTAGTACATAATAATACTCCCTCCGTTTTTATTTATATGTCACAGATAAGAATCACACAGATTAAAAAAATAATTAACATGTCTAAAATATAGTATTGAAAATAAATTTTTTTATTGAAAATGTAAATACTTTGTTAGTAAAGAGGTTTTTAATATTGGAAATGTATTTGTTTAGTGGAGATGTAAATATTTTATTGGTAAAGAAGAAAAAATAATAATAAATGATGCATTAGAAATGTAAAATTTCAGATAAATAAAAAAAAATTGAAATATGTTTTCAGATAAAAAAACGAGGGAGTATATAAGATCGAGCAAGCAAATAAAAAGAAAGAATAAAATGGCATACATCATCAACGTCTTCTACGTTATGTACGTTTACTGCAGTAGTATTGATTATTAAAGGTGGATTATTCCCGATAGTACAAGTGGCGAAAAGTCAAGAAAATTGCGATGAAGAAAAGTCCAAGGACGTCGTACTATTCACATACAACGCACAAGAGGTGTTAGATAAGTTACTTGCTGACATCCCAGGCCCTAATGCTGATGATAATGTTCGGTGTACTAGCTTAAGTAGGGAAAGTTCTTTTATGATAAGTCCATTTGAGCGAGTAAAACATGTGGATGAATTTGGACCACACAGTTTCTACTCAAATTTAAAATGTATGGTTTAGAATCATCCACGTGTGTCTACGGTGCAAATGGAGTGACTAGAGAATAATTACCCCTCAAGTAGTATCCATGTTGTAACCGGTCTTGCCTACTGCACTTATTTCAACGGAAATAATTGTTTGGTTTGTATTCAGATTGCGATTCCATCAAGAAT
This sequence comes from Gentiana macrophylla, assembly GCA_026214975.1. NCBI lineage: Eukaryota > Viridiplantae > Streptophyta > Magnoliopsida > Gentianales > Gentianaceae > Gentiana > Gentiana macrophylla. The sequence goes on along the minus strand of CM047805.1, from coordinate 180,357,137 downwards.
TGCATTCCTAAATTATACGGATCCTCTACACTCGACACTTGTGGTATGTCGTACAATTATATTGAGTAGGTGGTGTTGTTGAAAAAGAATAAAAGACGCAGAAAAGCTCAGAACTCAACGAAGAAGATGAAAGAATTTAAAATGAAGAACAGGCGGGAAAATAAATTTTTTCATTATTGAGAATTTTCAATCAAGTGAGTATTATCATCACTCAGCTGCACATACATATACACTCCTAACTATCCAATAACTGATTCAACGGTTACAACCCAAACAACCAATAACCGCTCCTAACCGTCTTTGCACATGAGTGTTCGACAAAATGCTTGAACCGGTTTTTTAGTCCCATTACTTGCAGCTTCTTGAACATCAGCTTGACCTTTTCATTCTGATTAGTAACTTCAACACCCCCCCTCAAGTTGTAGTTAGGTATAAGTACAACTTGAACATCAACTTGGCCTTTTCATTCTGATTAGTACCTTGCAATTGGTTATGACACAGTGAGAGGTGCAAAAATGTTCGTGGTAGGATACCTAGACCATAATCTAGTAAAGATAGCCTTTTCAACTGCCTTTGTTAGAAGATCAGCCAAATTATCCTATGTTCTGACTGGCATGGGCACTAAAACCTTTTCTTGGTATTTTTCCCTTACAAAGTGACAATCAATCTCAATGTGTTTGGTCCTTTCATGAAAAATAGGATTTTCCACAATGTAGGTAGCACTTTGATTGTCACAGAATAAGGGAAATGGTTGTGGATGTTGTACTTGGAAATCAGCTAGGAGATATAAAAGGCATTGTATTTCACATGCTGTAAGGGTCATTGCCCTATATTCAGCTTCAGAACTGCTTCTACTGACAGTGGTTTGCTTTTTGCTTTTCCTTGAATCAGGGAATCACCAAGGAACACTGTATAGCCACTTAGTGATCTTCTAGTTTTTGTGCACCCTGTCCAATCTGAGTCACTATAAGCCTTTAATACAGGTGTACCAGTAGAGGGAAAGAAAAGACCTTGTCTTGGTGCATTTTTGAGGAATATGAGCAGTTTATGAGCAGCAGCTAGATGATTTTCTGTATGTTTGTCTAGGAAGTGACTTATTTGTTGCACAACATATGCAATATCTGGCCTTGTGTTGCTGAGATATAAGAGTTTGCCAACAAGACTTCTATAGTATTTGTTGTCATTCAAATGAGGTGAATCTGCTGTATCTAGCTTTGTTTTGGGATCCATAGGAATACTTGAGGGCTTGGCTCCTAGATAACCAAATTCCTGAAGGAGATCTAGGTAGTACTTTCTTTGATTCATCAAAATGCCAGATTCTGATCTTGCAATTTCATAGCCTAGGAAATATTTAAGCTGTCCCAAATCTTTGATTGTAAATGCTTTGTGTAACAAGTCTTTGAGATCCTGCATTTCCTGTAAAATAGAACTAGCAACCATAATGTCATCAACATAGACAAGAAAAGCTATAAATGTGGATCCTTGTCCTCTTGTAAATAGGCAGTGATCATGCTTAGACTGTTTATAGCCTGCCCTTGTAAGTTCTTCAGTGAGTTTAGCATTCCATTGTCTACTCGCTTGTCTTAAACCATATAGTGACTTAATAAGCTTGCATACTTGGTTTTTGTTTGAGAAGGGAAGTCCTGGTGGTGGTTTCATATAAACTTCTTCATTTAGGTCTCCATGGAAGAAAGCTGTGTTGACATCCATTTTATGTAAGTGCCACTTGTTCAATGATGCTAGGCTAAGAAAGAGCCTGATAGTGGATAATTTTGCTACAGGAGAAAAGGTTTCAAGGAAATCTATTCCTTCAGTTTGAGTGTAGCCCTTGGCCACAAGTCTTGCTTTGTATCTGTCAATTGTACCATCTGCCTTTCTTTTAATCCTGTACACCCACTTGCAGCCTATTGGCTTTTTTCTTTAGGTAATGTTACAAGTAACCATGTATTTGTGTTATGGAGAGCCGCCAGTTCTTCTTGCATTGTCTTCTGCCAATTTGTATCTTTTGCAGCTTCTGTATATGTACTAGGTTCTTGTTCAGCAATTAGATTACATGAAAAAACCTTGTAGAAGTCTGATAGATGGTCATATGACAGCACCTTATCAAGGGTGTGAGGTGTGGTAGTGGTGTCTTCAAGTATAGTTTGATAGTCCTGTAAATGCACAAGTAACCTTCTTTCTCTTGTTGATCTTCTAACATTCTGTGTATTATATGGTGGTGGTAAATGCTGTGAAGCATCATAATCTGCATCACCTGTATCTCATGTGTAGAGAATTTGATCTTCAGTTTCTGTATCCTCAACATTATTACCTGAATCATCAACCACAGTGTGATCTTGAGATATTGTGCTTGTATAAGCTAGACAACCAAAAACTTTCAAGTTAGTGTAATCAGGTTGTTTACCATATAGAACAGAATACGGTGTGTGCTCTTTCAATAGAGATGTAGGTGTAATATTTATTAATATGGTAGCATGTTTGACACATAATCCCCAATAAGACATAGGGAAACCAGAATGAAATCTTAGTGCCCTTGCTACATTCAATAAGTGTTGATGTTTTCTTTCTACCACACCATTTTGTTGTGGTGTGTGTACACAAGAGGTTTCATGGACAATAACCTTTTGTGCATAGAAAGCATCCATCTTGAATTCCAGACCATTGTCAGATCTGATTTTCTTGATGTTCTTATTGAACCGATTGCAGAAATTTTGTAGCAATGACCTAGTTTCAGATTTTGCTTTCATTAAATGAATCCAAAGAAATCTAGAGCAATCATCTACAATAGTCAAGATGTAATATTCTCCATTATATGTACAAAATTTATTGGGACCCATATGTCAACATGTACAAGATCAAAAGGATTAACAGAAATATAACTAATATGGGGAAAATTGTGCCTCTTTTGTTTTGCAAGAGGACAGACATGACAGTCACTATCTAAACATGATTGAGTACTAGGTATTGTTTTCTGTAATATATGAAGTCTTTGTTTAGATGGATGACCAAGTCTATAGTGCCAAATCAGAGAATCAGGTAAGACATCAGATTGACATGCTGTTGGTGTTACATGAATATTGATAGGAGAATCAGCTTTGAGAATGTATAAGCCTTGGACAAGATCAGCTGAACCAATCATTGTCTTCAAGATATTGTCCAGCACAACACAACCATTAGCTCTAAATAACAAAGAGAATTTATTGTTATGAACCAGTCTTCTAACGGACATAAGATTATATGTAAAATGAGGAACACAAAGAACATGATCCAACAATAGGTCTTTGTTGATTCTTACTTGTCCTATGTGTGTGACTGGAGTATGTGTACCATTAGGTAAAGTGACTATAAGACCATCTACAGGTTTAGCATTAATCATTAAAGATAAAAAGTAAATGACATGATCAGTGGCACCTGAGTCTACTATCCAATTATAGATAGTACCTGATGCAGCAATGCTATGAACATTTGCAGTAAGTGCCACTGCTGGACTATGATCAGATAAATCTGTGATTTGTACATTCCTTAGCATGTCCATAATGTGCTCATATTGGGATCTGGACATGGTGTTAGAACTGGCTTGAACAACCTGATCCTGCTGTGTATCAGAATTTGTGTCAACTGAAGCCTGCAGCTAGACCAACATGGTTGGCTTGGATCTAGCCTCTTCCTCTGCCCTTTGAACCAATAGGATAACCAAACTTTTTGTAGCACTTTTCAACAATATGACCTTTCTTGCCACAATATGTGCACTAAGGCCTTCTTGTATTATTAGAAAAACTTCTACCAGAACCCCTACCTCCACCTCTGCCATAGGATGCATATTTTGAGTAGCTAGGGTAACAAGATCTTGTCTATACCGGTTATAACCACTAGTTTGGGCACTCAAAAGTTTTATCTGTTCCAATATCTGCATAATTGAGTTGACTTTCATGTTGCAAGGCCTTATTGAAGACAATAGCCAGATCTGGGATAGGTTTTGACATCAAGGCCTGAGATCTCACATTACCAAAAACATCATTCAACCCTTTCAAAAACCTAATTACCCTATGAGTTTCATTCTGTTCTCTGTAAACCGGGAGGGCAGCACAAGTGCAGGGTGGGGTAGGTCTTAGAATTAAGAGTTGATCCCATAAACTTTTCAACTTTGTGAAGTATTGAGTAACAGACATAGTACCTTGTTTTGTAGCATAAATCTCTTATTGAAGATTAGACAACCTGTAAGCGTTGCCAATACCAAACGATGATCAAGATCTTCCCAGATTTCCCTTGCTGTGGTCAACCAAAAGATACTCTGCTGAATTGAAGTGTCTACCGAATTCACCAACCAATTAGACACCATATCATTGCATTGGCACCATATTTCATAATTCCTGTGATTTTCTGCTGGCTTCGGCAACGAACCATCAACAAACTATAATTTGCCTTTCATTGATAACACCATTGAAATAGCTCTCTTCCAACAGTGATAATTTTCGGCCCCTTTAAGAACAGGTTGAACAATTACGGCCGAAGGATTTTCCCCAGGATGAATGTGATAAGGATTCACCACAGCATCTCCAATTTCCGCCATTTCCAAGAAAACATATAAGAACTTAAGGAAAAATTAGAAGAAAGAACTAATCGAAGAATGAACGAATGTAGTTCCACACTAGAATTCAAGATTGCAATTCCATACTGCAATTATCAAGAAGACACAGCATAAGCGTGCTCTGATACCATGTTGAAAAAGAATAAAAGACGTAGAAAAGCTAAGAAATCAACGAAGAAGATGAAAGAATTTAAAATGAAGAATAGGCGGGGAAAAAAAATCATTATTGAGAATTTTCAATCAAGTGAGTATTATCTTCACTCAGCTGCACATATATATACACTCCTAACTATCCAATAACTGATTCAGCGGTTACAACAACCCAATCAACCAATAACTGCTCCTAACCGTCTTTGCACCTGAGTGTTCGACAAAATGCCTGAACCAGTTTTTAGTCCCATTACTTGCAGCTTCTTGAACATCAGCTGACCTTTTTATTCTGATTAGTAACTTCAACAGGTGTGGTGGGATGATCACCATCATCCCAGCCACCAGCCATCGGAGGTTTATTTTGCATTCTATGTATCATATTCGCATTTGCTTTAATTCTCTTTTTTGTTTTGTATTTGTACGTGTATTACGTGCATGTGTTTTGCTTGCTTCTATTACTTGTGTTACACGGTGTCTTTTTTTCTTTCCATTTTTGTTTCGGGCAAAAATTATGGTATCATAACTGTAATATTTCGATTTTCGGGAAAGGGCAGACGTGTCATTTTGCGAAAACGAAATATTGGGTTCGGTTCCTTTTATTTGGAGTTTAAATAATTGGATATTTATATATGTAATTTTCAAGATAATTATGTATATAATAAAAGAGATTTCCTGATTTTTTTAATGGAAAAAAATGATTTAATTGGGATTAACTATATAAGGGATCTATTATACACATTAATCCACAACCTAAATCATTAGTCAAAAAAGAGAGAGCGACGACCACTTTTTTCTTCTTGCCGTCGACTTGGGAGAAAAAAAAAAGGGGTTGGAAATGATTTCACCAAAATCTAAAGCAAATCTCAATCGTTTCGGATCGGTTTGACGCCGGAATCGTCGTGAGAAGAGCATCGTTTGGATAGCGACTTTGTTGGAAAGGCTGCAGATTTCAAGGTTGATCGGACTGGTTTTTGGTGCAAGACAAGTAAGAAGCTCTTCCTACAATCTAATTAAGGTTTAGATTAAGGTTTTAAGTGTTTAGATGTAAGAAGGTTATGGCTTTTAGTTGGTTAATGGTCCTAGATGCCATGGTATGGTTAGATATGTTTCCACTGTGATTTTATGTGTTGAAATTGTTTATTATTTAGGTTAAAAACGGATTGAAAATCGTATTTGAAGATTTTAGGGTTTTAGGTAAACCCCAGGCGGGCGGGCGTCTCGAACTAGTCGACGGGCGTCTGTGATTTTTGGTAGTTCGGACGGGCGTCGGACTAGCTGAGACGGGCGTCGTCGACGATAGATTTTTGATTCGAGATTGTAGCGTTCTTAGTGGACGGGGCGTCGATTTCAAACGGGCGTTGCTTTAAGCGGACGGGCGTTTGAGGTGATTTACATACTGAGTTGTAGCGATTTTAAGTGAAGGCGTCCGGTATTAGTGGGACGGGCGTCCATAAAACTTAAACGCAGCGTTTGGATTTATTACCTTATTTCTATTACTTTAATTGTTTCAAGCTTGATCATCATGTCCTTTATTGTTTTAAACTCTTAATCACGATGTATTAAGATTAATTAAACATAAACAAGCTTCGATTGTACTACGATGCGTTCGATTTAAAACACCGAATGTACTCTTAAAGGAGTTGAAGTTCGGATCCGTCGGAAGAAGGCATGAAGGGGCTTGTGCTTTGGTGAACTAGGGTTCATCAATGTCGGTGTATTTGCTAGGACTTGTCCGCGTCTAGTGGTCTAAATGCGAGTAGTAGAGATGTGAGGAGCTTACTTGAAAACACTAGGGATGGCTAGTTAATTCACATCAATACATACATATGTGTAGTAAAAGATAAAACATCATCTATTCTCGGTTGAACACTATTTCATATCGGCGATGTGATACGTCCATAAAAGGTGGACAACACTGCTTTGGCCTTAAACGGTGAAGGGTAGTGGAGGAAATCCATCGGACGATATCGCATACCGGGAGACCCGAGCTAATCGGTGTTAATCACCGTTAGTTAGCAAGTATATCTTGGTGATGAACGCCATGCGCGCAGTGTCCTTGGGTAATGATGTAACAAAGATAAGCTAAGTAGAAGCGTATAGTCACGACGTGTCGATGGGCATGAAGTGAACCACTAGATTGAGTCGTTCTCGCCAAGATAAGCTTTTAATAATAACCTTAATTAAATTGTATCTTCTACTTCTTACTATGTACATTGTACTTACCTCAAATGCATGTTTATTTATGTGTTTGGGGGAGAGAAGACGAACAGGTTGGTGAAGGTTTCGAGGAGGACTTTGATGACGACGTTTGAAGACGCCGGAGTTGAAGACTCTTATTTATTTTGGTTCTTTCATTTATGCTATTTCATAGACTTGGATTAGTTGGATGTAATAGTTATCTTAGTATCATTGGATTTCGTTGGTTTCTTTGAATGTAATAAGTATTACATTTATTCTATCTTTAGTGGTTTCTATTCTTTAATGTTTGGAAAAAATTTTACCCGAGTCTTTGCTTCCGTTTGCTTTTATTTGATACGACGTAGTAGATGCTTACGTGTAATATTATTTATTTAATGTTATGCGTGCGAACGTTTTCGATTTCGGATAAGGACTCGGTGTCCGGAACGGGCGTTACAATTGATATCGAGAAAAGCGCCTTTTGAGGCTTCTATTCTTTTAAGATAAGTTTTCTCTAGATCTGTTAGTAACGTTACGGTTTTCTTTGATCATCGAGGATGGTGTTCACGAACCTGAGCCGGTGCGAGAATCGTCGGGAGTTCGACGGGAGAATCCAACACCGATCGTAGGAGGAGGTGTTGTGAGGCCAAGTCATCCACCTCAAGCGAGTTTGTCACCACCACCACATACAACAACCCCCACCGGTTTCTCGGTGAATTCGCCACCACGACCTCAGCAACCCCCACAGTGGCATGTGGGAAGTTCGGTTCCATTTTCTCTGGTCAGTGAAGTTCCAGTAAGTTCGATACCACCGCCAGTGAGCTACCCTCCGCAGCCGCAAATCTTTTACCCTCCACCAGTGAGCCACACCTCACCCATTGTGTTCCACCAGCAACAACAGGTCCCCTATCCACCTCCAGTAGGTCCTACGTCACGACCTACAGCACCACAGTCACCCCGCCCTGACTTTCAGCAAGGTTTCGGCTACCCACCTTACGGTTTCCAGCAACCCCAGTATCACCAGCAAGTGCCTTACGCGTACCCTCCAATTTATCCATGACTCCACCATTAGACCGGTTTTCGAGCAAGCACCATCAGTTGACTGGTATACCAGGTTGAGAAGGAACAAAGTCCAGGATTTCTTTGGAAATGTTGAGCACTCGAAGGCTGAAGAATGGATTAGGAGTTTTGAGAAGGCATGTAGGAACATACATGTCCCCGAGGCCGAGATGGCACAGTTGGCGGTCGGGCTTTCTTTTGGGTGCAAATGAAGCTTGGATTGATTCGATCTGAGTAGCAAAGTGGTAAGGCGACAGATTAGGAAGGTTTCAAGACCATGTTCTACAATGAGTACTTCCCTGCTCACATCAGGCAGAGATATGGCAAGACAGTTTAAAAAGCTTACGCAGGTTTGACTATGACAGGTTCGCGATGCACCAACAAGTTTAACGAGTTGGGAAGATTCTATCTGAGCTAATGAAGGTAGAAGAGAGGAAAATGGCCCTATACAAGGAAGGGTTAGCATATCATATACTGATCGGCATGCTAGGTTTCACGGCTAAGAATATGGCGGAGTTGTTGAATAAAGCTTTGGAAGTTGAGACCTTCGGGAAGAAGGCCACCGTGGTTGTTGGGAATAAGAGGAGCTTTGGAGCGAGCCAGGTAATAACCGAGGAGCACCACATCGAGTTTCAAGAAGACCACGGCCCCTGCAGCAAGTAAACCACTACCGGAGCACCCTTTGCCCTAAGTGCAACAGAATCACTCAGGTGAGTGCCGAGTTCACACAAACGGATGTTATCTCTGTGGAGAAGCGGGACACTTTGCCAAGAACTGTCCGACCAAGGGTCCAACGGGTAACGAAGAAGCAAGGAAGTGGTAAAGCGGCCCAAGTCGCCCGATTCGTGTTTTTTGCCGGTGATGCTAGAAAGGCGAAACACGAGGATGACGTTATATCGTGTACTTATTGTTAATTTGTTCTTTTAAGTTATGTTTATAGCATGTTTATTCATCTTTGTATCATGAGTTAATTGAATAAATGTGCATCGTAGTAATGATAATGTTAAATAATTTTATGGTCGAGCTTTGTTCGATCACGGGGCGTCTAATACTTTCGTGTCGACTAAAGTAGCTAAGAAATTGAGTCTACCTTTGGAACCTTTAAGGAATACATTGGAGATAACCACACCGTTAGGGAAGGTAACGAAAGTAACTAGGATGACACCACAAGTGGAAGTCCAAGTTGGATCTTATCGATGCAAAAGCGACTTCACGGTTTTAGACTTTTCGGATTTCGATGTGATTCTTGGAATAGATTGGCTATCCGAGAATTTCGTCCATATAGATTGCCGAGGAAAGAAAGCGATCTTTAAGGTACTGGGAAATCGATAAGACTTATCAAGGCAATGTGTACAAGCCTAGCAAGAAGAGACATCCGATAATATCGCCGTTAAAGGCTATAAGGGCTTGTCGAAAAGTTTGTGAAGGCTACTTGTTGTCTGCAGCGTGGATGTGGAACAACTAAAGCCCGAGTTAAGGGAGACCCTGTGGTCAAGGAGTATCTGAAGTGTTTCGGAAGAGTTACCGGGAACATGCCGGATAGAGAGATCGAATCGAGATCAAGTTGATACCGGGAGCGACACCAGGTTGCCAAGGCACCTTACTGAGAATGGCGCCGGTGAGTTGAAAGAGTTGAAAGCTCACCTTTTAGGACATGCTCGAGAGGAATATAATTCAACCTAGTACTTAGCCTTGGGGAGCCCCAAAGTTGTTTGTCAAGAAGAAAGACGGTAGCATGAGGATGTGCATCGACTACTGAGCGTTGAATAATCTCACCATCAAGAACAAATATCCTCTCGCCAAGAATTGATGACTTGTTTAATCGGTTGCAAGGAAGGAGCGTGTTCTCTAAGATTGATCTTAGGTCGGGATATCACCAGATTAAAAATCAAGGTAGCGAGATATACCAAGACGGCTTTCGATCACGAGTATGGACATTATGAGTTCTTAGTTATGCCTTTTGGACTCACTAATGCTCCATCTGCATTTATGGACTTAATGCAACGTGTTTTCATGCCATACTTAGATAAGTTTGTGATAGTCTTCATAGACGATATCCTAGTATATTCCAAGGATGAGAAAGAACATGAAGAACACTTAAGGATAGTGTTGGAGACTTTGAAGAGGAATCGGTTGTATGCTAAGTTTTCCAAATGTGACTTTTGGTTGAATCAAGTGAGTTTCTTGGGTCATGTCATTCTTGGAGATGGCATTAAAGTTGATCCTCGAAGGTTGAAGCGGTTGAGAAGTGGTCCAGGACCGACTACGATTTGAGGTTAAAGTTTCCTTGGTCCACAGGGCTATTATAGGAAGTTTGTTCAAGACTTCTCAAGGATAGCTACACCACTTACCCGGCTCACTCGAGAAGAATGTGAAGTTTGAGTGGACCAAAGTGAGTGTGAAGAGGCCTTCAGGCGTTGAAGAAGAAGTTGACTACGACCCGGCTTTTGGCGATTCGGAGATCTTTGATAATTATGACGTTTACACGGATGCTTCGGGACGGGGTTTGGGTTGTGTGTTGATGCAAGGAGGAAAGGTAATTGCTTATGCATCTAGACAGTTGAAGGTGCATGAGAAGAATTACCCAACACATGACTTAGAGTTGGCGGCGGTAGTGTTTGCCACTAAAGACTTGGAGGCACTACTTATACGGAGTTAAGGCGAGGATCTTCACCGATCACAAGAGTTTGAAGTACTTCTTTACCCAAGAGAATCTGAATATGAGACAAAGGAGATGGCTAGAGTTCGTAAAGGATTACGACCTAGATATTCAATATCATCCGGGTAAAGCCAACACAGTGGCAGATGCTTTGAGTAGAAAACCCGTGTTCGCGGTTTCAAGTGTTGAAGTTGTGGCAGAAAGGCTAGAGGGGCTACAAATCCGAAGTTTTGATCAGATTGAAGACCGGCAGGTTGTGGCGCCGTTGTTAGCAAGGTCTGAGTTGATGGATGATATTCGGGAAAAACAAGATGAAGACCCGATTTTGGTTGATTTAAAGCGAGTTGCAAGAGAAAAGCCTCACAATGGGGTTACGTGCTAGACAAGAACGGAAACCTTTGGTACCAGGATCGCTTTGTGTGTGCCTAATATTGGGGATTTGAGGCAAAGAGTTATGGAAGAGGCACATAGGATTGCATTCTCGGTTCATCCAGGATCCACTAAAATGTCTGAGAGACTTGAAGGAAAAGTTTTGGTGGCCTCGATGAAATCGAAATAGCCAAGTTCGTGGCAGTGTGATATCTCGCCGGAAGTAAAAAGCGGAGCATAGGCGACCAGGAGGAATGCTTAAGCCATTGGATATCCCTGAATGGAAGTGGGATAAGATTACGATGGATTTCATTACCGGCTTACCTAAGACAAGAGGCGGTCATGATGCAATTTGGGTGATTGTAGAGGCATTGACCAAATCCGCTCATTTCTTACCGTATAAGGTTGATATGCCCTTGAAGAAGATGACGACACTATACTTGGATAACATAGTGAAGTTACATGGAGTTCTATATCGATAGTCTCGGATCGTGATTCGAGGTTCGTCGATCGATTTTGGAAAAGTTTACAAACGACTTTCGGAACCAAGTTAGATTTGAGTACGGCCTTTCATCCTCGATGCAGACGGACAATCTGAGAGAACCATCCAAACACTTGAAGATATGTTGAGAGCTTGTGTTTTGGAAGTAGGCGGATCATGGGATGATTACCTACCGGTAGCGGAGTTTGCCTACAACAACAGTTATCATGCAAGTATAGGCATGCCGCCATTTGAAGCGTTGTATGGAAGAAGGTGTAGAACGCCGCTGTTTTGGGATGAAGTCGGAGAAAGACAAATCACCGGACCGGAATTGGTTGAGCCGGCTAAGGAAAGAGTTCAGTTGGTTAAGAAGAATCATGGCGACTCAAGATAGACGTAAGAGTTGGGCGGATGTTAGAAGAAGGCCCTTAGAGTTTGAAGTTGGTGAAAGAGTGTATCTACGAGCTTCACCAATGAAGGGAGTGAGACGCGTTTTGGACAAAAAGGAAAGTTGAGTCCGAGGTATGTTGGACCTTTTGAGATTCTGGAAAGGATTGGACCGTTGGCTTATAAGCTTGAGCTACCAGAATCCATGTCAAGAGTCCACAACGTGTTCCACGTATCGATGTTGAAAAGTGTTTGACCAAGACGGATGTTGAGACTACGGTTGATCCGAGATCCTTCAAGATAACCTTTCGTATGATGAGAAACCGATCGAAATTTTGGACGGAAGGAAAAGATGGTTAAGAGAAGAATGATTCCCTTGATTTTGGTGCAATGGAGCAATCATTCACCGGAAGAAGCTACGTGGGAAGTCGAGGATGAGATGATCAGCGAGTTCCCAGATTTAATGGACTTACCAGGTATGTTCTAAGTTTCGAGGACGAAACTCCTTTAAGGGGGGGAGAATGTAATATTCCGATTTTCGGGAAAGGGCAGACGTGTCATTTTGCGATAACGAAATATTGGGTTCGGTTCCTTTTATTTGGAGTTTAAATAATTGGATATTTATATATGTAATTTTCAAGATAATTATGTATATAATAAAAGAGATTTCCTGATTTTTTTTAATGGAAAAAAAATGATTTAATTGGGATTAACTATATAAGGGATCTATTATACACATTAATCCCCTAACCTAAATCATTAGTCAAAAAAAAGAGAGAGCGACCATGCCTTCTTTTCTTCTTGCCGTCGACTTGGGAGAAAAAAAAGGGGTTGGAACAGTTTCACCAAAATCTAAAGCAAATCTCAATCGTTTCGGATCGGTTTGAACGCCGGAATCGTCGTGAGAAGAGCATCGTTTGGATAGCGACTTTGTTGGAAAGGTTGCAGATTTCAAAATTTGATCGGACTGGTTTTGGTACCAAAGACAAGTAAGAAGCTCTTCCTACAATCTAATTAAGGTTTAGATTAAGGTTTTAAGTGTTTAGATGTAAGAAGGTTATGGCTTTTAGTTGGTTAATGGTCCTAGATGCCATGGTATGGTTAGATATGTTTCCACTGATTTTATGTGTTGAAATTGTCATTTATTTAGGTTAAAACGGATTGAAAATCGTATTTGAAGATTTTAGGGTTTTAGGTAAACCAGAGCGACGGGCGTCTGAACTAGTCAGACGGGCGTCTGTGATTTTGGTAGTTCGGACGGGCGTCCGGACTAGCTGGACGGGCGTCTGACAGTAGATTTTTGATTCAGGATTGTAGCGTTCTTAGTGGACGGGCGTCCAGTTTCAAACGGGTGTTTGCTTTAAGCGGACGGGCGTTTGAGGGGTGATTTTACATACAGGTTGTAGCGATTTTAAGTGGACGAGCGTCCGGTATTAGTGGACGGGCGTCCATAAGGCTTAAACGAGCGTTTGGATTTATTACCTTATTTCTATTACTTTAATTGTTTCAAGCTTGATCATCATGTCCTTTATTGTTTTAAACTCTTAATCACGATGTATTAAGATTAATTAAACATAAACAAGCTTCGATTGTACTTCTGATGCGTTCAGTTAAAACACCGAATGTACTCTTAAAGGGAGTTGAAGTTCGGATCCGTCGGAAGGGCATGAAGGGGCTTGTGCTTTGGTGAACTAGGGTTCATCAATGTCGGTGTATTTGCTAGGACTTGTCGCGTCTGAAGTGGTCTAAAATGCAGTAGGAGATGTGAGGAGCTTACTTGAAAACACTAGGGATGGCTAGTTAATTCACATCAATACATACATATGTGTAGTAAAAGATAAAACATCATCTATTCTCGGTTAGACACTATTTCATATCGGCGATGTGATACGTCCATAAAAGGTGGACAACACTGCTGGCCTTAAACGGCTGAAGGGTAGTGGAGGAAATCCATCGGACGTATACGCATACCGGGGAGACCCCGGAGCTAATCGGTGTTAATCACCGTTAGTTAGCAAGTATATCTTCAGGCTGATGAACGCCATGCGCAGTGTCCTTGGGTAGTGATGTAACAAAGATAAGCTAAGTAGAAGCGTATAGTCACGACGTGTCGATGGGCATGAAGTGAACCCTAGATTGAGTCGTTCTCGCCAAGATAAGCTTTTAATAATAACCTTAATTAAATTGTATCTTCTACTTCTTACTATGTACATTGTACTTACCTCAAATGCATGTTTATTTATGTGTGTGGGGAGAGAAGACGAACGCAGGTTGGTGAAGGTTTTAGGAGGACTTTGATGACGACGTTTGAAGACGCCGGAGTTGAAGACTCTTATTTATTTTGGTTCTTTCATTTATGCTATTTCATAGACTTGGATTAGTTGGATGTAATAGTTATCTTAGTATCATTGGATTTCGTTGGTTTCTTTGAATGTAATAAGTATTACATTTATTCTATCTTTAGTGGTTTCTATTCTTTAATGTTTGGAAAAAAATTTACCCGAGTCTTTGCTTCCGTTTGCTTTTATTTGATACGACGTAGTAGAGGCTTACGTGTAATATTATTTATTTAATGTTATGCGTGCCGAACGTTTCGATTTCCGGATAAGGACTCGGTGTCCGGGAACGGGGCGTTACAATAACATCATTGTTTTTTCAAGTGGAATAAAGTTCAATGTATTTCTTCTTATCGAGCACACTCCCTATACATAAATCTCTTGAATGAATTGAACTAACTAATGATCATATAGTCGATTATATATCAATGTTAATTCATTTTCATTGATGGACAATTTTGAATATGATAAGATTTCATTATATATATTAAGAACACATCAAACAAATATGCAACAATCAACTGAATCAAGTACACTGATGGGCTTAAGCTCATACCCTAGTGGTAAGCCACTAGGGTCTACCCTGGTCTCCAGTGGGAGGTCCAGGGTTCGAATCCCCTCCCCCTCCTTTCGTTTCCGGACCGGTATAAAAAAAAGTACACTGATAAAATTAAATCAGGGGTTGAATCGTCTTTTATTTATTTATTTATAATTATTATTAGTTTTATATCTCATAATAATACAAAAAGGAAGGTATATATATTTGGGCCAAAGACCCAAAAGTACATAAAACGGACTTATTGGACTTATAAGGACAAAAAGGAATCTGTTGGACTTATAAGGATACAAATTAGATAGATAGACTCAAATACCCTTAATAAAGAAGAAAGAAAAAAAAAAAAGAAGAAGGGGGGGAAAAGAGGCGCCTGTTAGTTTTAGTTGTTGTTGTTGTTGTTTTTTTTTTTTTTTTTTTTTTTTTTTTTTCGTTCCCTGTTAGAAAAAAGAGGGCACTGTTCATTTTTTTTTTTCTTTCTTTCTTTAACAGGCAGTGTTCAGTTTTTTTTTTTTTTTTTTTTTTTAACCGATGTATTGACCATCGCGATACAATGACCACCCCCGATATATTGACCACCGCGATTCAATGACCACCGCGACGCATTGACCACCCCGATGCAATGACCACCTCGATGGATTGACCATCCTGATGCATTGACCACCGCGACGCCCGATGCGATGACCATCGCGATGAAGAGACACCGCGATGAAGTGACACCGCGATGTAGAGAAACGGCGATGAAGCGACACCGTGATGCAGAGACACCGCAATAAAGTGACACCGCGATGCAGTGACCACCCCGATCACGAGACACGCGATGCGAGACGCCGCGCGTTGCGAGAGACCTCGATGAAGTGATACATCGACGTAGTGACCACCAGCGATGCGAGGCGCCAATGAAGTGACACCACGATGCATTGACCACGCCAGGATCCATTGATCACCTCGATCACAGATGACCACCTCGATCGCGAGAGACACCACGATCACGATGACCAAACCAGATCGAGAGACACCGCGATCGCATGACCACCCCGTCAGAGACATCACAATGTTATAACATTTGACGATGAAGTGACACCGCATTCGCAGAGACACCACGATGAAGTGACACCGCAATGCAGAGACGCGTTGCGAGAGACATCGCGATGTTATAACATTTGACAATGCGAGAGACACCGCAATGCGAGAGACACCGCATTGTAGAGACACAACGATGAAATGACACCGCAATGCAGAGACAACTGCGATGTAGAGACACCGCGATGCAGAGACACCGCGATTAAGTGACAACGCGATGCAAAGACACCGCGATGAAGTGACACCGCATTACAGAGACACCGCGATGAAGTGACACCGCGATAAGTGACACCGCAATGCAGAGACACCGCGATCACGCGATGCAGTGACCACCCCCGATGCAGAGACACCGTGATGAAGTGACACCGCATTTATGCAGTTACATCAACAATTTATGCAGTGACATTGACAATTTATGCAGTGACATCAACAATTTATGCAGTGACATCGACAATTTATTTTGCTGGGCTTGGAAAATAGTAGCTCAATCTTGGTTAAAATACTAGTAACAATTTGCTTCATCAATAATTTAAAATTAAATGCAGAAATAAATGTAACAACAGAATGAAGTGACATCAATGCCACTCCATTAATTCTTTAGCTGTAATCACTTCATTAGTTGTCTAATGTATGCAGTGACATCTGTAGTGACATCAATGTCACTTCATTAATTATATCAATTTGGCTTGTTTGGCAACGGAGAAACTCTAATGGCGTGTTTGGATCTTAAGCCTCATGTACATGTCCTTCAATGATTTCACAATGTCAAAATCATCAAAAAGACAATAACTTACATAAAATAACTTCTAATCTAGAAATCAGGTTATAAACATCCCTATTTGACAAGCTCAAGCAATGAATTTTAACACCAAAATATATACCTCTACTTTAAATTCCTCTTCTCCTTGCTTTCCAGCTGTATCCATTAACTTGATTGTTTCACTCCTTTTTTTTCCATTTATCACCTACTTTCCATTCCCGATCTGCAAATTGTTCAATGTTCCCGATCTTCATTCCCAATCTGTGATCTTTGTTTCTTCATCTCATGGACAAATTATTTAGTACCAATCATCTCAACTATTTGATATGCTAGAAACCAAAAAAGTTCAATCATACAACATTTCAATTTTTTTTGAGTGGAATATACAACATTTCAACATCCAAAAATCAACTAAATGTCCCCCAAAAGAAACAAAACTTACTAGTCTCTTCATCAGCTCTAGACCTCCACCCTTCACACCTATGAAAGCGTAACCCCATTGCATCCTATAACAACTATTATGTTCACTCACAAAGCTTCCCACTCAATCTTTGATTATAATGCAAAATTCTTGGTGGTCTTCTCCATCAACGTTTTTAGTCCTTGTAATTCTAACATGAATCAGAAACCATTATATGTTGATCCTATTGCAACAATGAAATCCTAGTTTCTTTCCCTGGATGGGCTTGTTTCAATTCGCTCCAACCGTCAAATGTGAACACGATGAACATCAGACGTTTTAGCGTGGAAGATAAGTGAAAAATTGGACTGATGCAAAAAAAGCAAAACACCTAGCTAGTATTAACTTTTCTTGTTAATTTCTCCATCTTCCACCTTCAACCACCGTCGCCTCTCGGCACAAAGAATGCCTAGGCCATTGACAAAAAATCTCAATTTCTGCCTCACCAAACTCAAACCATCCCCCAATTCCAATCATCTCGTCCGTACACCTTTTTCTTCTAATCCCTTTTTAAAAACCTTCAACTCTCTTTACGATTTTACTTTTGATCGCACCACCAGTTCCAAATCCTCTACGACTACTCCCACCGCCGCTTCATCGGTTTGTGATTCGGCGACGTTCCCATCTCAAGTTCAACCCCAAACCTTACCGCCGTCTTCGCTTCCCAACGGTTCTTCTTCTCCTCGCCGGGAAGATCAAACTCCATTATAGATTCCTCGTCTTCGTCGATAGCTTCTTCAGCCGCATCATCCTCGTCATCTCCGGTTGCAGAATTTGAAAACGGACTTAATTTGGACTTATAAGGGGTATAGGGGTATTTTGGTACATGTAGATATATTATGTCCTTATAAGTCCAACAGATTCTTTTATGTCCTTATAGGGCTAATAAGTATAAAAAACTATACTTTTAAGTAATTAACCCTATATATTTTGCAAAATTTTCGTGTTATATTTACTTTCGTAAAGTATTTCCAGACAATTGTCTGAGACTACTACTTTGAGGTACTGTCGGGCATCAAAGTTGGAATCTCTCCCTATAAGGTGGCTTCCATAAGGGCTCGAATCTAAAACCTCTTGCTTAAGCGACACGAGTCTCTTTCATATATGCAACATATTTTATATATAATGTTTTGTAAAAAAAAATTAACACCTTATATCGTCTAAAGATAAAAAATAAACACCGCAATCTCGCTCGGTTTCTCCCGGCCGCCCCTGCCGTTTTATAAACTTCATCATCAAAATATTCCATCGAGACCCCAGGAAAACGCACCCACACCATGGTTGTCTTTACTCTTGATCTCCTCCTTCGACGGATGAAAGGAAGGCCGTCACTAGATATATGTTACGTATAAATAGATGAAGAATTTTTTTTGTAGGCATTGTTAACCGATATGTTTGGAAGGCATATGTTATTGTACTACTATATGAATGAGCTTCTCAAGTGTTAAGTTATGTATTTCTGCTTTCCATATTTGATTAACGGTATGATCCATGGTCGGCTATCTAGGGCTGAGCTTGGGTTGGGTTGGGTCGACTTGGGTTGGGTTTTTACATAGTATAAGTCGGGTTGGTTCAAGAAAAAACTAACCCACACCAAACCAAACCAAATGACTATAAAACCCAACGGGTTGGTTCGGGTTGGTTTCGGGTTGGTTCGGGTTGGGTTTCGTGTTTTCATCCATAAAACATGCATCTATTTTTTTTATGAACAGCTATTGTATTAATACTCTCTAGCAAGGGACTAGAGAGCAAAGAAAGAGGTACAAGTTACGCTTTGGGACAAATTACGTAAATACGAGAAAACCAAAAACCATCGGCGAGCGTAATTACAACGAAAAACAATAACAATAGAGTCGAAAAAACTAATAATGCTTAAAATGCAGTAGCAAAATGACCAAGGTCATGGATTAATCCGCATTCCATCCAAGAAGAGGATTTGATGACCATGTGTACCAATTGCGAATTGATTTTGACGATTTTCCGTAAAGCCACGATATCTGAGGTTTGTTGAATATTCGATAGAAGCGAGTAATGTCAAATTTGGCGATTCAAAGATAATGTTGTTCATTGTTTTCCAAATCCACCATAAGGTCTGTACATTTGATGTAAAACCAAGCTTTATTGTGCTGAGAAGTTGCTTTGAACACATGAACAGATTTGAGTGGTTCCAAAAGTAATTCCGTCATCCTATTGACAGAGATATTAGCAATACCACACCAAGTAAAAATCAGAGACCAAAGCTCGTAAGTATGAACACATTGGATCATGATATGGTCCAAAGTTTCATCAAAGAGATGACAAAAGTAAGCGGAGTAGCATCCGGGATCGTAATCTTCCTTCTAATCAAATTATCCAAAGTAGGAAGTCTATTGAGTTTCACTCTCCAAATGAAGAAATCGACTTTGGAGGGTAGAAGTCGATTTCTAACATACTTACTATCCGCGTTGACGTAAAATGATTTCGTAATCTCTATAGACTTCCTTAGAGCACGAACCGTAAAAATGCCATCTTTAGAAAGTTTCCAAATAGTTTTATCGATAGAACCTGCAACCGGAGAAACATTTTGTAAAAGCAAAATCAACTCCGATAGCTCCCCATATTCCCTACCTCTAGGATTTCTTCTCCACTTCCACCTCCATCTCCAAACTCCCTCATCCCAAACTCCTTTCTCACCAACACAATCCATTTTTCCATCATCAAGTGCAAATAATCTAGGAAATCTATCTTTAAGGCAAGAGTTAATAATCCACGAGTCATGCCAAAAGCTAATCAACTCCCCATTGCCAAGGGACCACGCAATAGAAGAAGAAAAGTTAATTCCCCAACTATCCACTTTCTTACACACACTAAGAATACCCTCCAAATTCTTCCAACATATGAAAGCGATCTTCCCGCTACAAAACCACCCCTTCCCCATAAATGGCTTTAATGACCCGAACCCATAAGGCATTTGGTTCAAGAAAATCTCCAAAACCATTTACCCAATAAAGCGAAGATTTTGAAAACACAAATTACCCAAACCCATCCTCCCAAATCGATACTTTTTGTTAAAGTATCCCACGCAATCCAAGCAAGTTTATTTTCTGACCCATTTCCCCCTCCCCAGAAAAAAGTACGTCTAAGACGCTCAATCTCACAAAAAACGGACTTAGGAGCCTGAAAGAGAGAGAAATTAAACAAAGGTATGCTACCAAGGGCTGATTTAACAAGAACCTGTCTTCCACCAAAGGAGAGCAAAGCAACTTTCCATCCCGCTAGCTTCGTTTTTATTTTCTCAATCACCGGCTGCCACGATGAGGAACAATTCATATTTTTTCCTAGAGGAAGTCCCAAATAACAAGAAGGTAATTTCCCAATATGCAGATGACGCCTTATTCTGGGGTAATTGGAATGAAGATAACATCTCACAGCTCAAAATTATTCTGCTGTGTTTTGAAATTATTTCTGGCCTAAAAATCAACCTTCATAAAACATGCATCTATAATAACACTTTTATGCTATAAAATCCACACACATGTATATATCCGAATTCGAGTTCATGTCATATGTTCATAGCAATAATCGTTAAAGAAACCATTTTTTAGGAAAGAAAACGTTAAAATTGATAATTAAAAGTCCAAAAACCTATAACAAACCAACAACATATAAAGATAATAATTAAATACCAATAGTCATACATAAAAATACATACGCAGATTCTTTTTTCCAAAGAAAGATCAAAGAATTGTAGACCAATATATATATATATATATATGCATACTAGCCGGGCGTACCGTGCGATACACGGTGGACCCTGTCTTTTTCAAATTCTACGAGTCTGTAATATAGGCCAGTTTATTTGTGTCTCTGGGAATGTGTAACCTTGCTGTTTATCAGTGGGGGGGGGGGGGGTGTGTGTGTGTCAATGTAGAGTCTGTATGGTTAACGTCGAATGAGAATATAATAGCGTGGGAGAGCAATGTGCTATCGTTGACAAGTGCTGCATGAGGAAATTTCATTGGGGAGCGCTTATGGGCGGTACGTGCATTGTGGGCACGCCATATAGCATATTTGTTGTCGAAGGTCTGTTATGCTCATCGTCACCTCGACCCATGCATTCTGTAGAAAAGAGAACTTGTAAAATGGTTTAACTTGAATATGGTGTGTTGTAGTTAGTGGTGATATTGCATGATGTATGGCCTCCATGTTGTTGTTAATCCTAAATGTTGTTGCTTGTAAGCAATTGTAGCATCTGCTAGATTATATTGGACTAGATTATATTGGATAGCGCAATGTAGTGACAGTAAGTAGTAAAAGTAGTAGCAAAAATACCAGTTTCGAAATTCTTTTGCTAGGGAGATATTTGGATCAACCGCCATGTAGGAGTACCCACTGGTGGTGAGGGAAATTCCTGGTATAAGCTACATGTTAGTTCTAAATGCTAGTTGTGTCATGTTGAGAATTACTTTTAATACTGCAGAGGAAGTAGATTACGTATGTTACCTGAGAACGAGGATGCTCTGAGACGCTTGCAAAGGATTATGGGCGTAGTAGCTTCCTGCCTGAAGAGTTCGGTGCCTTCATTTCCCATGAAAGATCCCCAAAAGCTCAGAATTAGTGGCATGAGACTATGTGCGTCGAGTGGTTAATTTTTTGGTTCTATGAAACAGTAGTCGAACAGAAAGCATTGGGGTGGAAGAACATACTCTTGTTGAATGATGGTGCATTCCTGGGTCAGAAATTTCGAAGGAAAAGTAAGAGAGACCTACCACGATTCTTATAAAATAAATGAGATATATCGAAAAGGAGAAAACCAGAAAAAGTACCTAGTTCTCAGAAGCTTCCAGACCATCATTACAACTCGTGTAGGCATTATAGTCAATAATGAAAGGAAAGAATCAAGGCACACGAAGTACCCAACGTCGATAAGCTGCAAAAGCATGGCCTGTTAATTTACTTTAGACAATTGGATAAACGAAAATCGAATTGCTTGATTATTTGCATAAAGGTGTTTGCTATATATAAGCGTAATTACAAAATTGAAAAGATAACAAACAAACCTACACTATCTCCATGATCCTCAAGACTAGGCATCAACCTAAAATGTAGGAGAAAACAACTAATTCAAAAAGCGACTAGCCTATTATTGCGGAAACAAGATAAATAACTAACAAACAAAAGAAGACTAAGTCAACAAATCCTCCCTAAATCGAAAAATATGACTTTCGGTTTATATCTTCAATCTTCTTCATTCCAATTTCAGCTCGAGTCTTTCAAACACCTCTAATCTTAGAGGTTTTGTCATGATATCGACCATTGATCATTAGTACCAACATGCTTGATGATGATGGTTTCTTCTTTAGTAAGATTTCTCAAAAAATGAAACCTAACCGCAATGTGCTTGCTTTTGCCATGAAATACTGGATGTTTGGCAAGTTGTATTGTTGATGAATTGTCACATAACACTGTAGTTGATTCACCCTGTGTCCCTCCAATCTGCTTAAGTATATTCTGCATCCAAATACTTTGACAAGCACAAGCTGCTGCAGCTATATATTCAGCTTCAGTGGTTGAGAGAGTCACCACAGATTGTTTCTTTGATGACCAAGCTACTGCACCTTTGCTTAACATGAACACATAACCAGATGTACTTTTAAATTCAACAGTATCACCTGCATAATCACTATCTGTATATGCTAACAGATCATCATTGCAATTGTTTTTGTACAAGATTCCAAGACTTGCGCCTTTTACATACCTAAGTATTCTTTTTTATGCGCCAACATGTGAGATTCCAAAGGATTTGCCATAAACTCGCTTAATAAATGTACACTATAGCTCAAGTCGCCCTAGTGGTCATTAAATACATTAAGCTTCCAATCAATCGCTTTGAAATAGGTAGCATCAACCTTTTGCAACCCTCTTCTTTAGACAACTTGTTTCAAGGTACCATGGGATTCTTAACAGGATTACAGTCCTTCATACCAAATCTTTCAAGAATCTCTTCTGCATATTTCTTCTGGCATATGTGAATACCACAGGATGTTTGATGCACCTCAACTCCCAAAAAATATCTCATCATGCCCAAATCAGTCATCTCAAACTCCCTTTTCATGGAGTTTTTGAAGGAATGAATCATAATCGAATCATATCTTGGTGAACACCGGATCATCCACATACAAACGGACAATGAGTATGTCCTTTCCTTCCTTTTGACAAACAATGTGTGTTCATGATCGCTCCTTTCAAAACCTTGCTTGAAAAATAGCCTTCAATTTTACTAAACCATGCCTGGTGCTTGTTTTAAGCCATATAGGGCTTTCTTCAATTTATATACCTTTGTTTCTTCTCCTTTTCTCATATCCTTGTGGTTGAGCCACATATACTTCCTCCTTCAAGTCTCCATATAGAAAAGCACTTTTTACATCAAGTTGATAGAGTGACCAACCATTTCCGGCAAATAGTGCAATGATTGTCCTGATTGTATCCCATCTTGCAACAGAGCAAACACTTCATTGTAATCAATTCCTTTCTCTTGTGCATATCCTTGCAACAAGTCTGCCTTTGTATTTGTCTACTTCACCACTTTCATTTAACTTGGTTCTCAGAGATCCATTTTACTCCAATTACTTTTGCCTTTTCTCGTGCTTTAACCAAACGCTAAGTCGATTTTTAACAATAGATGTCATTTCTACATCCATTGCATCAGTCCACTTTTTGTTGATTGCTGCTTCCTCATAACAGGTAGGATCACCAGAAGAAGTGAACATGACTAGATTTTGTACCTGTTCTTCATCTGATAGTCCCTCACCTGTAATGTAATCTTGTAAGTAAGCTGGTGCTCTTGCCACTCTTCTTTCCAGTTGCTGATTTTGATCACCATCACTGTCATTTGTTGATGTATCCATATCTGATTCATCAACCTGTTCTTCTGCTGCTCCATTGTTGTGATTCTCATTTGTTTCAGTGTAGTCCTCATCACTTGAGTAATCAATTTCACTCTCCTCATCTTCCCATATCAGCAAGTCATCCCTGTTTTCTTGAGCAGTTCTTCCCCAATCCCAGCAATCATTTTCTTCAAAAATTACATCACTGCTTACAATGACTTTCTTAGTTGCTGGATTGTACAGCCTGTATCCTTTTGATTCATCACTATATCCCAAAAAGATACACAGTTGGCTTCTTGCATCTAATTTCAGTCTTTTTGCATCTGGTACATGGACATTTGCAAGACAGCCAAAAATCTTGAAATGACTTATGTCAGGCTTCATGCCATTCCAGCATTCCTCAGGTACTTTCCCTTTGACAGCAGTGGTGGGGCTTCGATTTAGCACATGACATGCCCACTTTACTGCTTCTGGCCAAAACCTTTTTGGCATTTTCTTCTCCTCAAGAACACACCTTACCATGTTCAATATGGATGCTTTTTGCGTTCACCACCCCATTTTGTTGGGGTGTGTAGGCTCTAGTCAATTGACGTTTATGCCATTGTCGACACAAAATTTCGAAACTCCTCGTAAGTGAATTCTCCTCCTCGCCGGGTTCTTAAAGTACAAATAGACATGCCACTTTCTTTTTCAACAAGTGCTTTAAATTGCTTAAACATAGTGAATGCTTCATCTTTTGTGTGCAATACATAAACCCACAACTTTCTAGAGAAATCATCAATGAAAGTAAGGATATACCTTTTGTGGTCATGGGACATAGGGACTGATAGGTCCACATATATCTGAGTGAATGAGTTGTAGAGGTTTTGTAGCTCTCCATTTGCTCTTTCTTGGAATTGACACCTGTGTTGTTTGCCTTTTAAACATACTTGACACACTTTGTTAGTCAGTGCTAATTTCGTGAAGTCCTTGCACCCATCCTTGTGTCTCGCATCCTCTTTAAACTTTGATGACCTGATGTGGCCAAACCTCTTGTGCCACAGATCTCCTATTTCATCAATCTTAACATTGAGACAGTTTGAAGTTTGCTGCAACTTTGCTAATAACACAAACATTTTGTTTGATGTCATGTGGCTATGAAGAATGCATCCTCTATTCTGATGATAAATTTTGCAGGCATTGTCCTTGATCAAGATACTCAGCCCTCTCTCCTGGAGTTGTCCTATGCTCAACAAGTTGTTCCTTAATTCTGGTACATAGTACACATTGCCAATGATTTGATTGGTACCATCAATATGCAGTTTGATGGTGCCCTTTCCAAGGACCTCCATCCTGTGATTGTTGCCTAACTTCACAGAATGTCTAAATCGATCATCTAGTGGCCTTGTTCAAACCATGCTCTATTTCCTGTCATATGATTTGAACATCCGTAATCCAAGAACCATACCTCTTCTCTAGTTGCACCATTTTCTTCCACATAAGCCATCGCTAGCTTGATCTTCCTGCCGCAACATCATCTGCATAATTTACATTTGAGTCCTGTGTAGGACATTCACTCTTGAAATGTCCAAGATTATGGCATTTGAAGCACTCCAACGCCGATTTGTCAAATGGTTTATTGCCTCTCGCCTCTTCCTCTGCCACCTCCTCTGTGGTTTCTCTACCCTTCCTCTTCCATCACTTGATACCTTCAAAGCCTGTTCTTCCTCCACCACATTTCTCATTCTCGGTTCATGAATGAGTAAACCGCTTTGAAGTTCATCCACATCGATGTGTCCACATTGTTGGATTCCTCAATAGAGCAAACAACATAGTTGAATTTGGCCACCAATGACCTCAAAATCTTTGCGATGATGTCCTTTTCCACGATTTCTCACCACGTGCTTTCATACTTTTGGCAATGGTTAAGGTTACGCCAAAATATGCATTCACAATTCTCCTTCCTTCATTCTCAACATTTCAAACTCGCCTTGAGGTTTGAAGTTGAGCTCTTTTCACTGGTGGATCCTTTAAACTTTTGGGCCATGGAGTCCCAAATGCATTTGGAGGTATCATCATTCAGGATAGTTTCCATAATTTCTCTGCAATTTATGGATTGATAGAGATAGTTCTTGATTTTCCTGTCCTTTAGCTTTTGATCCTCCAATTCCTTTACTTGTGCAACAGTAGCTTGTGTTCCTTCAGGAATTCCAGTAATTCCATCTTCAATCAAGCTCCAATACTCCTTAACGCAGAAAATTCTCCATGAGCTTAGCCCCTGCTCATAGTAGCCATCAAACTTTGGAATGGTCGGTCAGAGAAACTTTCCATTCCCATTGCTACTATCTCGCCATCTTGCTTTATCAAGTTTCTGCTTTTAGCACCCTAGTGAGTAGGCTCTGCTACCAAATGTTAATTTACTTTAGACAATTGGATAAATCGAAAATCGAATTGCTTGATTATTTGCATAAAGGTGTTTGCTATATATAGCGTAATTACAAATTAAAAGATAACAAACAAACCTACACTATCTCCATGATCCTCAAGACTAGGCATCAACCTAAAATGTAGGAGAAAACAACTAATTCAAAAACTGACTAGCCTATTATTGCGGAAACAAGATAAATAACTAACAAACAGCAAGACTAAGTCAACATGGCCATCAGTCCGAGTCGTATCATGTTTCTTAGAAAGGAAACAAAATTATATTCTAGAAAAGTAAACAGGCTCCAATATATCCAAAAGAATTGGTTGTGGCATGAGCTAGTATTCTTGTTGGCATATCACCCTGAGTGCCTAACTGCAAGCCCCCAAGGCAACAGAATTATACAGTATTCATACAATGCTTACAGTATTCATAAACTAAAAGTAGGGAGATAAATAGAAACAAAACACACACACATGATGATTGAACATTCAAAACAGCAAAACAAACAGCCCATGTATAGCAACAAAATGGAAGATGTGTCATGTCATGAAGGAAAGAAATTACCAGACAGATGAGACATCCAGCTCCTTCGAGAGAGAGTAATTGTAACCATTGAAACGTGCCTAGTGGTCTGCAGACTGTGGACATTAGGTGCAACATATTAAGTCAGGAAGCACACTTTACTTGCAGCAATGTGAAGGGGAGCAAACATGTGCACAGTGAAGCTCAGTTATCAAGTATAGCAATTAGTAACATATAAGAACACTAAACAACTGAAGCTCCACAAAATCTACAGTGTTCTCTTAATCTTTTCTACCACATCAAATCCAATGAGAGTTATAATTCATTGAAACTGGTGTTCCAACCAAAAACATGCCATCCCATGTCAAAGGCAGCCAATAGCAGACGCATATCCAATAAATAGTTATCGAGCGTAAGATAAATCTACTGTTTTTATCCATATAAATATTCCCAAAACAACTACGATGCCCAAGAAATTCTTTATTGAGCGAAAGAGCATTTCCCCTGTTTCACATATAGCTTATTTAGGCTTCTAGTCTCAAACACAGCGCGGAGATGATAGGGCTGCTCGTCTAAAGATAGGCTAAATAACTATGATACCAACTCCTTAAAGTTGAATTCTTTAAATACAGAAGGTGGAAGTTATACGAACCTGAAACATAGTCATAGTTTAAGTTAGCAAAGTTAGAGCATAAGTTATATAGCCTCGCATCATTGGCCTGTGATCAGAATCTCATTTAGTCGGAGACTCCTCCTTTGGCTTTTCCACCTTTCTGCGCTGATCCATGTCCTTCTCAAAACCAACAGTTCAAACAAATTCAACCATTAAATATTCATGTTAACATAACGGAACAGAAATCCAAAAACCAAAAAACATGACAGAAAGCAAACGAGACTAAAATGGCAAGACAAATTTTCAGCAGATAAATCACAATCACGTAACCGAAGAATTAGCAGGAGAGAACGAATCAACAGGAAGAAAATTATCGGCTTATTCCACCTACTGTTTGCATATGTTCTTCTCACTCAAAATCCCATAAGCATTATGCCATATATACCTGATGACTTCCAATTGACGAACGAAATCAAAGTGATTCAAGCTTGTTGCGGCTAGAAACAAATTTCAAGCCATAGAGTACAGCAAAAGTTTACATGGTAAGAAGAGGCCGTAGAAATTCAGAGTCCGAAATACATAAAAATAATAATCAGGATTACCTAATCATGTGAGTCTGAACATTACGATGGAAATTCTTGTGTAGAATTGATCTTGGAAAAATAAACAGTCATCTACAAAGAATTGAAATGGTTAATCAGAACTACATTTTTAAGCACCGAAAAAAATAAAAAAATTACCGATGATAGATTAACAAAACATAGAATCATGTGAAAAGGGAAAAAACAAAGCAGCAAACAATCATAGAAGCAAAGCCAAGCATTGAAATTTGAAGAGACAACTTACCTAATCATTATGGACGGACTTATGTAATCTGCAAAAGACCAAAAAGAAGAATCGATAATGAGCAACAATTGTTTCAAGATTACCCCTCAAACCATTTCCGGATGAACCACCCATTTGTCAGGCCTTTACGAGCAGCCAGAACATTATTAACAACAATTGAAATTGAAATAAAAAATAAAACCACACAATTGTTAGCAATCACAGCAAGAAGGCGAAGAAATCCAAGTAGAACGAAACCTGAATCCTGGATGGGTTTGAATGTAGCTGCGAAATCCAACCAAATGGAAGTATGTCAAAGCAGAAGACAGACATAGCAAAATACTGCAACGACTATTGCAGATACTCAATCTGTGGCTATGAATTTCAGAAGAAAACCACCTACTGTTAATTTACTTTAGACAATTGGATAAACTGAAAATCGAATTGCTTGATTATTTGCATAAAGGTGCTGCTATATATAGCAGAATTACAGCTGAAAAGATAACAAACAAACCTACACTATCTCCATGATCCTGACGACTAGGCATCAACCTAAAATGTAGGAGAAAACAACTAATTCAAAAACTGACTAGCCTATTATTGCGGAAACAAGATAAATAACTAACAAACAGCAAGACTAAGTCAACAAATCCTCCCCTAAACTGAAAAATATGACTTTCAGTTTATATCTTCAATCTTCTTCATTCCAATTTCAGCTCTGAGTCTTTCAAACACCTCTAATCTTAGAGGTTTTGTCATGATATCAGCCAGTTGATCATTAGTACCAACATGCTTGATGATGATGGTTTCTTCTTTAGTAAGATTTCTCAAAAAATGAAACCTAACCGCAATGTGCTTGCTTTTGCCATGAAATACTGGATGTTTGGCAAGTTGTATTGTTGATGAATTGTCACATAACACTGTAGTTGATTCACCCTGTGTCCCTCCAATCTGCTTAAGTATATTCTGCATCCAAATACTTTGACAAGCACAAGCTGCTGCAGCTATATATTCAGCTTCAGTGGTTGAGAGAGTCACCACAGATTGTTTCTTTGATGACCAAGCTACTGCACCTTTGCTTAACATGAACACATAACCAGATGTACTTTTAAATTCAACAGTATCACCTGCATAATCACTATCTGTATATGCTAACAGATCATCATTGCAATTGTTTTTGTACAAGATTCCAAGACTTGCAGTTCCTTTTACATACCTAAGTATTCTTTTTGCGGCCAACATGTGAGATTCCAAAGGATTTGCCATAAACCTGCTTAATAAACAGACACTATAGCTCAAGTCAGGTCTAGTGGCTGTTAAATACATTAAGCTTCCAATCAACTGTTTGAAATAGGTAGCATCAACCTTTTTGCAACCCTCTTCTTTAGACAACTTGTTTCCAGGTACCATGGGATTCTTAACAGGATTACAGTCCTTCATACCAAATCTTTCAAGAATCTCTTCTGCATATTTCTTCTGGCATATGTGAATACCACAGGATGTTTGATGCACCTCAACTCCCAAAAAATATCTCATCATGCCCAAATCAGTCATCTCAAACTCCCTTTTCATGGAGTTTTTGAAGGAATGAATCATAACTGAACTGTTACTGGTGAACACCAGATCATCCACATACAAACTGACAATGAGTATGTCCTTTCCTTCCTTTTTGACAAACAATGTGTGTTCATGACTGCTCCTTTCAAAACCTTGCTTCAGAAAATAGCCTTCAATTTTACTAAACCATGCCCTGGGTGCTTGTTTTAAGCCATATAGGGCTTTCTTCAATTTATATACCTTTGTTTCTTCTCCCTTTTTCTCATATCCTTGTGGTTGAGCCACATATACTTCCTCCTTCAAGTCTCCATATAGAAAAGCACTTTTTACATCAAGTTGATAGAGTGACCAACCATTTCTGGCAGCTAGTGCAATGATTGTCCTGATTGTATCCCATCTTGCAACAGGAGCAAACACTTCATTGTAATCAATTCCTTTCTCTTGTGCATATCCCTTTGCAACAAGTCTGGCCTTGTATTTGTCTACTTCACCACTTTCATTTAACTTGGTTCTGTAGATCCATTTTACTCCAATTACTTTTGCCTTTTCTGGTGCTTTAACCAGCTGCCAAGTCTGATTTTTAACAATAGATGTCATTTCTACATCCATTGCATCAGTCCACTTTTTGTTGATTGCTGCTTCCTCATAACAGGTAGGATCACCAGAAGAAGTGAACATGACTAGATTTTGTACTGCTTTCATCCGATAGTCCTCACCGTAATGTAATCTTGTAAGTAAGTGGTGCTCTTGCCACTCTTCTTTCCATTCTTGATTTTGATCACCATCATCGCTCATTTGTTGATGTATCCATATCCGATTCATCAACTTTGTTCTTCTCTTTGCTCCATTGTTGTGATTCTCATTTGTTTCAAAGTAGTCCTCATCACTTGAGTAATCAATTTCACTCTCCTCATCTTCCCATATCGCCAAGTCATCCTGCTTTTCTTGAGCAGCTTCTTCCCAATCCCAAAGAATCATTTTCTTCAAAAATTACATCACTTTGCTTACAATGACTTTCTTAGTTCTTTGGATTATACACTATTTCATCCTTTTGATTCATCACTATATCCCAAAAAGATACACAGTTGGCTTCTTGCATCTAATTTCAGTCTTTTTGCATCTGGTACATGGACATTTGCAAGACAGCCAAAAATCTTGAAATGACTTATGTCAGGCTTCATGCCATTCCAAAGATTCTCGGTACTTTCCTTTGACAAAGAAGTGGTGGGGCTTCGATTTAGCACATGACATGCCCACTTTACTGCTTCTGGCCAAAACCTTTTTGGCATTTTCTTCTCCTCAAGAACACACCTTACCATGTTCAATATGGATCTGTTTTTGCGTTCAGCCACCCCATTTTGTTGGGGTGTGTAGGCTCTAGTCAATTGACGTTTTATGCCATTGTCAGCACAAAATTTCAGAAACTCCTCGTAAGTGAATTCTCCTCCTGTCGCCTTAAAGTACAAATAGACATGCCACTTTCTTTTTCAACAAGTGCTTTAAATTGCTTAAACATAGTGAATGCTTCATCTTTTGTGTGCAATACATAAACCCACAACTTTCTAGAGAAATCATCAATGAAAGTAAGGATATACCTTTTGTGGCTGTTGGACATAGGACTGATAGGTCCACATATATCTGAGTGAATGAGTTGTAGAGGTTTTGTAGCTCTCCATTTGCTCTTTCTTGGAATTGACACCCTGTGTTGTTTGCCTTTTAAACATACTTGACACACTTTGTTAGCTGTGCTAATTTCAGGAAGTCCTTGCACCCATCCTTGTGTCTGCATCCTCTTTAAACTTTGATGACTGATGTGGCCAAACCTCTTGTGCCACAGATCTCCTATTTCATCAATCTTAACATTGAGACAGTTTGAAGTTTGCTGCAACTTTGCTAATAACACAAACATTTTGTTTGATGTCATGTGGCTATGAAGAATGCATCCTCTATTCTGATGATAAATTTTGCAGGCATTGTCCTTGATCAAGATACTCAGCCCTCTCTCCTGGAGTTGTCCTATGCTCAACAAGTTGTTCCTTAATTACGGTACATAGTACACATTGCCAATGATTTGATTGGTACCATCAATATGCGCTTTGATGGTGCCCTTTCCAGACCTCCATCCTGTGATTGTTGCCTAACTTCACGCAATGTCTAAATCGATCATCTAGCCGGCCTTGTTCAAACCATGCTCTATTTCTGTCATATGATTTGAACATCCGTAATCCAAGAACCATACCTCTTCTCTAGCTGCACCATTTTCTTCCACATAAGCCATCGTGAGCTGATCTTCTCTTCTGCTGCAACATCATCTGCATAATTTACATTTGAGTCCCAGGTAGGACATTCACTCTTGAAATGTCCAAGATTATGGCATTTGAAGCACTCCACTGCTGATTTGTCAAATGGTTTATTGCCTCTGCCTCTTCCTCTGCCACCTCCTCTAGGGTTTCCTCTACCCCTTCCTCTTCCATCACTTGATACCTTCAAAGCCTGTTCTTCCTCCACCACATTTCTCATTCTCAGTTCATGAATGAGTAAACTGCTTTGAAGTTCATCCACAGTCAGTGTGTCCACATTGTTGGATTCCTCAATAGAGCAAACAACATAGTTGAATTTGGCCACCAATGACCTCAAAATCTTTGCAGTGATGTCCTTTTCCACCAGTTTCTCACCACATGCTTTCATACTTTTGGCAATGGTTAAGGTTCTGCCAAAATATGCATTCACAGATTCTCCTTCCTTCATTCTCAACATTTCAAACTCAGTCTTGAGGGTTTGAAGTTGAGCCCTTTTCACTCGGGTGGATCCTTTAAACTTTTGGGCCATGGAGTCCCAAATCTGTTTGGAGGTATCATCATTCAGGATAGTTTCCATAATTTCTCTGTCTATGGATTGATAGAGATAGTTCTTGATTTTCCTGTCCTTTAGCTTTTGATCCTCCAATTCCTTTACTTGTGCAACAGTAGCTTGTGTTCCTTCAGGAATTCCAGTAATTCCATCTTCAATCAAGCTCCAATACTCCTTAGAACGCAGAAAATTCTCCATGAGCTTAGCCCAGTGCTCATAGTAGCCATCAAACTTTGGAATGGTGGTGGGTGTAAAACTTTCCATTCCCATTGCTACTATCTCGCCATCTTGCTTTCTTGTTTTACTGTTTTAGCACCCTAGTGAGTAGGCTCGCTACCAAAT
Organism: Gentiana macrophylla; assembly: GCA_026214975.1. NCBI lineage: Eukaryota > Viridiplantae > Streptophyta > Magnoliopsida > Gentianales > Gentianaceae > Gentiana > Gentiana macrophylla. Next base: position 180,324,092 of record CM047805.1, on the reverse strand, counting down.
GTTAATTTACTTTAGACAATTGGATAAACGAAAATCGAATTGCTTGATTATTTGCATAAAGGTCTTTGCTATATATAGCGAAATTACAAATTAAAAAGATAACAAACAAACCTACACTATCTCCATGATCCTGACGACTAGGCATCAACCTAAAATGTAGGAGAAAACAACTAATTCAAAAACTGACTAGCCTATTATTGCGGAAACAAGATAAATAACTAACAAACAGCAAGACTAAGTCAACACCTACTACCCCAAATAGCAGGAAAACCAAAACATAGCCCATAGACACACAACAGACATTCAAATCTTGCAGTGGGAAGAAGTTGAGAAGAGAAAGAGAAAGAGACGGCCGATACCTGTCGGAGTACGAAACACCGGAAAACGAAGGAGCAGGCAGACGACCCAGAAGACGATGGCAACAGAAATGAGATATGGAACCCATGTAAACCCCCACCCACATCTTCTACCTCCAGTGTACAACGGTAGTGGAGCAACTGTAGACCCTCAGTGGACGAAATGGGAGATAAGTGGTCAAGAAAGGCGGTGGTGGAGCTACACACCGGTAATGAGACTCCAGACCGGTAATGAGACCCTCAGACCAGCATCATCACATATACATGGAAGAAGATGAAGAGACGCGTGTTCTATTCTTAGCCACATTATATTTCCACACGACGCCGTTTTGCACGTTCCAAAAGCCAAAATAAAAAAGAATAAAAAATAAAAATTAGGGTAGCTAGAGGACAAAATAGTCGTACCATCTATTGTCATTTAATAAGTACACCTAAGGTGCTTAACGCCCTCACTGCACACTTTCTATATTATTTTCTCTATTATCGGTTGCATGCTATCGGAGAGAGAGCAATGGGAAGCTAAGTAAAAAGCAGTTACCACGCACTCAATTCAATGATCAAGCAAATAAGGAACTCCCTCTTTCCTGTCACCTTCCTCCTAGTAGTGCACTCGCTCCCTTTGGGCTTAAAGAAGAGTTCCCTCCTTCTACGCTTCCCGCCGCTCTCATTGCTGCTTGAAGTCAAGTCTGTTAAGTGGAATCCAAAAAATGGAAAGTAATGGCCTCCACTCTATCTTTTTACAGAAGCACTGGGTGTGAGTAACGCAATTCTACAATGTCGGTGCTAGCATGCGGGGTATCAATCGCACTTGTAGTGGCCCTTCCATTTTGGTGTAGTTTTTGTTTGTATTGGTACTGAATGAACATATCAAACAAAGGATTCTCTAAATCATTATTATATAGATCATAAGGGAGGATTGAGAGTAGCTGTTAATAAAGAATTCAAAATAAACTAGAATAGAAATAGGATTTCATTTTTAAATGAGATATGTCCCACAATATAAACGCAAGAAACTCGTTAATTTGATCAAAAAAATTCTTGTTGTGATTTTGACTAAATATTTATGGGCTTTCCATGGGTACTCCGCTCTTATAATGAGAGTTTCAGGTTCACCTGTATCTGGATCCAGTTCTAATTTAAACTCTTCTAGTAATTCCGTCTTAGCTTCAATTTCAACCCATTTGGTAGCTCGCACCGACCGCTAACCGCTTTTGGTCCCAAATCTTTGGGGTTGCTTTTTCTAATAAACGTTGTCATTTAATAAGTACACCTAACTAAGATATATATATATATCGGGTTGTGTTGGGTCAACCCGGAAAAAAATTTAAAAAAACCAAACCAACCCAAAATGTTTTTGGTTCGGGTCAAAACCCAACCCAAAAAATTTGGGTTTCAATTGGTTTGGGTTTTCGGGTTGGTTCGGTTTGGGTTTTGGGTTGGATTGAGTTCATTGGGTTTTCTGCTCAGCCCTAATCCAACCCGATTAGGTTTAGGACACTATTTCAACACAACCATGGGCCGTAAGGTCCTCTACGGGTCTGCTGATCCGCGACACGCATGCCAAGCAATCACTCTACCTCCAGTCGCTGGATTCCCAACTGTTGCGCTTCATCTAAAGCCAAGGAAATAGCCTTGTGCTCTATATATTCCACCGGATCTCCAGGGTCAAAATGATAAGCAAAGGAATGAAGAACTGGCCCATGACAATCGCGGAAGAGAATTCCAATCCCGCACCCGACTCAGTAACTGAAGCATCGACGTTTCCCCTGATAATTCCTGCTAGCGGCTGCACCCATTTATCCACCAAAGGAGGTCCCGAGGCCGGCGTCCGGTAGTGCTCCTTTGACTCCACATACTTAGCCGATGCCGCCAGAGAGCGTGTATACACCACAGAGATATAAACTGCCGCACATCAAACACCGCAGAGCAACGCGCCTTCCAAATCCCCCACATAAGCCACACGAATCTAGCAGTGTCCTGAACTCCCTGATCCTCCAACAACCGTGCAAAGAAATTTGCAAAGGAAGCAGAACGGAAACGCCCTATGACCCAATGGTATGGCAACACCCTCCAAATTCTATCCGCCATCTCACGCTAAAAAATCACATGCCGCAAAGTCCCCAGAACCGCCCCACAAGTCAGGGAACGGCCATCCCCCATATTTCTCCTCTGTAACCCCTGGCCAATAGCTAAGCAACTATGATGCACCGACACTCCAATATGGGTGACGTGCGCCGTATCCGACACGCGCCCGACACGACACGCGTCCGACACGCGCCGACACGTGTCGGACACGTGTCGGTTGATTTAAAATAATGTTAAATTAAATTTTAAAAACCGACACGCCAGGGACACGGCCCCGACACGCCAGGGACACGTCAAGGACACGAGGGACACGTCCCGGACACGGGGGGACACGTTTCCGACACGGCTATTTATATTTTTTTTTATATTTTTTTGTATTTTTTTATATATATTTTTGTATAATATATATATATATATATATATATATATATATATATATATATATATATACTACGTGTCCCCGGCGTGTCGTGTCCTATATTTTTAAAAGTTGCCGTGTCGCCGTGTCCGTGTCGTGTCGTGCGCCGTGTCCGTGTCGGTGTCCGTGCAACATAGCTAAGCAATCATGCAAGCACCTCTACAAGAAGTGCTGAATGCGCAGCTACACATGAAGCTGCCAGCAGCTTCTCCAAATCCGACTCTCCCCTCATGACGTAGTCGGTCCCGCAGATGAAGGTCTATAAAGAGATAAAGCCAAAAAGTACCCGGACCAAACTGTATAGATTCATTTACGATCATAATGTCAGATCTATCTATCTAGGTGCCCCAGGGCTATGGTAGTTTCTAGAATGGCATCTGAACAGTCTATTTGAATTTGAATGAATTTTCTTTTATTATATTATTCTTATTTCATGATTTAATTTTAATTAATTTGTTGTTTGAATTATATCAAATATAGTACCAAATAGAAAATAGTTAATTTAAGTAGTAGTAGACATAAAGAAATTTAGCCAAAGAGTTTAAAAGGATCCCACTTTTTTTGTGGTGATACTACACATAACGTGTGAGTGATAATCACAAACACCTCTTATTCATTCATTTGAAATATACTCCTCCGTTTCTATTTAACAGTCGTACTTGTCAGAAATAAAAAATTATTTTTATCTGTCGTAGTTATATTCCCCAAGCATTATTTTATATATTTTCCTATATATACTCTTATTTATTATGGGATGATAGATTGAAAACAACATTGTATTAATTACATTCAAGGGGTGTTATTATCAATTTGATGTTAAATCAAAGCATTAATTACTCTTTTTAATACGTGTCTTGACAACTGCGACGGTTAAATAGGAACGGAGGAAGTAGTACACAAGAGAGAATATAAAAGATTCGAGTAATGATACGCAGGGGCGGCTGCAGGATTTTCGACATGGGGTCAGAAAATTTTCAATTTTTTTCCGTATCACACATATATTTACATATTCAATTCAATATATATAATAATGAGAAAATAGATAAAAATAGAGGAGTGTACATAAAAAATAAGTGTTTTATTTACATACACATATATATATATATATATATATATATATATATATATATATATATATATATATATATGTGTTTATAAAAAAAATCTCCGCTGTTTATACACAATATTTTTATTTTAGGGGTCGGCCGCACCCGGAACCCTCAATGTAAAGCCGCTCCTGATGATACGGAGTGACACAACGGTTATATTCACCGTCGATCATGTTAGATTTACTAATGATCGATTTATGTATATTATGATCAGCTGTGCAGATCACTGTTGTGGCACTCGTTGTGACACAAACCGTATTATTACTCACAAAAATTCTACGTACGGTATTAAAACAAGTAGGATCGATAGAAGTGCCGATTAAAACAAGTCCCACTTCACATTGATTTTCACTTCCATTCCGTATTGATTTTGGCATGCGTTGAAAACGGTTCTCTTCTACGATTTTTTCCGCGTTGCTTCATGCTTCTTTCATGTGCGTTTGATATTTTGTTAAGCTTTACCGACAAGTAATTATTTTTAGGTTTTAGCACGTATTAAAAATTGATTGAATGCCGTAAATTATATTAAAAAATACTTAAAATAGTATTTCGTTCATTTTTCTTATCTGTCATATTTCATAATTTGCATTATTTTTATTTATCTGTTATTTCACATTTTCAATGCATTATTTATAATTTTTTCATCAATTACCAATAAAATATTTATATCTCCAATAAAAAAACAATTTCAATACTAAAAACTCATTAACAACAAATATTTACATCTTCAATAAAAAATTACATTTCCAATACCATATTTAGACATATTAATTACTGTCTTAATTTTTTATGATTTTCCTCTATGCGACATATAAAAAAACGAAAGGAGCATTTGACTAATACTAATAAAATGATTATAAAATATTAAAAAATACTAGTTGGATTGTTGATAAGTTAGATGTAAGATAGAGAAAAAAAGATGATAAATAATTTATGTGGACCCCGATGAATAAAATATTTTAGTTTTAAAATTTTGGGATAAAAGTTGAAAAAGGACGAAATAGATATGAAAATAAGCATTTAAATCAGATGGAATATTTTTAGCGCTAAAAGACCCAAAAGACATAAAAGCGAACTTATTGAACTTATAAGACAAAAAAATAATCATTGAACTTATAATGACACAAATTAGATAGATAGACTCAAATACCCTTAACGAAGAAATAAAATAAAATAAAAAAAAGGGGAGGAGGCGCTGTTCATGTGTATGTTTTTTTTTTTGTTTTTTTTTTCCTCTTCTCAGGCGTACAGGGTTTTTTTTTTTTTTTTCTTCTTCTTCTTCTAAGGCATTCAGGTTGGTTTTTGTTTATGTTTTTTTTTTTTTTTGAACCGATGTATTGACCATCGCGATACAATGACCACCCCGATACATTGACCACCGCGATTAAATGACCACCGCGACGCATTGACCACCTCGATGCAATGACCATCCTGATGCATTGACCACCGCAACGCCCGATGCGATGACCATCGCGATGCAGAGACACCGCATGATGAAGTAGTGACACCGCGATGTAGAGACACGGCGATGAAGCGACACCGTGATGCAGAGACACCGCAATGAAGTGACACCGCGATGCAGAGACACCGCGACGCCCAATGCGATGACCATCACGATGCATAGACACGGCGATGAAGTGACACCGCGACGTACAGACACGGCGATGAAGCGACACCGCGATGCAGAGACACCGCAATGAAGTAACACCGCAATGAAGTGACACCACGATGCAGAGACATCGCGATGCAGAGACCACCCCCGATGCAGAGACGCCGCATTGCAGAGACACCTCGATGAAGTGACGGCATATTGTATAGATTTATGTAGTGACATCATAATATATGTATCAATTTATGCCGTGACGTCTTATGGTATCGATTTATGCAGCCGACGCCTGACAACGACGTCTTATTATATCGATTTATCGCGATGGCGTTTTATGGTATCGATTTATGCGGTGGCGTCGCTACGATACGACGTCAGATTATATCGATTTATGTAGTGACGTCATGCAGTGACGTCTTATTATATCGATTTATGCAATAAATAAAATCCAACGGAAATTTCATCAAATATTTACACAAAATTCTAGGGTAAAGCAAAACATGCATAAAGCAGTGAGGAAAATTGCAGCTACAAAAATAGACTGCATTTGCTACGTACATAGATACAAAATGGCTAAATTTGTGATATTCTTCTTCTTTGCAATTGCAATTATTTTTCTTTGTCCAGGTGAGAAAATGATATCTTCAGTTGATGCTCAAAAGATTTGCAAAGCAACATTTCCATTTAAGGGAAATTGCAAAGGCTCTAAGGAGGATCCTTGCTTTTTATTGTGCACATTGCAATTCTGGAAATTGTGCAGGACAGGGAAATGTGTGCCTTTGCACTTTCAAATGTTAAATTAAATTATTATTATTTTTTTCACAATGAATAATAATTGCTTTGTATCATCAAAAAAAAAAAAAAGCAAAACATGCATCATTATAAGAAAATCATTAAAGTAGCAACTCATAACATATTAGGTTGCAATGAAACTAACAACCTGATTCTAAAGAAGAAGCAATACAATCTCGCAATACTGCCAGTTCTGGAGTCAAATCCTGGATGCCCATCAATTTCATGTACTCCATTTCGACTCGGTTTGACACATTCACACCATGTACAACCTTCTTGCCACAATTTTGCATCACAAAACTTATCCTACATGATGATACTAACATGAAAGTAGTTCAAACAGGGGAAAGTTGCAACTGTAACAATGTGAAAATCAAAAGGATGATGATGAATTTGTATTCAGGAATCTTGGAGAACAGGCCTCTTACCAAGCCTCTTGATTTCTCTATCCATTTGTCCAGTGAGCATTAAACCAAACATCTTGAGATCACACAAGAATGACCAAATCGGATGTCCAAAAGTTGCAGGAACATTTCCCTCCACAAAGAAATGGCTGTACCAAGCCAAAGCATATCCAATCAGAGGCACAAACATCACTAACCACCAATTGACAATCATCGAATATATCAACCACAATATGCTCCCAAGAGTCCCTACAAAATTCCAACGCCTTGTAGCTGGTTTCGTATGCTGATTCATATAATACACCCAAAACTCCTCCATGTTCCTGAAATTCATCGCCTTCCAAACACGATTAACAACCTAATCAGAAAAGGAAAAAAAAAAACCAAATCTTAAAAAGCGAAATTGGAGTAACAGGATTGAGAGTTGAGCAGAATTTTGTAAGCAGGGGGCTACAATTGAAAACGGGATGCTTGAAATTATGGCTTTTGGAAAGAAAAAGATGCCAAAAGTAATTGTAAAGGCAGGCCGAAGGTTAGAAAGTAGCAATCTCACTGTAACATGGAATGGGTCAAAGGAGAGGAGGAGAGCCAGTTTGGGAAGACGGAGGGTCTTGGAGGAGGAGAGCCGGTTTGCGTAGAATTAAATAAAAATTCTATTCCTTTAAAGGGAGGGTAAATTAGGTAAGGTGAATAAAATGTGTCCTTATAAATCCAACAGATTCCTTTATGTCCTCATAGGGCTAATAAGTATAAAAAACTATACTTTTAAGTAATTAACCCTGTTTTTAAAGTAAAAAATGACAATTTTTATTCCACTGAATTTTGCATTTTCTCTCCTACTTAATTCTAAAAATGAATATATCTTTTGATGTTAACGTTAAAAATCGTAATTCTTTAACCAAAATTTTCCTCTTTTCGTCCTCTAAATTTTGAAATCTCATTTCACATTTTTTTCGATTTTTTTAAGGTCATTTACATTAAAAAAACACCAAAATAGTGAAATAGTAGAATAGTGAATTTGGAGTTCATTCCACTGTAAAACCGTTATAGTGAATAGTGGATTTGGTCTAACAAAGAGGGAATTTGTCCTTATCTCCATATTTTATATTCCACTGTCCAATTGGGGATTTGATCTACATTTTCTTCATCTTTTTTGTCTTTTATTTCCACTCCCTCTAAAAATTTTAAGCACAAGTCACGTATCATAAATAATTGGGAGATTTTTTTTAAAAAGACAAAAACAATTCATAAATTAGTAAAAAGGACAAGCACAATATTTTTTTAGAAAAATGACAAACTAACAGTCAAAATGACAAAATTACCCTTCAAATCATTTCTTTTTAAAAAAAAAACTGCTGCATGGAACCACGTTCAAATATATAGCAGTATCACAAACTACTCTGTTATATATATATATATATATATATATATATATATATATATATATATCAATTTTTTAATCACTTATATCTTTTAATTTACATTTTCAATAATCATAATTTTTTCACCATAATTTAAATTTTTTCGGGATCTTTATTTTGATATCAATATTGATATCTTTCCGATATAATTTCGATAATCATTTGTTTTGTGAAATAATATGTCATTCAATTTGTCACTACTATATCACTGACACTAGTGAAGGTGTCACTAGTGATAATAATAAATTTCAAATATATATTGTGTCACAACTAATTATCACACTATTCGACACTACAGTTAGATATTGTAATACCATGTGACACTACTATTTGACACTACCATTTGACATTGTGATATTATAGATTGACACTCTAACAACAATAACAACACCATGTGACATTACTATTTGACACTATCATTTGACATTGTGATACCACATGACACTAATATTTGACACTATGACATCAATGACAATAACAGAGTCATCGTAAATACATAAGCAGTGTCATTCAAGTTGACAGTATAGACTGACATCATGACAACAATGACAATACCTGAGTCAAAATAAGGAGAAGAAAAAAAACATAAAAATACTAAATTTTTTTTTACGATGATTGAATATATTAAGGGACTATCTTTTCACACAAATGTTGTTTTACACTTACCAAGAGCCGAGAGTGGGCTTCGTTTGGATATTCTACACGCCTGCCATTCTGACCGTAAATGAGTTCGGAAAATACGATCATTATACTGATTTGAGTCAGAATACGATCATTATACTGATTTTATTCTAGTCAGAATTTTGAATGTTTTTCATACTCAATACCGGTCAGAAAGACATTCTGACTAAAATTGAGTACAAAAACTTTAATATTCATCAAATTGATCGAAATCAATAGTGGTGCTCTTATATTGTTGTTGTTATCCTCGACCCAATTCTAGTGCGAATGTGTAGAGTATTCGACTCAATATTGGTCGAAATGATGCTCGACTATGTATGAGTTTGGAAAACTTCAAAATTTACCAAAAATATGGTCGAATCAACCAGAGTGTGATGACACTCAACACGTATATTCCGACATATTTAAATATGGATATGTGTCATATTCGAGCAGCGTAAAATAAAAAAAAAAAAAAAAGTAAACCGAAAAAAAATTCTACATGTAAGATAAAAATTTGTGTGAAAAGATATTCCCATATATAAATCAGAAGATGTTAAAAGATATGGTTGAATAATAAATTAGATATTCATAAATAAAAAAAGAATAATAGATAGATCAAATGTTTTTTTTGGGAACATTTTTTAGATTTTATTTTCCTTCACAGTTAGTTGGTGGAACGTGTGTTTAAAAAAAAATTGGGGAGAAACGTGGAAAAATAGAAAAGGGCATTTTTGTCCGTACACAGTGAGAAATGTCTTTTTTACTAAAAAGATAATGTTAATGTCCTTTTTGGTATACATTGTCGACGTGAAGTTTATGTAATTTTTTTGTTCAATAAAGTGTATAAAAAAATATTACCATAATATTTTTCTGTATATCTTCTCCTTACCCGACAAAATCTCGTCATTCGGGTATCACGAACGTATGTTCTGATAATTTTCGAGTTCGGGAATATGTAAAGAGAAGATTCGCAAAATCGTCCTATGACTGCCACGTGTCGAAATAGATAATACTGTTTTTTTAGTTATGGATGTAGGAGTAATCTGACGATCTGTTATAATAGAGAGTCTCATGCAACAAAATTTACCCCCTTAACATATACTACATCTTTTCACAGTTTCATTATAAATAAGCCTTTCATGCATCTCATTCCTCCACCCTACAACTAATTGAATTTATCAGAACTTTGATTTCCATAATTATCCTTTGTCTGAGTGCCCTCCACCTTCCACCCCTCTACTAAAATCCTCTCCCATCTCCACAAAAAGTCAACGAGAATGGCTTTGAAATTGAACGTTATAAACAGTCCTCAGTTTAATTGGTGTCCCAAAACACCCTCATCCACCGTTAAATCTCGCCTTGTTGTAAAGGCTTCTTTGGCTCCACCATGTATGGACAACTATATTGCAGAAACTGCAAAAAAACCATTCACTCCGGCACGAAAGGTACATGATCATCAAGTTACACATTCAATGCCACCGGAAAAGCTAGAGATATTCAAATCTCTAAATGATTGGGCAGAAAACAATCTCCTAGTACACCTGAACGATGTCGAGAAAAACTGGCAACCTGCTGATTTTCTTCCCGATCCTGAATCCGAAGGATTTCTCGAAGATTTACGAGAATTGAGAAAGCGATCCAATGATGTTCCAGATGATTACTATGTAGTACTAGTCGGCGATATGATAACCGAAGAAGCACTTCCGACATACCAGACAATGCTTAATACACTTGACGGTACTCGTGACGAAACAGGGGCGAGCCTTAGCCCCTGGGCAGTTTGGACCAGAGGATGGACTGCAGAGGAGAATCGACACGGTGACCTCTTGCATAAATATCTGTATTTAACCGGAAGGGTTGACATGAAGCAAATCGAAAAGACAACTCAATATCTGATTGGTTCAGGAATGGATATCCAAACAGAGAACAATCCATACCTCTGTTTCATTTACACATCTTTTCAAGAAAGGGCTACCTTTATCTCTCATGCCAATACTGCTAGGCTTGCTAAAGAATACGGAGACGTGAATCTGGCGAAGATCTGTGCGACGATTGCGGGAGACGAAAAGCGTCATGAGATTGCGTATACGAAGATTATAAGCAAGCTGTTTGAGATCGATCCGGACACGACTATGCTTGCACTGTCGGATATGATGAAAAAGAAGATCACGATGCCAGCTCATCTTATGTACGATGGTCGGGACGAAAACCTCTTTGAACATTTTTCTTCTGTGGTGCAGAGGCTTGGAGTGTATACTGCAAAAGACTATGCAGATATTATAGAACATCTTGTTAAGAAATGGAATGTCGAAAAATTGAGTTATGGGCTGTCTAGCCAGGGCCGTAAAGCACAAGAATATGTGTGTGGATTAGCACCAAGGTTTAGAAAACTGGAGGAAAGGGCACATGAAAGGGCAAGCAAGTCTTCATCATCATCTGTTTCTTTTAGCTGGGTTTTTGATAAGCAAATTAAGCTTTAATTAAGAACATTTAATATATATATATATATATATATATATATATATAATCTATACGAAAAGAATTTTTTTTAAATCATATGTATAAATATGTAACTCCTAATTAGGGGTGAAGATGATCTAAATCGAATAAACTATTGAGTTTATCAATTTGAGTTTACATCAAATTTTACAAACTCAAATCGGGGTACAAACTTGACAAGACAAGGGGTGGATACACGTTATATTATTGGAAATTGTATGTGCACTATATATTTGTGTAGTGCACTTTTCACTACATCTACTATATCCATTGATTAAAATGATGAATAATTTATGATGATGGGTTCCAACAAAATGAATGGTGTTGATTGTGTTGCATAGGATGTTGTGGTAAATTGAGTGGATGTATCACTAATCATATATTATTTGGAAGAAAATAGCCACATCATTGTACACAACACACTTTTGGGCCATTGATTGAGTAATGATACGAGCACAATCGTTGTAACATAACGTGCCCCAAAACATATATGTAACCGTTGATTTCTCACATTGATCATTATTTTATTTATATCCATCATGATCAATTGTGTAAATTTACGTTGTGTCACAACAGTTGTGTCCGTATAATTACTCTCATTGATTATGATATGAGACCTATTGAATCATATAGATCCCAAAAAACTCAATGGTTTAAAAGTTTGTTGTGGCACAAACATTTCTCATGTTTTAGATAACGTGAAAAAAAACTTTAAAAAAATTTGAGAAATGATTGTGGCACGACAAAATATGCATAATGACGATACAGGATTTCACCCCTCCACGTGGAAGAATCTGATTGGTCCTGCTGGCATGTGGAAAAGTCTATGTTGATTATACACATCGGATCGAATACGAGACCTACTAGCGAAGACCACAGCAACCGGCAGATTCTGCAAGTGTCCCACCTCGATCACCCATGTCGATATGCATCGAGTCGAGACCAAGGCCTCCAGCCCAGATTCCTAGGCCCACCATCCAAAGAAAGTTATTTGGACAAGGAGGCAAGGCCCATTAAAGGTATTTACATTAATAGACCAAACCGCCTATGTTTAGAGGCGGAAGAAGACATTTGCCTATAAATACATAGCTCAGGAACTACGTAAGGCTTGATTCCTGGACATTACACAGGATACGTAGGCAATCCAAGATACATTCTTGGACTCAGCCATATAACACCAAAAACACCATCTTTATCAGTCTTGGCCTTGCATATCCTTCTTCCTAACTCACCCTTAGATTATACGTGGCCATGTTTTACCGGTGGTGCATTATTCAACATCATCATTTGGCGCTAGAAGGAGGGCCTTCTGGTGAGTTGGTAAGAATATTGCAATGGCACCACCCGCAAGAAAGAAACCAACGAACAGTAAGAACCCGCAGGTCGAAGAACACACAGATGTAGATCCAGATTCAAGAAGTCCCCACTGGATCTAGACCTGCAGTGGCAGATCCCCCAAGGCCGCAGCTTCCCCCCCAGCTGCAAGACATGGCAGATCATTTAGCGTCTTTAGATGAAGACGCCTTGAAAAGAGTGGTGGCATCAGCATTCATAGGTAAGGGAATTTGTAACACCCCTGAGGAGCACCTGTTAGACCCACCGGGTCGAAAGGAGATAGAGATTTCCGGGGGGAAGAGGCCTGTTGATCCTCAAGAAGAGCGTGAAGACGAAATAGAAATCAGCGTGACTAATGCCAAGAAACTTCCTAGACAAGAAAAGCAACGGCAGGTCGAAGTTAGCATTCGAAACGAGTTCAATCGTATCGTATGGAAAGAACAGGTCACAGAGTGGCTCGAGTCGCCATTTAGCCCCGAGATAGAGATATACACGATACCCGAGTCATTCAAACCACCAAATATGGAACCTTATGATGGTACTACGAACCCAGAGGACCATCTATATCGGTATATATCGTTGATGAGATTGAGAAATGCAAACGACGCCATGAAGTGTCGTGCCTTCGACACGTTGCTCACAGGTCAAGCTCGGGAGTGGTTTCATAAGCTACGCCCCATGTCGATCTCGAGTTTTC